>CAXIVR010000013.1:4251979-4677052 GCA_964035755.1 Teleogryllus oceanicus | reverse complement strand
CATAATACAACCCCGAAAGTCGTTATTAATAAATAAATACATTTATAAATATGTTTTTAAATTTCTTTTGGCGACGATTTCTATAGGAGAGACTCCGCTTACAGCTTTTAATGACGAGCCGCGCCTGCCATATACAGAGAGCTGCCCCCAAGAGGGTAGGTAGTCCATACTCAAAAGTACGATGAGATTCCTCATGAGCGTCATGCGCTGAAGTCCCTTTCATGTTACACCGGACGCACCGATAATCAAATGACTTTAACGTCCGTCATAATAACGTCCGTGTCTCGGAATAAATGTGTCAAAGATCTAGAGCATGTACGGACCGAATATTATCACTTTTTGTTAGTATTTACTAACAAAATGTGGCGGAAATTTGTTATTACTAAGTTATAAAGGAGACACTTTAATTGGGAGGGAACTCATCGTGCACTGGAGTTTGGCAGGTTCACGTCATGATTAGTAATGGCAAATTTTACCAAATCATCGATACATCGATATTTCGACACATAGCGAAAAGGTTTTCGATGTCGACGAAAAAACATCCATGTTTAAAACATCGATGTTTTAATTATAGATTAATAAACATGCTATTTTCCTGTCCATTTTTAATTATAGTACGTAAAAGGGATATATTTTATACTTTGGTTACCAGCATGTTAGTACTATGTTAATAAAAATTATTGTCGAATGTAAAGAATAAAATTAATTATAAAGAACATCGTGTTCCGCTACTTTACCCTTTAGTCACTTCCATTCACACACCGACGAAGTAAATCCACCTAAAATTCCCTCAGATTGCACAGGTGAAATGTGCAGCGTGATAAGGAGGATGAGGCAATACAACGATATTGCTGTGGATTGTTGCTACTCTACAACGTGCCTATTACCCCCTTATTAAAAAAAAGTTTAAAAAATTAAAATTAAAAAAACATACATGTTTTTGCAACAAAATATCGATGCGAAGAAAACATCGAAAGCAAAATGTCGATGTTAATAGATCGACGTTTCTGGTGGAAAAGATTGATGTTTCAAACACATCGATGTTTTTTGCCATTCCTAGTCATGATGCAAATATTTCATTACTTTCGTTGTTCATTGAATGTCGTTTTAATTTATTTATTGGTTTTTCCGAGCATGTCAACTTTTATGGTGATTAGTTCCGTAAATGTAGTGAATGCTATGTCCCAGGCAGAGTTCTTTCCCCACTGAAATGAGGGGCGCGGCGCGGATCTAAATGACGGCTGGCGGAGTGTTCCCCTCCAGGTATCAGTGAAGGAACACCCCTCCCGGGGCAAGTTGTAAGATCCCGTCTGTGTCCCCTGATAGCAGCAGAGTAAGTAAACGGAGAGGAGAGAACATGATTACATTCAGCTCGTGACTTTGATGGGACACTACATTTATATCGGAGTATATACCGGGAGCGGTGGCTCAGTGCATCAAATGATGTCACTACAGCGCCTCTGACCGGGAAGTCCTAGATTCGAGTCCCGATGATGGCAGGATTTTCGACACTAGCTTTTCAGCTAGGTCGAATTCGGTCACTATCTGAGGAGAATTCTAGCGGCCGGCTGCTCTGATCGGTAGTTTTCCGTGGTTTCTCCGATTAACACCAAGCGAATGCCGAAGCAGTACCCTACCAAACGGGCAACGGACCGCGCGCTATCTTTCCTTCCTCTTCCTTGTCCTATCCTCTCCCCTTACACACACACTTACACTAACATGTACTACACTACCACATATTCCGGGAGATCGGTCGGGAGCTTAGAGCTTGTCCCGGCTTGGGCGGTGCCCCGCTAGTGGGAGAGTTCTGGTTAGGGGGAAACCCAACTAACCGACGGTAGGTATGCGCCGGATCTGATCATGCAACGGGGGAAGACCACCGCCATCTCCCGAGAAAAAAACGCACTACACTTACGGGACGAATGACCATAGTAGTTGACGCACCCGAAATAACTAACAATCAATCAATTGAAATATAAAGTTCAACACACTTGCGATTTCTGACAATTCTTGTGGCAAGAAGAAAATATTTCGGGAAATAAAATACTTCTTGTCCATGTAAATTGGTGAATTTTGTTTGAGCGCCTTTCAGATTTAACAAATTGACGCCAGGCTTTGACACGTCGCCTCAGACCATTCACTTGTCAATCGTACTAGGAGAGGTGGCTCAGGTTATCAACTGCCACTGCAGTGCCCCTGACCGGGAGGTCTTAGGTTCGTGTCCCGACGGTGGCAGGATTTCCGACAGCCAGATGGATAGGTCAAGTTCTGTTACTGTCTGAAGAATAATTCTAGCAGCTGTGGTTTCTCCGATCAACATCAGCCGAATGCCGAAGAAATACCCTAACAAAGGGGCAACAGACCGCGCGCGATCTCTCTTTCACATTTCTAGTCCTATCATCATTTCTTACTTATACGCACACTTTTCCGACACAAGCTAGACATCTAGGTCGAACTCGTATCTGGAGAAGTATTGTAGCGGCCGGCTGCTCTGATCAGTAGTTTTCTGCGGATTCTCCGATCAACATCCGGTGAATGCCGCAGCGAACGGGGCCACGGCCCGTGCGCAATCTTTCCTTCCCATTCCTTGCTCTATTCTCACTCCTTACTTACATACATTTACATGCACTACACTACCAGTAAGCCTCGAGATCGGTCAGGAGCTTAGAGCTGGTCCAGACTGGGTCGGTGTGCCGCTGGTGGGAGATATCTGATTAGGGAGAAACCCCGTCATCCTACGGTTCGTCGGAACTCACCGTCCAGCGGGGAAAGGTCACAACCATATCCCGCGATAAAGCATGCACTATACTCACGGGAATAAAGATTTTAGTGTTTGTCCAGAAATCACTAATGAATCGCTTTTTTTTAATTGGTTTATTTAAGGTCGCTTCAACATCTAAGGTCATTAGCGACCACTATTGCTGTTAACGGTATGGTAACTATGTGGATGAACGATATGGTGATTGATGATAAGGGGTGAAAGGACGAACACAAATACAACCATGCCCGAGGCGGGACTCGAACCCGCGACCCTTCGGTCCGAGATCACTACGACACTACTGCCTTAGCGATCTCGGCCACCGGGCCGGCAAATGAATCCCTTGTTGGTCGGTAGAAATGCACGTTGTAACACCACCTGATGGGCTCCACACAGCACGGAGTAGCCGTCGATGTCTCACTTCGACGTCACCAGGATGCTCGTTTCCGGCCGGGAGGGACCGCACACGCAAAGTAGTCCAGCTCCCACACAACCCCCCACACGAAGCGTCCAGCGGTCGGCTCAAAGCTCGCAGTCGCGCTTTCACAGACGTCCCACTCGTCCTTGAACACCAACTTGTGGTTGCAGAGACACGCCACAGCCCGCTTTATGGCGCTGGGGTAATGGACATTCATGTGCAGGTCGTCCATGTCGAGAGCGTACGCAAAGAAGAAGAATTTTCCTTTCGAGGAGAAACAACTGATTTTTTCGAGAGCAAGTGCCATTTTTGTAGCTCGTGAAGTTTATTGAGACAACAGTAATTTGTCTGTTATTCTTCGATAGAGGAAACTCACCTCAGAAACGACAGTGTGTCGTTGATTTAGAAGTGAGTTTAGTGTGTCTGTGGTTCCATCTATCAGCTGTTTTGTTAATCAGTTTGTTGCCTGTGTTGGTAGCACTTATTCCTTATAGGGCCATTTTCTTCTGCGACTACTGCTTTCCTTTTGCTTTGAGTTGCAGCGGGAATCGTAACAGTTGGAAAAGTAACAAGAGACTGTCGCCTAAAATAATGAAGCAACGCTCATAGCCGCCTATAGAAAATGCCAAACAAAATGGATGCGCATTTGCACTCTTCAAACATTATATTAGTGCTTTTGTTATTCGATGCAAACGATAGAAATGGCCTCGAATGATCAGGGGTCCGTGAAAGTAACTTCAAATGTACTAATGAGCTGGCATCACGAAGTGTGTGCTGTTTGCATATAGTGAAAAAAATGTGTTTTCAAACACCCCTGGAGAAATAATATCAACCGCGTGCTTAAATCGCAAGTACACTTGTACACATCAGCAGAATACAATATGTTATCCTTGATGCGTCTATTACATTTCTTGTTTCATGTGATTGTGTGGATGTGTGTTGTTGTAGAACTTTAATTAAATATTTTAAGGTGAATGATATTGGAGTATTCATTTTCATTCGTATGGCCCTGAAAGACTTTTATCCATCGTTAGCAAACAGATGAATAAAACTATTTTGCTCTTTAAAAATCAAGGGAATCAAATAAAGGCCCTGCTTACGGAGGTTCGTGTATTTATGTAAGAAATAATATTGATTCTACCTTCTTGTCAGAATTCAATTTATATGCAGTTGAAAAAGTTTTTGAAATAACAGTTGTACATCTTACTACGCTCAAAATTATCTTACTTTGCATCTACAGACCTCCAACAAAGCAAGCTGTAGATTATTTCAATTTCGTAGAAAATCTAGAGATAACTCTGAACAAAATTAGTAATCTCTCTTTAAATCCATTGTTGTATGTGGAGATTTCAATATTGATTTTCTGAGCAATCCACGAAAAGAGCAGTTTCTGAATTTAATTCATTCTTTTAATTTAGATATTACAGTGAACGTACCTTACACGGAATACTCTAAATCACAAAACAGCAATAGATCAAATTATAATTAACAAAACCACAACTAGATATGAAATAATAACGAATAATCTAGGTTACAGTGACCACGATGCACAAATTCTTACAATTACTAATAACATGAATACTGACACAATAAATAAAACACGCATGTGCTGAGCATTTACTTCAGTTAACATAAAGTTATTTACGGACTACTTGCTGAAAGAATCATGGAGGCAGTTTATAACCTATTGACACAAATAAAAATATAATTTATTTTTCTCAAAGCTTCATTTCTCTTAACGCATGCTTTCCTATTAAAAGAGAAAATTAAACATTTCACGAAAAAGTAATACTTGGATCACAAAAGGAATTAGAACATCGTGTAAAAATAAACGTACTCTCTACTTTATTTCTAAACGTCATGACGTATCTCAAGATTTTCTTATCTATTTTAAAAAATACAAAACATTGTTACGAAAAGTCATAAGGCAGGCTAAAATCATGAAAAACGATCAGGATATTTTGAACTCAAATAATAAAACAAAAGCAATGTGGAATATAATAAAATACTACCAAATCAACTAGAAAACCGTAGAGAATGTTGTTTTAAAATATAACGATATAAATGTGAACGATCCGGCAACAGTGGCTAATCTCTTTAACAATACTTTTCGAGAATTGCTGCGATCTCACTAAGGGTCTTCAGGCACAAAACTCAAAACAGACAGTTCACCCAAATTTTAGACACAATGTTCGTTTCGAAACTTCTTCCTATGAAATTCTCAAAATAATCGGTAAACTAAAATAAATATTCGTCCGGTTTAGATGAATTCCGATTCTTTGTTAAAGACTTGTGCGTATGCCATTATACACCCGTTAACTCACATATTTAATGCATCTTTATGCACTGGAACGTTTCCAGATATTTTCAAAACAGCTAAAATTAAGCCGCTTTTCAAAAAAGGCAACGAAAATGAAATTCAAAATTATCGGCCCATTTCTCTTCTATCAGTTTTTTCAAAAATATTAGAGAGACTTTTTTACGTACGAATGGAAACCTTTCTCACTAAACACGACGCGCTTTCAGATTGCCAACATGGATTTAGAAAATCAAAATCAACGGAAACAGCTATATTTTCTTTCTTAAAGATATCGCCTCATCATTGATCAAAACGAGGCACCTATTGGATTATTTTAGATCTCTCAAAAGCTTTGACGTCATTGATCATGACATTTTACTTTCCAAATTACCTTCATATGGAATTCGTGGTATTGCTCTAGATTGGTTATGTTCGTACCTTAAACAACGATCTCAGAGAGTTGAAATACCTTACTGGAATGATGGAACATTACGTACGCACCTTTCCGACTCTTTGCCCGTTGCAGTGGAGTTCCTCAAGGATCGATTTTAGGCCCTACTCTGTTCCTACTTTACGTAAACGATATGCCTCGACGATTCGAAACGGAAGAACGGTTCTCTTTGCGGATGATACGAACATCCTTTGCAATAAAGAAACCGTAAATAGCACAATATCAGATGTTTCAAATTGGTTCCGAAATAACAAATTAATAGTAAACGAAAAGAAAACGGTTTTAATGCAGTTTTCTATTTCAAATAAACAATTCTGTGCTCCATTGAAAATGAACAGTGTACCATTGACTGATGTTAAGGTAACAAAATTTTTAGGTCTCTCAATTCAGTCAAACCTTAAATGGAACGTCCATTTAAATGAATTGAAACAAAATTAAGTTCATTATGCTACGCGTTCAGAATTCTTGCAAATTCAGTCAGCCTTCATACTGCTCGTTGTGTATACTTCAGCGAATGTTCATTCCCGCCTGAGATATGGCATAATATTCTGGGAAATACATCTTATAGCTCCAGACTTTTAGATTACAAAAACGAATTGTACGAATAATAACCAAATCCCACCCACGTGATTCATGTAAGCCTCTCTTCATTAATCTAGGAATTTTACCATTACCGTGTCTTTTATTTACGAATCAGTGGTTTTGTAAAAATGACTTGCTCAAGGGCGGAATATATTTCAGAAAATGCCGAAGTCTATTACTATAACACTCGACGTAGAAATCATATTCATCAGGTGACAGTATCAACAGCTCATTACAAAAATTCACATACAATACATGTACATTATTTTACAACACTTTGCCAGATGACATTAAACGATTAAATTCAATAGAAAAGTTTAAATCCAAGTGAAATCGTTTCTGCTGCATAACTGTTTCTATACAATTAGAGACTATACTGAGCATCACAAGAAAAGGAACATTAATTTTAACAATGATACATAATGCATTATTTACCATTTGGACTGTATAAATGAGTATAAACAACCTGTAACAACTATTGTACTACAGCTTCGGGTCAATGACCCCATCTCGATCAGGTTTTCGTCCAGTTTCCTGATCCATTGAGCAAATGCTGAGATGGCCCTTGTTTTGCTTCTGGACATAAATGTAATTTCATTTCTGTGCACGTCTTCTAGAATTCAGTGGAAATACATTTATTCAAATTATCGTTTCCATGTTGTCGGGCAGGAAGTAATAAGAGCCAAAATTTATTGCTTATTTTCTTTGAAAATAGATTTTATTACATGGGAGTTTTTGTTGTTTTTTCTCCTTTCAAAATTCAAAATTTATTGCTTATTTATCCTTGAAAATGGATTTTATTACATGGGAGTTTTTGTTTTTTTTTCCTTTCAAAATTCAAAATTTATTGCTTTTTATCCTTGAAAATAGGTTTTATTACATGGGAGTTTTTTGTTTTTTTCTCCTTTCAAAAATTCAAAATTTAAGTAGTATATGACTTGGTGTAGAGATCAGAATTTTGAAAATGTGCACACAATTCACTTTTCCCCATAGCACGTCATACGCAGTTTTTAACTGTTTTTTTGACGCAAATAAATAAATAAATAAATAAATAAAAAAAGTAGGTTGTTGAAAGAGTCACATTTAACAATCCGTTTATTATTCGTTCTTTAAAAGAAAATTATGAAATGAACTATACTATTCTAGGTTCGAAAAAGGTAGTAGGATGGGCTATGGGTGGGTGTGCTTAAATGGGCGGAATGCTGAGTGAGTTTGTTTGAAAAGGTGGTAGGATGGGCAATGGGTGGGTGTGCCTAAAATGGGCAGCTGGCTAATGGGTAATGCTGAGTGAGTTTGTTGAAAAGGTGGTAGGAGGGCAATAAAAGGTGGTAGGATGGGCAATGGTAGATATGCTAAAATGGGCAGCTGGCTAATGCTGAGTGAGTTTGTGTTAAAAAGGTGGTAGGATGGGCAATGGTGGGGTGTTCTGAAATGGGCAGCTGGGTAATGCTGTGTGAGTTTCTGTTGAGAAGGTGGTAGGATGGGCAATGGCAGGTAAGCTAAAATGGGCAGCTGGCTAATGCTGAGTGAGTTGGTGTTGAAAAGGTGGTAGGATGGGCAATGGTAGATATGCTAAAATGGGCAGCTGGGTAATGCTGTGTGAGTTTGTGAAAGGTGGTAAGGGTGGAGGAGGGGCAGGCTTGTTAAGGGTGCTAGGAGGAAATGGTGAGGCGTTTGTGAGTTTGTGCAGCGCAGGTGGTAGGATGTGCAATGCGTGGGTCTCCTAAACTGGGCTGTAAGCTAATTCTGAGTGATTTTTCTGCGCAGATAGTGGGATGGTCAATGGGTGAATGTGGTAAACCGGGCAGGTGGAAAATGCTGAGTGAGTTTGTGTTGAGCAGCTGAAAGGATGTGCAATGTGTGGGTGTGCTAAACGGGGCTGCTGGCTAATGCTGGGTTTGTGCTGCGATGATTCGTCTCCATATGGCAGTTGGTGGTGATCGCCAGCGTCACCTCACCACCTTTCTAATCCCTGGTGGATTCTACATCCTCTGCCGCTTCGTCTCCATATGGCAGTTGGTGGTGATCGCCAGCGTCACCCTAACCACCTTTCTAATCCCTGGTGGATTCTACATCCCTTCTGCCGCTTCGTCCCCATATGGCAGTTGGTGGTGATCGCCAGCGTCACCCTCACCACCTTTCTAATCCCTGGTGGATTCTACATCCCTTCTGCCGCTTCGTCTCCATATGGCAGTTGGTGGTGATCGCCAGCGTCACCCTAACCACCTTTCTAATCCCTGGTGGATTCTACATCCCTTCTGCCGCTTTGTCTCCATATGGCAGTTGGTGGTGATCGCCAGCGTCACCCTCACCACCTTTCTAATCCCTGGTGGATTCTACATCCCTTCTGCCGCTTGTCCCATATGGCAGTTGTGGTGATCGCCAGCGTCACCCTCACCACCTTCTATCCGGTGGATTCTACATCCCTTCTGCCGCTTGTCCCACCCCCCCTTCTAATCCCTGGTGGATTCTACATCCCTTCTGCCGCTTCGTCTCCATATGGCAGTTGGTGGTGATCGCCAGCGTCACCCTCACCCCCTTTCTAATCCCTGGTGGATTCTACATCCCTTCTGCCGCTTCGTCTCCATATGGCAGTTGCGGTGATCGCCAGCGTCACCTCACCACCTTCTAATCCCTGGTGGATTCTACATCCCTTCTGCCGCTTCGTCTCCATATGGCAGTTGTTGGTGATCGCCAGCGTCACCCTCACCAACTTTCTAATCCCTGGTGGATTCTACATCCCTTCTGCCGCTTCGTCTCCATATGGCAGTTGGTGGTGATCGCCAGCGTCACCCTCACCACCTTCTAATCCCTGGTGGATTCTACATCCCTTCTGCCGCTCGTCCCCATATGGCAGTGGTGGTGATCGCCAGCGTCACCTCACCACTTTCTAATCCCTGGTGGATTCTACATCCCTCTGCCGCTTCGTCCCCATATGGCAGTTGGTGGTGATCGCCAGCGTCACCTCACCACCTTCTAATCCTGGTGGATTCTACATCCCTCTGCCGCTTTGTTCCATATGGCAGTTGGTGGTGATCGCCAGCGTCACCCTCACCACCTTTCTAATCCCTGGTGGATTCTACATCCCTTCTGCCGCTTCGTCCCCATATGGCAGTTGGTGGTGATCGCCAGCGTCACCCTCACCCCCTTTCTAATCCCTGGTGGATTCTACATCCCTTCTGCCGCTTCGTCTCCATATGGCAGTTGGTGGTGATCGCCAGCGTCACCCTCACCACCTTTCTAATCCCTGGTGGATTCTACATCCCTTCTGCCGCTTCGTCTCCATATGGCAGTTGGTGGTGATCGCCAGCGTCACCCTCACCACCTTTCTAATCCTGCCTCTTGGGGATTCACGTTTGTGATCCTTTCACATCAAGAATCCTAGAACGGCAGAGTACGTAGAGTTTGTCTCTACTGTTCATACTAATGTGATTAAATTATTTTTTTGGAACGAATCTATATTTTTTGTGCACATATTGCTGACATTTATCACTGGCTACTACAAGTCATCTAACAAAGAAATTGTGTTGATCCCATCGCAAATTATTAAGCGTTATCTGACCTCCTGGTTGTTCCCTGACTTGGTGTCCGTCGTAGATTATGCTCAAGCGCATTTTTATGTGGTCACGAATGGTTACATGAGTCTCCAGAGTTTTGGAAGCAGTGAATATGATTATCTCCTAAAAGTGTGGATAATCAGGTCCATCTTTAGGCACAGGCAGACGAGGCTCGTGCCTCAGGGCCCCCATGAGCAAAGGGCCCCCACAGATAATAAAAAAATTATAACAAAACTGAAAAAGTGTAATATTTACTACATATATATTGATTAACTTAAATATATTGAGAGGAACCAATATAGACTGCATCTGAATTAATTTGTGTTCACGATTAAAGTAATATTATATATTTCTAACATCAATGGTACAAATGTCGAGAGATTAATAAAATATGTCACTTATAATTTGATCAGTTCAGTTTTCAAAGTCTGTCGCCAAGTCAAACAGCTGTCTACAAAGAATCGTTCTTTCTAACAATGCACATGTTTAACAACAATGCACGCTCTTTCATAGAAATTTACCAGACTTATCAAACGACCTTCGTATTGCTTGGCAGCAATCGGCAAATATTGAAAATGAATTGTTTGCAGTCAGAAATCGAATGAAGAGCAAGTGCAATACAGTGTTAAGTGTTATAAGTATAATATAAAATACAACATCTTTACATAATTAACATATCATATCATATTTATCATATCATTTGAACCCACGACGGAACACACTAAAAAATGTAAGTTTAAGATTTAATTATTTTAATGTACAATTTTGTGAACCACAATGTTTTTTTATAACTATAAATAACAATACTATAACACTATAATAAATGAATTTAAAAATAGACCACCAAACAAATAAAAATTGATTAAAGGTATTAAAAAGTGTATAATTTTGTTATATTATAATTTGTATAATAAAGTTTCGTGGTTGAAAATTAAGAGTATTTAAGAATTATATATTAATGAATCAATCGTTTAGACAAAAATATTTATTTTAAACAATGTAAAAAAAAATTAAAAAATCAACCCAATTTTTAACATTCAAAGTGACATTAAAAAACCAAAATTTTTAAAAAATAATTTGTTAAAGTATATTATTTTCTTCTAGAGTTCATTGGTATTTCATTTTACTGGTACCATGTCGAAACGCACATATCCAAGCGGTGCATCTAAGAGAAAAAAGCGATTGAGGAGAACGAAAGGATTAAAAAATTACCCAAACTGACATCTTTCTTTACAAAATCAGTAAATCCATGTATATCTTCAAATGACACACCAGAAATTCTTTTCGACACACCGAATGAAATTAATCGATCAGAAAACCAGAAAATGAAGCCAGAATCAGGTACCTCCGAAGGTAGTTCTCATCTGGAAGATGTTTCATTGCATGAGAAATGTTTCTCATCTGAAAATATAGGTGATGCTCTGACTTCTTCAAAAGTATCCAGGTGCACATCAAACGATTCCTGCGATGGAATAAGATAAATGAAGAACATGTTTTTGGATTCAGAAAGGACCTATGTTTTTTCAAAAAGAAGATTGTGATTTTTCAAAAACAGCGAGAAAGTACGAAGATGGAAATGGGAAAATTGTAATTAGACATCTTACTAAATCTGTGTTTACACGTAAATTGCAAAACAGTGAAACTGTCTGTAGATCATGGCTTCTATTTTCGCCATCTTAAAATGCGTAATACTGTTTTGCATGCCGTCGTTTGCATCTTCCGACCCGGCGTTTAATTCTCCGGACGGGTTTCACGACTGGAAAAATTTGAACCGTGCAATTACTGAACATGAAAACAGTTTGCGGCATAGATATGCAACTATATGCATCGTTCGAAGTAAGAAAGTGGGTACTGTAAATGAATCAATACTTGTCCAATTCAATGAAGTCAGTTATTGGAAAAGTGTTTTGATTAGAATTGTTGAAACAATCAAATTTCTTGCTGGCCGCGGACTGCCGTTTCGTGGTGACAATGAAATAATTGGTTCTCAGCAGAATGGAAATTATTTGAGTTGTTTAGAACTAAAATTTAATTTTTAAACATCTGAACAAATATGGTTATCCAGGAAAAGGATTCGTGTCTATTTATCAGCGAACATTTGCAAAGAGTTTATAGAGATTATGGGTAAACAAGTAAAACTAAAAATACTTTCTGAGTTGAAACAGGCCAAGTATTATTCAATTAGTATTGATTCTACTACAGATTGTAGCCATGTTGATCAGTTAACATTTTCGATTCGATATGTAAAAGATAACACACCAATTGAACGGTTTTTAGAGTTCATACCTATTCAAGAATATGGTTCCGAATATTTAACAAATACGGTTTTAGCTTTTCTCAGATCAGATATCAATTAATGATTGCCGTTAACCCGAATATGTCAGGTGTGTACTCAGGACTACAAGCAAGATTGCGTCAATTATGTGAATACGCTATTTTCATTCCTTGTGCTGGACATTCGCTGAATTTAGTCGGGGCTAAAGCTGCTGGTTGTGTGATGACAGCAACGAGTTATTTTCAACTTGTACAAAAATTGTACAACTTCTTTTCGGGTTCAACACATCGTTGGGACATTAAAAAAATTCTTGGGAAAATATCAAGTAGTAAAAAGTTTATCTGATACTAGGTGGTCTGCTAGATACGATGCAGTCTCAGCTTTAAAATGTGGTTATTCTCAGATTATATTAGCTTTGGAATTTATTGAAAATAATAAAGAAAACCCAGCAGAAACGCGAAATGAAGCCTACAGTACAGCTAAGAAAATGAAAAAATTAGAGAATAATATTTTAACCGAAGTGTGGAGTGCTGTACTTTTAAAAGTCAATGAAACGAACAAAACGTTGCAAAAAGAAAATCTTTCATTTGATGTTGCTTCAAAGCTGATATCATCATTGACCAATTGTTTGCATGTTGATAACTTTGAATTGGCATTGAGAAATGAATTTTATAACTTTGAAACAATCGCCAAAGAAACGTTTCTCGATTTAGAATATCAAAATTCGCGTGTAACAAACAGAAGTTCTCGTGTAACTTATTTTGACTCAGAAACAGACGAAGTCATCTTTTCTGCCAAAGAAAAATTTAAATTACAAACTTATATTCCTATTATCGACACATTAATAAGTGAATTGGATAGAAGAGCTGAATCATGCAGTATTATAAGTAAACGATTTAAATTTTTATCAGAATTAAAACTTATGATCAGAAAGAATTGTCTAATAAATGTAAACAATTTGTTGAGTTTTATAACACAGATGTCAATGAACAAGAGCTCATATCGGAGTGTTTTCAATTTCAACATTATCTTCGCATTGAAAATCCAACAAACAGCACCGTACCTTTGGCAGAAATGTATAAACTGTTAAAAAAAGATAATCATGAAGAGACATTTCCTAACATTGAAATAGCGTTAAGAATTTTCTTAATGGTCAGTATTTGTACGGGTGAACGCTCATTTTCAAAGCTGAAGTATATAAAAAATGAATTAAGAAGTAATATGATTCAAGAACGACTTCCTTCGTTAGCTTTATTAAACATTGAGTACGATATTTTGAACGAATTGATCTTCGACGATGTAATTGACGACTTCGTGCGTAAACCTTGACAAATGCTTAGTTTGTTTTTTACTTAGATCATATTATGTAAATATTGCTTGTGTTTTTTTAATCACATATTATTATGTTACTATTGTTAGAGTTATTAGTAAAATATTACTATAGAAAATACAGAGATTAAAGATACAATTTAATTCCGTTTATCTAGTTTTTTTACAAATCCTGCCTTACCTTAAAAAGAGGAATCAAAATGCTTATTAACTGTGTAATATTCAATTTTTAATAACTTATGATCGCCAGAACGTAATTTGTTGAACTAAGAATTAGGGGCCCCCAAATCTCTGAGTGCCTCGAGTACTTTCAAACCCAAAGACGGCCCTGTGGATAATTCCTTACTTCTTCAAAATAATCCGACTGCACTACGTGTTTACTTACACAAGAACTTGGTGCCAGATGGGGAATTTGCAACGCATCGCCCGAAGAGGTAACAACCCTGTTAGCAAAAGTTGACGTATGCTAGAATATTTTTCGCCTTTATATTATATAGTTATTGCTTAAAACCAACAATTAGTTATCGTAATGGAAGATCAAGTATGTATACCTGGCTGAATCCGTGCGATTATATTGCACATCTTTAACATCATCAGCGTGTACCATTATCGATGCTTTGCTGTGACTGCCATTCCATCACATTGTCATGGTTCGTTTTTAGTCATTCTATTACATCCACTACATATTTAATGTAAAATATTATATACTTAATACTCGCAATATACATTTATTATTATCAAATTAGTAACATTAGCCAATATGTGCTCCAATAGATCTTATTATCTATTCATAAAAAGCACGGAAAATAAATTAATTTCTCCTTTACACATATCTATTACACAATAGTTCCGTTTCTACTCTGTCGTTCTTTACAATCAACGGGCCTGTAACCCGCTCAGCGCCCTGTATATCATATCTAATCGATCAGTATCTACTAAAGAAGTGCGATTCTCATTCAGTCGGCGACAAACGAATCGCAGCGCTCCGTCTGCTACTGCAAAGTGTACGTGTACCATCTGCCAATGGAATGTGGCTAATTCTAAGTAAATATAGTCCCAGATATTGCACAAGCGTTGAGTGTTCATAACAATTCGAACAACACGCTCCCCATAATTTTAAATAATGATTTGGAATGTACATGGAAATGCACTGTGATTAATAATTACAGAGCGATAATAGATAATAACAGATTTTCTCTCTTTTTTGGTACATTTGTGTAAAACTCTACAATGAGAGTCGTTAGGAGGGACATCAAAATTGGCCTCTTTACAGCATTAATATATGATTATTTATAACGATTATGACTACCTGAAATAGGAGAATTAAATTAGATCATTTAGTTGATCACATTGAAATTTTTTTAGATAAATATAGTTAAACGTGAACGTAAGATACATTCGTAGGGTCCACCTTGAAAAGAGAGAGAGAGAGAGAGAGAGAGAGAGAGAGAGAGAGAGAGAAGAGAGAGATTTCGCGAAGTCAGTGTTTGTCCATGGAGCGAGAGAGCGCCTCGAAGTATATTGTAAAAATATTCTCTTTAAAAAAGGTCACGTGCAATTTTTGAAACAAGGAGTAGTTTTTGTGTAATAAGGAGTAGTTTTCAAGCACAAATTGTGCTTGAAATTTACGCAATTTCTAAAAACGTTTTTTCAAAAACCACTCCAAATTTTTTTTTCACGAATATAACAAAAGCTTAAAATAATGGCGTAAGTCTAATTTTTGTTCAACTCACTGAATTTTCGCTATTTGCAAATATAGAAATAATGCGAGAAAGTAAGTGCTGTTGTAGCACCGCTAGTTGCTTTTTGAATTTTAGTGAGACCGTAGAGGCGAAGTATTGTAAGTATACCGACACCGACACTGAAGAAAATATTAAAGAATTATTTTAGGAAACCAGCACTGATGACTGCAAGTAACTTAAACTAACACACCGGTGTTCTCTATTAAGATTCCCATCCTCGATGAGCTGATGGCTAGCAAACAAGAAACTTCGGTTCATAGTACGTATCCCGCAAGATTGTGTAATTAAAACGGCAGAGATTACGGTATTCATTGGCCTTTAGTTGAAATAGTTAACTATTTTGGATGTTACATCTGTTTATACGAGACACAAGTTCAGAGTCAGCAAGCGATAATTACATGAGGTCAATCGGTCATGAACGCTTCATAACCCGGAGATGACCCTTCCTGACGCAATGCAAGGGGGCAGCGTGTTTTTGAACGATGGTGCCGATATGGAGTCACTTCTGCGTCATGAGTCCGCTATATAAACCGGCTGGCGTCCCAGGCAATGGATGCAAAATGGCTGGGCCACGGGTGTCGCCATGGCTTCTGCTGCTACTTTTGGGAAGGTCGCTGGCTCCTCAACCGAGGTGCTCGTCTGGGAAGGAGCTCGCCCTCTCCTTGTCCTACTCTACGAACGCCACAGGGCACCGCGCCGTCAGCGCCAACATTGAGCAGCCGCTGGGGAGTCCCGGGTGGCTGCTGGATGTGGGAGTGAGGACATCAGGGTGCGGGCCCGGCGACGTCCCACGGCGGTCGCTAACCATCACGCTCAACGGGCCCCCGGGGCAGGGGTTCCTGGCCCCCTCGCCCGCGCCTCCTACGCCAGGGGTTCCTGGCCCCCTCGCCCGCGCCTCCTACGCCCTCCACGCTCTCTACGCCCTCCACGCCTCTACGCCCTCCGCGCTCTCACGCCCTCCACGCTCTCTACGCCCTCCACGCTCTACGCCCTCCACGCCTCTACGCCCTCCACGCCTCTACGCCCTCCGCGCCTCTACGCCCTCCACGCTCTCTACGCCCTCCACGCTTTCTACACCCTCCACGCTCTCTACGCCCTTCACGCTCTCTACGCCCTCCACGCTCTTTACGCCCTCCACGCTCTCTACACCCTCCACGCCCTCTACGCCCTCCACGCTCTCTACGCCCTCCACGCTCTCTACGCCCTCCACGCTCTCTACGCCCTCCACGCTCTCTGCGCCCTCGACGCCTCGGCCGGCGCCCCCGGGCTACCTGACGCTGCCCGGCCTGGGGCACTACCGCGCGCCGCCCGAGGCCAAAGAGTGGGCCGCAGCTCGCGACTTCTGCCGGGAGGAGGGCGGGGCACTGCTGGCGCCGACGTCACAGCGCGAGGTGGAGCTGCTGTTCCAGCACTTCTCTCCAAACGCCACCGGCGCCGATTACTCAGAAGGTTTTTGGCATAGTGCCAACGACATCAGCCAGAATGGCAAGTTCGTCACCGCGGACGGGGTGCCCCTGGAGGACACGGGCTTTGCAGTTTTTGCAGGTGGAAAACCCAGGAATTCTACTTCGCAAAATTGCCTCGTGATTCTCAGCAGAGGAACATTAGATGAAGTTACTTGTTCTTTCACGCGACCATTTATCTGCAAAATGCCTCTATGAACTCTATTTTCATCTTCTTTTTTTCTTTTCCACATAAGTCATATGAAAACTTTTCTGTTGTACTCTCAGACCTAATGTTTTTATGCACTGTATTCGTTTTCTTTCACAGCTTACCTCTTAATGAAATCCCACTAGAGACAACAAAGTTGCACCGAAGAAAATGTAAAAAAATCATGTTAAAGAATGAAAAAATGATATAAAATGAATATATGCAAACTTGGTCCTACTTCAACACACGTTCTGATCATACCCTCTTCTCCGAAAAGAAATTTGACTTGGAATAAGCACTTTTCATAATCTTAATAAGAACATACGATTTTGTACAGAAAACTGCGCAACAGTAACATTACTTGGAATCTCCAAATCATGAAAACGAAATGAGATTATCTTTCAGGGTACCAAAAATTATGAATGTTTAAATATACTAGTATTTAAAATGTAAAATTTAAAATGTAAGACGTAAATGCAAATGTAAGACTATTGCAAATACAAATGAAAATATCAAAAAATATATTACTATCTGCACAGATTTTTTTCCCTTTTCAATAACTCATACTTCCTTTCTTCCATCTTGTAGATCTTAAGCAAAGCACATTTTTCATGAAGAATTTACGGATATGTTAATATAATTTAATTTTATTGAAATTAATTGAAACAAATAGCTGTACTAAATATAGAGTACAACAACAACATCAAAATTGGACGGGAAGACATCTAAGATTTATTCCTTTATATCAAAAATAAAAAAATCTCTTCTTAAGATTTCTGGAAAATAAAAGCTAATTTTGTTACTCAGACATAATTTTTCTTATAAGTTTACATTTTATTTTTAAATCTGGAAAACGAAAAGCAATTTGAAAATTCGATTTTGAAAATAGAAATGAAATTTTAGGATGGGTGTAACTCTGGTAAATAAGAAATCTCCATTACACTTTCATTGATAGTTAGAGATAATAAGTTGTGGCGGATTCTTGGGGTAGGCACTGCATACTCAGATGAATACTGTACTAGTTTAATATATTTCAGAATAATAAAAAAATTAAATGACTTACAATTTCTATATGGTTTAACATTATTTATCTGGAAATGTGTAATGAACATTTCATTGTCGTGGTACGACAGGTATTTCCGTTTCCGGCGTTTTTTAACAGCCGTACGCCATGCACATTTTTTTACACACGGCCATATTTTCCTATTAGTTTTAAATCTATCTTACCTTACAAACTATAACATGACTTTATCTTCATACATGTAAAGTATCTATAGATCAGTTTATCACTTCCCTTTTCAAGCCTGCTTGAATGCGATGCTATACTATATGTTGCTGGATCCCGTCGTATTTCATTTTATCCACTAACTTTTTAAAAACTCTATCCTAATCTTGGTAATTGAAGAGCGAAATCAACATACTATAGGCGATCACTGCTCCACATTCTGTCTTTAGAACCACAATCGTTGTGTCTTGGGCCAAAACACGCATCGATTTATTTTCTATGAGGCGCAGTCTTCTGCCCGCCAAGTTGTAATCCCCGCCTTTCTCTTGTCTTCTGCTATGTGCAGTAAGGTCACAAATTAGTTTCTTCTTGGTTTATCTGAACTTTTCCCTCACACTGTATAATGTTCGTGCTTCTTCCAATTGGATAGTTATTTGCACATCGCATTGTTTACTTTTTGACATTTGGTCTCCTTAATTTTTTAATTATTTTTATTATTCACAGAAATTTCTTGTGTTTATTACTAAACTTACTACTAAACTTAACACTATTCTCCGTTGTTTGGTATAATCCTTTCTTCCCATTATTCTCTCGTTATTTTTATTAGACGGCTAACATAGACCTCAATTGTCTATCGTAAAATATTTTTTCTGTAAATATCTTTTTAATGATGACTGGTTATTGAACTCAAATACTCCATTACAATGTATTGTGACATACCTGTAGATGGGTTCACAGAAGAATAATTCTTTGTTCAATAATTTGCAAGAACCAAATGGGTAGATGACCCTTTCTCGTGAATGGCTCTGGGGTGTACAAACATTGAAACACATGTACAACAGAACAAGAATGATTTATTGTATTTATTTCGAAAATAATTGTACTGTGAACAAGTAAAAACAAAAAGAACACTGTGCATTTGATGCTCATCATACCACAAGATGAATGTACCATAATAATGAATATCCTGAACTGCTTTTCATTTACATTACTCATTACATTTCTCATTACTTTCTTTTCTTGCACGCTTGCAGCTGCTCCACCAGGAACACCGTTCCAGCCAGGCACACACAGACGCCATACAGAAGAAGGGGTCCTGCCAGTTGGGTTACCTGCAGTTGTACAGGTCCTTTCACGCCTCTTGAACGGATGTCCCGTTGCCCATCCAGATCCAAACGGAACGCATGCAGCCGATCCCAATGCTCGAACAACCCCGACTGCCACAAGCGGAGGATAAGGTCGTTCAAGACATGAAGGATCACGTGATTTCGACGCACAGAGTAAACTCGGTAACCGGGAAATTGCAGAGGTTGTTGGACCTTGTGCAATAAGGTATGTCCTTCTTTTGTGTAATTTCTGTGACGAGAAATAACGGAATACGTACGATCGTTCATAAGGGTTGCAACCTTCCCTGTCTGAAGTATGTCTCGAACACACATATCTCTTTGAGATTCGTTAAAAAATATATTCACTTGTAGTTTCAATAAGGGATAGACCTTCGTAATAGTGCTACTGTACTCAGAAGAAATACATAATCGGTCAATCACCCCTTGTATGGCATTGATTGTATTTAACTCCCCGAAATGCATGGGACACGTTAGAAAGCCATGCAGTAACCCGATGTATGCGTTTCCAGCTATGATGTGCAAAAGAATTGTGAGAATGACAATTATACGTTGAGAGGTCGAAGAGGTGATCCTTGATGTCCCTCCAGTTATCAGTGCTTCTGTCATGTCAAAAAAGGCGGGAACTGTGCTGAAGATTTGGAACCGGCGATTTCGTACCAGCGCCCACATAAGCACCAACACTGCCATTGCACCACCAAGCAAGCACCAGGACTTCCGTTCGAAGGGCAGCACCAGTGCCAGCCCAAAAGGAATTCGCTCGGCTCGCCGCACCACCATGTGATCGCCAAACTGTGAACATTGATTGATTGATTGATTAGTGTTTCCGGGCGCGGCAAGTGCTATGGTCGTTATTCCTGTAAGTGTAGTGCATGATATATCGCGCGAGGTGGCGGTATGCCTCCCGTCTACATGAGATGAGACGCAGAGCTGGAATTTGACGTGTGGGAGTTTCCCCTTCCAAGTATCTCTCCCAGCGAAGCACCACCTAGAGCTGGTCCTAAGCTCCCGAGTGGTGTGCGCTTAGAGGTGGCTCAAGTCATCAACTGATGTCATAGCCGCGACTCTGACCGGGAGGTCCAAGGTTCCAGTCCCGACAGTGGCAGGATTTTCGTAACCAGTTTGTCAGCTTGATCGAATTCAGTCGCTGTCTGGAAGGGAATTCTAACGGTCGGCTGCTCTCATAGGTCGTTTCCCGTGCGAATGCCGGAGCAGTACCCTAACATACTGCGCGCGGTCTATCTTTCCTCTTCCTTGTTCTATTGTCACCACTTACTTGCATACACACTCACGTGCACTACACTACAATACTTGTCGGGAGACCGGTCGGGAGCTTAGAACTTGTTCCGGCCGGGGTGGTGCCCCGCTGGTAGGAGATACGTGGTTGGGGAAAATCCCGTTAGTCGTCGGTAGGTCGGCGCCGGATCTCGCCATCCAGAGGGGGAAGATCACCGCCATCTCCCAAGTAAAATTTACTACACTTACGGGACTAATGACTTGGCAATTGACGCACCCGAAATCACTAACAATTAATCAAGGAATCCGGCTAGTCTCCCGTCATGTGTAAGGGAAGAAGAGGCAAATATGGAGAAGGAAAGATTGCGTGGTTGTTTAGACTCGGCTTCCCTTTTCTCACGGATCCATTCTGGCATTCGCCTAGTATAATAGGTCGGAGGAAGCACTGGAAACTAACGGTGATGGCAGATGGCCGCAGTGGGTTTCCTCCAGACAGTAGCTGAATTCGATTAAGTTATGTAGTTTCCATACGGGGTTGAGATTCGTAATAGTGCAGCTATACTCAGAAGAAACACATAATCAACCCCAGGATGGCATTGATTGTATCCAGCTCCCCGAAGTACGTGGAACAAGTTAGAAAGCCATGCACTAACCCGATGTATGCGTTGTTAGCAAAAGAATTGTGAGAAAGACAATTATACGTTGAGAGGTCGAAGAAATTACCTTTGGTCACAACTTGCTGGTGTCGAAAATCCGTCACTGTCGGGACTCGAATCCTGGGCCTGCCCGGTTCAAATTCCCTGCAGAGGTAACAGTGTTACTCTGAGCCAATTCAGCAGCTGACTGAGATCAGATTGTCAAGGAGCGTGAGATGACAAGACTACTTCATGGAAGCGTGAGATGACTATACTCATTCATGGAAGCGCAGCGTAAGAAATCGAGTTTGAGACCGAGAGCGGTAGCTCAGTGCATCAACTGATGTCACTGCAGCGCCTCTGACCGGGAGGTCCTAGGTTCCCACGCCCCACGGCGGCAGGATTTTCGACACTAGCTTTTCAGCTGGGTCGAATTCAGTCGCTGTCTGGAGGAGAATTCTAGCGGCCGGCTGCTCTGATCGGTAGTTTTCCGTGGTTTCTCCGATCAACACCTGGCGAATGCCGGAGCAGTACCCTACCAAACGGACCACGGACCGCGCGCGATCTTTCCTTCCTCTTCCTGGTCATATCCTCTCCCCCTACACACACACTTACACTAACATGCACTAAACAACTGCATATTCCGGGAGGCCGGTCGGGAGCTTAGAGCTTGTCCCGGCTGAGGCGGTGCCCCGCTGGTGGGAGAGTCCTGGTTAGGGGGAAACACCGCTAGCCGACGGTAGGTTGGATCTCGCCATCCAGCGAGGGAAGATCACCGCCATCTCCCGAGAAATAAAACATGCACTACACTAACGGGACTAATGACCAAAGCAGTTGACGCGCCCGGAAACACGAAAAAATCAAATCAAATCCGAGTTTGAGCGCTGAACGTAGCTCTTCAAATGAAGGACATCCGCCACTCTCGCCCAACTCCGGACTTCCGTCATCGCCTGCGGTCGCTCAGTGACAATAGAAGCCGCTGCAACATCTCTGATCTGGAGATCCAAGGGTTCGAGTTTTGTCGGTGATGGATTTTCGACACCAACTTTCATGTTGCCATTTCATGCTTTCATTCAGCCACATGTTGGAGGAGAATTCCAGCGGCAGGTTGCTCTCATCGTTAGTTTTCCATGGTTTCTCTGTTTAAAGTCAGGCGAATGCCGCGATAGGACTTTACCAAACCGGCCAGAACCGAGTAAATATTTTCAATTTCATATTGCCCCCTTCCACACATATTTGCACTTACACGCACAACATTATCACACATATCGGGCGAGCAGTCGGTAGCTTGACCCGTTGCTTCTAAAATAATCCAGTGATTCTACTCATTTACGCGAATATTTTGCTATTCTGTTTGTAAAACAATATCCATTATTTCATAAACTATATTTTTGGGGCTCGAGATTATTGTAATCCCATTAAAACTCATCACTGATCCCCAGCACTTAGTTGACTATCCCAAGATTTCGAACTTTTTCTTAAATCGACCTCTTTTAAAATACGCGTAAGATACATCGGCCCCCGAACATTTTTTTTCTGTAATATTCAGTATAAAACATAACCATATCACCTAGATTTGTGTATAAACTTACCGATAACAATTCCACATACCAATATTTTTGTAAATATCTCATTTCCAAAATTTGGTGTCGCTTCCTTTCTTGAGTATTCGTTTTTTCAATCTTCACACTTGTGCAATGATTACAAAATATTAGTGGCGTAGTTAGGGGGAGGCAGGGGGGCGGTGCGTTCCGGGTGACACCATTTTAGGGGTGACACCAATTATAAAATTTTATAGTTCGAATTTTATAATTTTAACGATTAATTTAAAAATTATATATACATATTAATTTAAGTTATACAATTAAATCATTAAGAAAGCAAAGAAAATAATGTAAAGTAAAACGCGAAACTATAACTATAGAAATGTAACTTCATTTTCTGTGCACGTCTTCTAGAATTCAGTGGGAAATACAATTATTCAAATTATCGTTTCCATGTTGTCGCGGCAGGAAGTATTATTCCGAAGGACAACATGGATAAAAGCCAAAATTTATTGCATTTTTATCCTTAAAAAATGATATGCAATTTAACACAATATAAAGCTTCAAAATTCAAAATTTAAGTAGTATATGACTTAGTGTAGGGATCACAGAATTTTGAAAATGTGCACACAATTCACTTTTCCCCATAGCACGTCATACGCAGTTTTTAACTTTTTTTGACGTAAAATAAATAAATAAGCAGTGAGCCCCAATTCTTCAGTGGTTCAGTCTCGATTTCGGCGATTACTTTATCGTTAATCTTGATAAAATAATGTACAAATTATCTTTAATATCGTGCAAATATATTATTATTAAATCATGTATAAGCTATTCAGATATAGATACTTTTATATTTAATTAAGGGGGTGACACCAACTTAAGCTACGTCACTTGAGTGTTTAGAATCTGTCATAATAATTAGTAGTGAGTACTACAGAGAAAGTTTCTTGCGCGATATAGGAACGTGCAAAACACTAGTTACAAACATATAAACATCCTAAACAACGCGAAAGAAGAGGGAATTTGTTGTTTATTGTGCTTTAGAGCTTTCTATCTCGAAATTATCAACTTCATCCATATTTTTGGTAGTCCGTGGAATCTTTTTTCTTTATTAAATTAGCTGATAATGGTTATATCAGTCAATGATTGGTATTCGGCTATTAACCACCAGTCGACCCGTTCATTTTCATTGACCTCATTGAAAATTTAATCAACCTCATGTGGAATCCCCGGTCTATCTCATGCAAAGAAAATAATTTGCTTACCTGGTCAGAAACGACAGTCTGATCCTCAATATTCGGGTAATGCCATTTCCGGAAATTAGCAATTCTCTTGGAGGGTAATTCTAATACGATTTTTCTTTCCACAAATTCTTCTTCTGTTGATCTACTTTTTAACGGTTCCCATCGCATTCCAAATCCAATTAGTAGGCGTCCAAACTCAAGTTCACGTCTACTAAACCAGGTTTCATCTCTGCTATCAAACCACACGGCTTGGTCTGGAATTCTAAATCCAAATTTCAAATTTTTCAAGTTTTTAAGTCCAGCGTTCAGCTGAAGTTTGCCGGTACGTTCATCAAATGGCTCCTTACAGAATTTTGATAGAGTCTGTTCCTTAGTTTTCCATTTGTCCTTTATACGATCATACGTTTTCGCGAAGGACACTCGAGGTTCTGCCTTTGGATACAGAGCAATTACCCGCGTCGTGCCAAACTGGAGAAAGAACTCTCTGTGTATTTCTTGCAGTGTGGTGACAGTTAAAGTACTTGGATCCAAGCACATTAATACGAAAATACTGAGAGGGTCAATGGACTGAAAATAGTGAGAATGAATGCGAACAATTTGCGCCGGACGCACAGTTCGCAGCAGCACTGGCAGGACGTGAAGGTATCCCCGAGCCGTGCCCGACGCGCCATTTGCTGTCGTTGCGATGGGGATGTTGGCCGCGTGCACGGACGCTGTGATGGTCCAGGGCCGAGGCAGGTCGTAAAACGGAGTCAGCGCCACCTGAGGAAATGGAAGGACGTTGTTAATTCTTAGTTTAGGCTACGGTTCACGTAAAAGAACGAGTCATGCCGAGAAAGATTTGGTTTATTCGCTTCCGGTTCGTTCTGCCGCAGTGCAATGTCTTCGCATACGCTTTGTTCCTGTCACTTTGCAATGCCAAATTACTTGTTACCGCCTTATTTGAATGCCAAATTACTTTAAAGGCAAGTTTTCTCGCTTCCTCGCCCGGATCCAAATCACGGCGAGACTCGGGCCTTCGGCGCTCGCTTCACTATAAACAATCTTGAGTCTATCCACCGCATAATTACCAATTCACTTCACCATTCACACATCACCAAAGATACACCCGTTCAAAATCTCCATTGCGAAAACTCACTTGCCTCCAATATTATAACTGCGCAGTTGCAAACACGTTGTGAAGAAAGATTTGTTTAAAATTGAATCCAACAAACAGTGAACGAGAGTCGTACCTTAAAATAAGAATTAGCCGACTTTTTGATTGGTTGATAGATTGCTATTTCCAAGTAAGTTAACTGCTAAGGTGGTGAGTCCTGTATGTGATGTGAATGTAATTCCCCGGGAGATGGTGTCCCCGGCGCTGTAACGAGAGATAGTTCGGCTTATGAAGCCCCTCCCATTCCCCAAGTACGTTCCCCCAGTGGGGTACCGCCCCAGCCGGAACACGCTCTGAGCTGCGGACTGGTCACGCGACGTGTGCGCTGTTGTAGGGTTTGTATGTGTGTGTGTGTGTAAAGTGTGGTGACAAGGATGAGAAGTGAAAGAGAGAACGCGCTCTGTAACCCGTCTGATAGGGTAGAACTGCTTCGGCATTCACCGGGTATTTACAGACGTAAACACGGAAAATAACTAATTAGAGCAACCGGACGGTAAACTTTGTCGTGGGGTAATAGTCTAGCACCACGTGCGGGTAAGTGGAAGGACGGTAAGGGCAAAAGGCGCCCTCCGAGCCCTTCACTATTCTCTTCAAGGCCTAAGGCGGAACAGGGGGAGCAATAAGAACAGGGATGACCCCAGTCATGGCAAACAGCAGTTTATTGTTGTGGTATACTTACATAGGAACCTGAAGGAGTCCAGCCTCGCCAAGGACTCTTCTCCGGAAGAGACACTTGGCAGCGGCCATCAGACGGGTTAGCGACACACAAAGTGCACAGCTGTCAGAGGAGAGGGCGGGAAGCTGCTAGCAGGACCCCGGAAGGTCGGTTTGGACTAGCGCGGTGGAGGAGTGTCGGCAGGGCCAGTTTGGGCCGATCCGAACCGACTAGGGGTGAAGTTATGTCGGCAGGGCCAGTTTGTGCCGATCCAAACCGACTAGGGGTGAAGGGGGTCGGCAGGGCCAGTTTGGGCCGATCTAAACCGACTAGGGGTAAAGGGAGGTCGACAGGGCCAGTTTGGGCCGATCCGAACCGACTAGGGGTGAAGTTATGTCGGCAGGGCCAGTTTGGGCCGATCTAAACCGACTAGGGGTGAAGGGAGGTCGGCAGGGCCAGTTTGGGCCGATCCGAACCGACTAGGGGTGAAGGAAGTCGGAGGGCCAGTTTGGGCCGATCCGAACCACCTAGGGGTGAAGGGAGGTCGGCAGGGCCAGTTTGGGCGATCAACCGACTAGGGGTGAAGGGAGGTCGGCAGGCAGTTGGGCCGATCGAACCGACGGAGGAGTGGAAGGTCCGTGCACACGGGCGACGAGCTCACGAGTAGCATTCGTCCCCCCGCTAAGCGCAGGTCAAGCTGTTTTATAGGCCTTCACTGCTGAGACGCTCTTTCCGAGGCGGAGCTACGTAATATGCTTACGTGGGCGCTAACTAGCTGCGGCCACGCGACCAATTCGCCTCCAGACAGTGGATGAACTCGACCCAGCTATGTTGAGAATCGTCAGGATTCGAACCGATAAATATAAATGTAACTTCATTTTCTGTGCACGTCTTCTAGAATTCAGTGGGAAATACAATTATTCAAATTATCGTTTCCATGTTGTCGCGGCAGGAAGTAATAAGAGCCAAAATTTATTGCTTATTTTCCTAGAAAATAGATTTTATTACATGGAGTTTTTTGTTTCTTTTTCTCCCTTTCAAAATTCAAAATTTATTGCTTATTTTCCTAGAAAATAGATTTTACTACATGGGAGTTTTTTGTTTTTTTTCTCCCTTTCAAATATTCAAAATTTAAGTAGTATATGACTTAGTGTAGGGATCACAGAATTTTGAAAATGTGCACACAATTCACTTTTCCCCATAGCACTCATACGCAGTTTTAACTTTTTTAAAAAAAAAAAAAAAAAAACCCCCGCCGGTGAGAAGGGCTCTCATCGGTAGTATTCCGAGGTTTCTCCGATCAATACCAGGCGAATGCCTGTCTGTACCATTAACAACCAATCAACTCCCTTACCACCAGGTGTGGTTGAAAAATAAAAACAGAACCGAGGCTTGGAAACACTTCTAACTGACAAACGTGGGATTAATCATATCCCAAATGCCGAATACATAAATACATAAAACTACAACAAAATGTACATTAACCACCGAATATAACACCTGATAACAGTGTCTACGTTCAGTTTGGATTCAGGCTGCATCACCTGGCGAAGTGTTTGGTCGTCCAGGCAATGTAGGAGGTTCCTCAGCGCTTCAGTGTACTGCTCCACCAGATCCGCCATCGCCACATACCTCTGGACAAGACCTCGCCGCCCCCCGCTAGACGGGACGGAGCGAGGGGTCGCTTGCATCACCAACATCAGGAGGAGCATCAACCTGAGACACAACCAGAGCTCTGTTAAGTAAATGCGATTGGATGAAGCTGCCGATTGGGATAGGCAACGTTGAGTGAGAGGGAATTTCAAAACAATCAAAATTCATCTTGTCTTGATAAAATGAATGAGATGTAGTTACAATACAAATGACCTAATTTCTACTTACCAAACAATACCAACGTGCCTCTCTTTTTTTAATGTCATCTTTCCCCGAAACGTATTTTCACTTCGTATTACTCTCTTTACATTAATACACATTGCAGTCAAAGTTGCTCATATTACTTCTGATGTTTTCTTTGAAAGTTGACTAATTACATTGTCATATTCAAAGGTTATTCTTTCATTATAAGTAGTACATTCATTATTCAAAATAAAAATATCCACCCGCCATAATCCACGAGTTCATTCAGATCGATTTGGGAATATCAATTTTGAAGAAAATTAGCTAAACTGTTTAGACCGTAGCGTTGACCACTGACGGATAGAAGGAGATACGGACGGACGTTTTGCCGTCAATTGGTTTTTCGGTATCAAGAACCAACTAAACATGGATTCTGGCTACACCACGTGATAGAGGATTTTTTTCTAAATTTAGCAACAATATTTATCCAATTTTTCGTTACCAGAGCCATTTGTCGTTTCCCGGCGCACGATCACGTAACTTTCTCTTCTTACGAAGAACTTTGTAAGACGAGAAAGTATAAACGATATTCTATATGCTGTAATAGGGTAATAGCTTAATCAAACAATGATGTGCGACACTTTTATTGTTCTTTCTTCTCATTTCGCCTACAAGATTAATCGATATTATCATTTCAGTGTCAGTTAAAGCGATGGAAATATTGTACCAATATATTTTTCATTTGGTTTTTATTAGCACACAGAAAATTTGTATTAGTGTGGTAATATTTTTCCTATGGTTCTGTTTATAGTTCATTTATTGTTCTAAATTGCTGTTAGTTATGCAATTATCTGTAGAAATTGTTTTGAGCTGAGGAGGCTACTACATTTCGTAAATTTAATATGCAAATTCTAGATAAACGTTTAGATTCAAAATGCATTACATGCTAAATTAGTTTTGCTCTAACAACTGCATGGAAAAAGAGACGTGAGCAGACCCAAAAAAAGAAAGTAAAAGAAGAGAGAAGAAGAGAAAAAAAGAAGAAGAAGATGATGATGATGAAGAAGAAGAAGAAGAAGAAGAAGAAGAAGAAGAAGAAGAAGAAGAAGGGCAGAAGAAGAAGAATGCATTACGGGGCATAGGAAAATTAATAAAACCTCATACTGAATTCTTGATTTAATCAATGCCAGGCCGATGAGTTTCGTATACTGAGGAGTTGCATTTTTCTTCCCATCAAATGAAATGACAATAATAATAATAATCTTAATATAGGTAGAAAATTATTTTCTCTTTTTGTCAGTACGAGACACAAAAAAATGTAAGAGCTTACCTTTAGTCAATTGTTTGAAAAAATATAGAATTACATCCCAAAGGTGAGTCAAGATTCCAAACGAAAGTGTCAAACTGTACATTTAATTACGAAGAAATCAGCCCAGGCGCAAATGCAAATTGCAGTTTGCCACAAATGACAAACCGCAATTCAAGTTGATATCATGCATAATATGCAACGCTACATCCTCGGTCGTTAAAACTCAATTTTCAGACCTGACCAGAATTATATTTATGGCATAATCTACAAAATGAAATTTATTTACAGCATTTACTGCATTTTTGGAAGTTTATCTCTGCTGCTCAAAAATTCTAGATCTGCGCCCTCCTCAGAAAAATGAATTATGGGAAAAGTTGCACAACGTATGAGTCAATAGACACCTTTAATTTGTGCACACCTCAAGGGCTTGTTTTGATAATGATCATAATTTCATGCGCCCACGTAAGTGAATAATCAATATTTTTGGACTCTGGCGCAAGATCATCTGCAATCCATATGGCACAGTACATACAGTCCGTACATACAATACCGCAGATGGTCTTGTCTGGCATCATCGTCCGTAGCAGGGGCGCGGGTTAGTGTGTATGATATCCGAATTTCAGCCAATGAGTTTCAGACACCACTTTGCGTCACAATATTAGCGGGAACTTTAAATGCAGCCAGGTACCAAAATGATCACATCGTCACAAGATATTGAAACAGATTTATGAAGAATTTCTTTTAAATATTACATCTTATACACTTTCATCGCGTTATTTTTGGTTGGTTACCATTGAATATTGTCATTTTGTACTCAACACTGTTCGGTCTCCATACAACATGGCGGCCAGCGTCTGGACTGGCTTTTCAAACCAAGTGCCCGTGCTGTGGTCACGTGGTTCGTGACGCTGATTGGTGATGCGCAGAACCAGCTAACATAGATACACCGGAGGAACTCACCCATGTGTTTCCACCATGGTCCGAAGCATATACTTGGGTTTTTCTAACGTGGCGGCTGAGGGTAGTATCTCCAAGATGGAATTCGGCACGACTTTTTGCGTGTTTCTTGGTCCTGCCGCAAGATATCGCATGATCGCGACCACATCAAGTAGTGTTGCATATCAAGCGACTCTAGCAGCTGGACTGAGAGTAACTGAAAAAGTGGTGCCGAAATCCTTCTTGGAGATATTAACCTTAGCTGCCACGTTAGAAAAACCCAAGTTTAATTATGGAGTGATGGGGTAGAGTGGAGGGTATTGGGGTATGACAAAGTCCGCATCATTTAACTAAGCAATAAACATCGACATCCATTTTTCATAAACTAGCTTAGTTTGCCCCAAATATTTTAAAAAAAACAGTCTTCTATTTTCGTAATCATAATTTTACTCAGTTATCAACATAAATGTTGTCTTAGGCAACGATTAAAATCACGTAGCTTGGCAATCGGTCGTTCACAAACTGCTATAATTTACTCTAATTCATGAAAGATTCTGAAGAGACGAACAACGACCAAAGAAAATGCGCGCGAGTATTCGAATACATATGCCACCCCTCAAAATTCAAAATCCACTGGCTGCCACTGTTTCCCTGCACACAGTATAATGAAGTTTTTATAACTCTGCCCCTAAAGGCCCGTCTCTACGGTGGCAATAAGGCACGGTCTTTCGCGGCTTTCTCTGTCGTGCCACTAGGAGTCGCAAGATCGCAACCGTATCAAGCAGGGCTACAGACGAAGCGACTCTCTAGCGGCTCGACCGAGAAAGACGCGAAAGACCGTGCCTTATTGCCACCGTAGAGACGAGCTTTGGGGGGCAGAGTTATAAAAACCGCACTATAACCGTGAAACGGATACTCTGAAACGAACGGAATCTCCAAATTAAAGAAAGATTTATTTGATAAATTAATTGATTTATTTGATATTCTGTTCAAATTAATAGCACGTGTCCAGATATTTGTTTCATAATAAAAGGTTACTTTAGCCCCACAGTAAGTTTAGTTTCTCACAATACGTGGTCTGTTTATTTACTTACCAATAAGGAGCCATCTCAGTATTTGCTTAAAAGATCAAGGGATACTGAAAAAACTTATCGAGAACTGAGAGTCGTTGACACAATAGCTGAATACAATATGCTGTTACAAGAATATTACTTTTTTTTAGAATTACAGGATAAAATGGTAACTCATGCATTAGTCATCATTAAGAATACTTATACAGTCGACTCCAGTTACGTGAACTTCTGGGTACTAACAGTTTTGGTTCACTATATCCGAGGTTCACAGTATCCGATGTCAAAATTAAATAGAATTTGTCCATAACGACTGATTTTATTAATATAGAGGTATAGCAAAATACATTAACTGCACGATCAGAAAATTTTAATATCTTTATTTGTCCTTAAAAAATCAATAATTTTCTATCCTTTGCTTCGTACTTTTTCTTTCGTAATTTCTATATATCGTTTTCCAAAGTTCGTGCTCTCTCCGTACTTGATTCTGCATTGTCCTCTATCTCTAGGTATCGCAATGCAGTCTTGACATCTTTCAATGACTCTTCCACTTTTGGAACACCGTCCCACTCTCCGAAGGCCCTTCTACTCGATTAAGAACATGCGAGATCCAATTGTTAATTTCCAGGACGTTGTATTTCTTACGTTCACGAGAATGAGCCGAGGGTCATGTTCACTATAACCGAATCTTCTTATGCGTATTTGTGATGTAAGCGAAACTTCCCCTTCAAAATTCAAAATTTATTGCTTATTTGTCCTTGAAAATAGATTTTACTACATGGAAGTTTTTGTTTTTTTTTTCTCCCTTTCAAAATTCAAAATTTAAGTAGTATATGACTTAGTGTAGGGATCACAGAATTTTGAAAATGTGCACACAATTCACTTTTCCCCATAGCACGTCATACGCAGTTTTTAACTGTTTTTTTACGTAAAATAAATAAATAAATAAACTGCATCTGTGACTGAAGTTCACTGCAACCGAGGGTTCACTGTATCCGAGTTCACTATAAGCGGAGTCGACTGTACAATGTAACAGAGCTACAGTTCGAGGCTGGCCGAGGCCTAGCCTTACCTTCTACGTTTGAAGTAATTTTCTCTTTGAAAATAATTATTTCAAAAGAATGGAGAGTTCAGATGGGTTCAATAACACTTAAACTATTTTGTTAATCCTTAATATCACGACCATGGCGTTTCAATGCCTATTAGCTTGGAGACGTCACAAGGGTGCAATAAATGCTTTGAGACGCTAGATAAATAAAAAGAAAGCATAATTGACCAGCTCTCCATCAAAACTTGATTAATTATAAATCTGGATTTTTATTGAAGAATGCTTAGAGATTCTCACCTCGTGTAAGATTTCCTATTCGATTGGAAAGAATTGAAACTCGCTCTGGGTCGTATTTCGGCCATCTCTGGTCAGGACTCCAAACGATTGTGCCAGTCGATCTTTTCAAACTGTTGCGTTGTTTCAAAGTTTTCTTACAACACGAGGCCTTTTACTTATTGAAAATTTAAACACGATACTTTTTATCTATCCGCACGTATATTCTTCTCGCTTAATTCAATCCGAATTGCAGTAATTGAAGTCAGACCCATATCATCAAAATATTAGTGATAAAACCTAGAATTGCTTTCCTCAAAATTATCAGTAACATAAATGCTCTGCACTTGAAGGAAAATGAAGTCTTTTGTGTGAAGTATTGTTTGAATGAAGGGGTAACGTTGGAAGTTGCTTAAGTGAAAAAGCGTTCAGAGAAGCAATGACACCGCTTGATCATTATTCACGCGGTTTTCAAAAGGGACGGCACGCAACATTTCTGTAAGAGCTTTACCTCTTTGGAACTTACGTATTATTATGTTACAACGAAGTTCTCCTTCCGTCACAACGTATTTATCACAATGTCCGACTTAATTAATAAGCACTTCTTTATCAACGCTGTTTTGTAATATGCCAAGACGATACCGCTACTGTGAAGGGAGAAATTTAAATAGTACACTATTAAGCAGTAAATCTAACTGGATTCTCAGGTATACTATAATATTAAGAATAATGTGCTTTGTCAGTTGGGTAAAATATTTAAGAATCAATTAACTGTTCGAAAAATAATATTTAAAACCGATGAGGCCATGCTGTAAACCACGAGACCCCAGAAGAATTGTAAAGGATAAAGCCATGGAAAATTACTAATTTCCCTTGTCATAGCCTTAAGATATTGTGAGAATTGCTCCAAGTCCTTTTTACATTCTCGCATACTGCTACATAATATAAAATTATATTAAGTACACTGCTGCAGCAAAAAGCTGATATTTTTCGACATAAAACTTAATTTTGTTGGCCTCTTATATTGGTAAATGGATAATTCTTGCTTCATGTCATAAATTAATTCCTGCAATGCATTATATACTCATATTCTACGTTATGTGGATCCTTGGTACTGAAAAACCCTCTATCGTATTGATGCCATGGCTTCTTGATTGTGAAATTTATTCAGTATTAGATACTTTAATTTTCGCGGGTACACCACACCGCAACATCATTTTCTTATATTTAATTCTGAACTTATCTTTAATTCTGTCTGTCTCAAATGTCTAAGAAAATATCCCAGAAAATTTGAGGCAAAATATACAACATTTATTTGAAATTATGATTATAGAAATTAGCCAAAGCTAAAACCAACTCTCCTGTAAAATTACCATTTTGTGACATGTGACCATCTCTGACGCAATACATCAACGCAGAAACTATATTCTAACGCAGAGAAATATCCATAATTAACTTACGAAATATTTTAACTAAGGAGTCACAAATTACAGTTATATATCAACAGTAACGTTAATAGGTGAAGATATCCTTTAGGAAGAACATTTCAATACTGAATAGCAGATAAGTTTCAAACTTGGACACTTAGCTAAAATAAGTGTGTCATGTGAATTGTGGTTTCAAGTATTTCTAAAAACATTTTATGCCTTTGGTTGAGATTGCTAAAATGGTAATATACAATTTGACGAAAATTATATAAAAACAGAATGTCCCTTGCAGTTCTTCGGTTAACTTCTATTTGTGTCACACTTTTTTGTCAGAACACTTATTAGAAATGAATTACTTTGCCAATCGAACTGTGGTAATATAGAAATAGTGGTCCTACAACAACAGTATCTTTTTTGCATAATTTCTAACATTTACAATTTACGAAACTTCAGAGTTCAACGAAAATGAGATCTGCGGAATTCTTTCGTTCTTTTGTGGAAAAAACGTTAAAGAAAACATATACAGCGGTTTCTGAGAAAATGTTTTTTAATTGCATTAATTTCAAACGCAAATTGCACGAAAACTACTCGTTTTTTCACAAAAACTGCATATGACAGTTTTTAAAGATCTAATTGTCTAGAACAGATGTTCACTTTTCACATAGCACACATTTCACAATTATCATTCACACAATTCACTTTTCCCCATAGCACGTCATACGCAGTTTTTAACTGTTTTTTTTGACGTAAAATAAATAAATGTTGTTTGAGACAAATTTTTCTCTTTCATATCGTAGTTTTGAAATGTTAACTTTTTGCAATTAACGAAAATAAAGATAGTTTGCCGGAAAATAAAATAGTGCCGATTCTTTACCGTCCTGTGATACATACCAGGAGAAAATTAAAATAAAAAGTTGGAGGCTATCTTTGAGGAAATAATTGTTTAAAAAATTGCGAGTATTTTTCGCAAAATTATTATGTAAAATTAAAACTCGTATTTTCATAAAACACACGACCTTAATTCAAGACTTGTCTTTAGACAACATATTTTATTAAGAAAAATGTGTGTCTTCAATGTTAGTTGTAGAAAGGTGTCGAAACATTTTGAACTTTTGCAATTTTCGAAAAATGGTCATTCCTGAGAAAATGTTGAAAATATGGTTAAGCCTGGATATAAAGTATTTCCACCCTGAAAAATATTCGTTTAAATGATTGTTCGTGATTCCGGGCGTCAACTACTATGGACATTAGTCCCGTAAGTGTAGTGCGTTTTGCTCGAGCGGTGGCGGTGGTCCTCCCCCGCTGGATGGCCAGATCCGGCGCCAACCTATCGTCGGCTAATGGGGCTTTCCTCACCAGGTATCTCTCAACAGCAGGGCTCAGCCCCAGCCAGGACAAGTTCTGAGTCCCCGGCCGGTCTCCCGACATGTGTGGTTGTGTAGTGCATGTTAGTGTAAGCGTGTGAGAATAGAACAAGGAAGAGAAAGGAAAGCCAGGTCGAATTCAGTCGCTGTCTGGAGAAGAACTCTAGCGGCCGGCTCTGATCGGTAGTTTTCACTGGTTTCTCCGATCACCAGGCGAATGCCGGAGCAGTACCCTAACAAACTGGCTTTCCTTCCTCTTCCTTGTTCTATTCTCACCCCTTACACTAACATGCACTACACAACCACACATGTCTGGAGACCGGTCGGGGACTCAGAACTTGTCCTGGCTGGGGCTGAGCCCTGCTGTTGAGAGATACCTGGTGAGGAAAGCCCCGTTAGTCGACGATAGAGAATTCTAGCGGTCGGCTGCTCCGTTCGGTAGTTTTCCGTGGTTTCTCCGATCAGCACCAGGCGAATGCTGGAGCAGTACCCTACCAAACGGACCGCGCGTGATCTGTCCTTCTCATTCCTTGTCCTATCCTTTCCCCTTACACACACACTTACACCAACATGCACATATACACAGCTTACACACATCCCGGGAGACCGGTCCGGAGCTTAGAGTTTGTCCCGGCTGGGGTGGTGCCCCGTTGGTGGGAGAGTCCTGGTTAAGGGGAAACCCCGCTAGCCGACGGTAGGTCGGCGCCGGATCACCGCCATCACCCAAGAAAAAACATGCGCTACACTAACAGGACTAATGACCAGAGCAGTTGACGCGCCCGGAAACACGAAAAATCTATCAATCATTCAACTTACTAGCGCTCTACAAATGGAGTTTCTCTGTAAAAAAATTAATTTTCCGGCGCACGATTACAAAACTTTCTCTTCTTACGAAGTAAAAGTGAAGGTAGAAAGGACGAGAGCCTGTTTGTTCAATTAAACCAATGAAGATGGTTATAAAAGAAATGTTCTGTGTGGTGAACATGCGTGACGTCTTGATGATGTGATTGAAACACAGACACGGAGTTTTTATGTACAGGTTTATTTACAATTTCCATACAATACGTACGCTCCTCTGGAACTACCGCTGCACTCCACAGCGCTATATTTCCCGAGGCAAGCCGCTCCAGCCTGATACAGAGTACCTCAGCGTGCTAACCCTTAAGGCCTCTCCACAATAGCCCGGGAACGCAAACGGGTACGTAAAGATAGTTAAAAGATGGACATCCCACGGAGGCGTTCACAACACAACGGGAACGGGAAGGATGGGCAACATTTATCCCAGACCGGGAACGTGAAGCCTCTCGACCAATGAAAGTGCAGCAAATGGCGCCGAACCTTTCCAGTTGATCAAGCGCGCGAACTTGCGCGACTGTCGACAACAAGTCTTGAAGCCTCTTGGGGCTAGGGGAGGTCAGGGGCGTTCAGTGGCTAGGGACTCACTGACTGGTTGCAGCCGGTTCCGATTATTTTTCAAGGAATTGACGACTAGGAATTCAGAGCTTTAATCAAATGCTTCAATTTTTTATGATGTCTCAACAGAATATCGTAACGTTATCAAGAACACATACGACCACTCTACTTCGTGAACCTATAATAGTTGAAGGTCACGCCGTGCACAACGCAAACGGGTACGTAAAGATAGTTAAAAGATGGACATCCCACGGAGGCGTTCACAACACAACGGGAACGGGAAGGATGGGCAACATTTATCCCAGACCGGGAACGTGAAGCCTCTCGACCAATGAAAGTGCAGCAAATGGCGCCGAACCTTTCCAGTTGATCAAGCGCGCGAACTTGCGCGACTGTCGACAACAAGTCTTGAAGCCTCTTGGGGCTAGGGGAGGTCAGGGGCGTTCAGTGGCTAGGGACTCACTGACTGGTTGCAGCCGGTTCCGATTATTTTTCAAGGAATTGACGACTAGGAATTCAGAGCTTTAATCAAATGCTTCAATTTTTTATGATGTCTCAACAGAATATCGTAACGTTATCAAGAACACATACGACCACTCTACTTCGTGAACCTATAATAGTTGAAGGTCACGCCGTGCACATATTTTGCTGTAGATAATTTTATTCTCCATGCAAAACAAACAACGATATATTGTAGTTGGTCTTGTCCCATTTTATGATCTGCGGTTTTAGTCGGTGTATTCGTTGCATTATGCTCGTTTTTTGGTTGGATTTGTGAGGCGGAGCGGAGTGGGAGGGGCAGGGCGAGCTGGAGAAGGAGGCGGATCGGGGGCGATGGGGGCGGAGCGGAGATAGGGGTGGACAACGGTGGAGAGGAGGGGGGGGGGGGGGAGGGGGGGCGCGGAGGACGGGGCGAGGAGAGGGGGCGGAGAGCGGGGCAGAGAACGGAGTGTGAACCGAAGGGAGCTGAAGGAAGGGCGGGGCGGTACGCAGGGGAAGGAAGGGCGGGGGAAGGCAGGGAAGAGAACGGAGCGGGAGCGCGGAAGAGAACGTGAAGGGCGGGGTAGACAGGGGAAACGGGACGAAAAGGGAGGTGGAATGGGTAAGGGAGCAGAGAAAAGAACTGGACAGAGAGTAGAGTAGAGAACTGGGCGGAAATGAGTGTGTAGGCGATATTGAGGCTAGAGCGTGGATTTGCGAGATTAGTGCTTGAGGGGGTTAGTAATTGTTGAGTTGTTTTAGTTATTTTTAACGGTCAAAACTTAAGCTATTGAGTTCTATTCTACGCTCTTCAAGCGCAACGAGGACATTAGCATATTAATCTTGCCGCGCCCTGGCGTGTTTGTCATTAGCCTTAAGAATTAAACTCATCAGTAATTTTCAATTTCTTTTTAGCTGTAGTTTCTTATTGAAATTTAAACATTTAAATTTATTCTAACGAGCTCATTGGGTAGGATTCAATTATTCATTTCTCTCCTTTCGAATGTAACTTCTCTCTGACTCAGAAATAAATGAAAATTAGTATTGAACCATTTAAATGTCGTGTAACTTCATGAAACAACCCCCTTGTCAACTTCCTTCCACCATCCATAGGTTAGAAAAGAATTAGCATCACCTGCCGACTGAGCTACTGCCGGGCCATCAGCCGCGTCGATGACACTACGTATATTGTTCCATATGAATTTGAACTCTAGGGTTCACCAGGTTTCTAGGGTTCACCGGGGAAGAAAAATCAATGTTACACATACTTAGAAAATAATTTTGGATTATTAGAAAAAAGGTAATAAAAATTTTCCCTGAATTTTTACCAGAATTATTAATTGACCTTCAAAGCAATGAGGAAGATGAAATACAAGAAATGGATAGTCCCCAATAGGAATTCATCTTTATTACATTCAATATTTACAACTACATTTGGTTATTAGACATTGAAGTTTAATTTAATCAATACCTACTGTCACAGTTCATTCATCTGAATTTAACATTCCATTTGATTGTGTGTGTTTCAGACACTTCTCGACATTTATTCATTTATTGCTGTGGTCTTGTGGCCTGGAAAGAGAAAATATAAAGGTAGAACTTCTCTCAAATCTTCATTCAGTGATTGAGTATGACACTTGTCTTTAGAGTCTTCATGATCATGATCTTCATTATCATTACCAACATCATCTCCAACAGCTCTTCCTGATTCAAATTATTTACTTGAGCACATGTTACGCAATTTAAACAATGTTTGTTATTACTATTGCATCTATAATAAGTTTATACAAGTATTATTGTCTGAATAAAACGAATAAAAGAAGTTAATTCCTTTTTTTATTCATATTTTGACATCTCATATATTAAATTATTTTATTTTTTAATGTTTTTTGACTATTTCCTTAAACTGCTGAATCAGTTTTATCTGCAATAAATTTAATTATTTTAGCCATATTAATGTTACAGAAATAATTATTTTTATATTTGGAAGACTTATTGCGGAACAATGTCAAACCAGGTTTGATAGTTTACTCTTACAGGCAAGTTATAATCGGGAGTTGACTTGTTTGCGTGCGGGGAGCAGGGTGTCTTTGACTTATTTGTTTTACTTATTCTTGTTTGCTGTTTTAATTTTTGCCTGTGGACACTTAGAGCAATATGCTTGGGACAGCTAATAGTTGGGGAACTAGGTGAGGGGAGAGCAGCTTCATAGAACACCGAAAGCATTCCCCAGCCTCACAACCAAGTCAGCTCCCAACTTTACAATGGACTGATATTGAAAATTATTTTAGTTTCTAATCAATATCCTTCTATATTTAAATTTAAATTTTGATTTATTTTAAAATTTTTGTGGTATGCATTTCTTATGTTAATACTTTACAGAATAGTTTAGATACTAATATTAAATTGTTCTTGCATTGGCAGAATTTTATTTTTTATTACAAATAATAATTATAAGATATATTAAATACACATAATTTTTTGATCACTTTCAAAGAATAATGTACTCTTCCCTGAGCTCCAAACCTAACAAAATGAAGAAAGAGTGAGAAAAAAGTAATTATCAATCTGCAAATCCTTCCAAATACCCATCCCATTAAATATCGTGGGTTGGACTGAAATCCTTCGATTCAGAAGTTGGGGATGCTGACAGATAGCCGTCAACGCCCACCATATTGGCATTTAGTGCAGTCTGTTAAAGCCCATAATGGAATATGTCATGTCATTTCACATCTTTCTCGGTCGTGCCGCTAGATGCCACATGATTGTGGTCGTATTAAGCAATGCTTGATAAAAAGTCCTCAGCATATGACATCTAGCGGCACGACCGAGAAAGACATGACATATTCCATCGTGAAAATGGATCTTTAGGTTGCCCCAACAGTAGGTGAGATACAGTGCCAACCTTCACATTCGTGGGCAGGGGGTTTCCCCCTCCAAGTTTCTTCCCAAATGGGAATCTCAATGTGTGGTAGTGTAATGAAATTAAGTGTAACGGGAGAAGCAGGGGCAATATGAATGAGGAAAGAGTATCTGTGATGCGCTGCTCATTTGTTGGCCCATGGCCAAGCTGATATGGCTTTTGCCAGATGATTCGAGGCTGATTGTTGATTCGAGAAACCTTGAAAACTACCTATCAGAGCAGCTGGCCACTAGAATTCTCCTTCAAACAGTAGATGAATTTGAACTTTACATCCAGCCAATATTGAAAATATGCCACTGTCAGGACTAGGACTTCCCAGCAAGCCCCTGCAATGGCAAGTTCTTGTCCTGAACTATCTCAATTGGCAACATCAAGGATGTGGTTTCAGAAAAAAATTTCAGCAAGACCAATGAGATCCTGTTCAGTGCATGGCTTGTGTCACATGCTCGATAATACCAATTAGTATATATGTCTATGTATTGGATGGAAATAGGCTACTCTTGCCTCTCAGTTAGTAAGTTTTAAAAAGTACCTCCAATATGTAAATGAAAAGGCTTGCCAAATATTATTCCAAGCAAAATATAAAAAGTTTGCATGAATGAAACTTATTATTGACAACATTTTCTCCATTGACTAAATGTCGAATGATGCATTTTAACAGAATGTTATGGATTATCTTGAGTGAAAATCAACATTTACAAAGTATATACAACAGTGAAATTTCAGTATAGCAGACTTCAGTATTACATACATTTCAGTTGTACATACATATTTGAAATTCCTGTTTCAATATCCTATGTAAAGATATTTCACTTTTACGAACTCTTTACTCAGAGCTATTTCAGTATTACATATTAAAAATATATGGATTATTTTTTATATTCAAATATATTAATTCCTTTTGAATCCGCTGTTGTCCCCAAATTTTCTAGAATATGTATTTTGTGCCATTGTGCATTTTGTGATGGTCAGTAGAGGTATTCATAAAAATTATGACTTTTATGAATTGATGATTTGGTTGCAATGGAAATAAAGTTCACAATAGAACAGAAAGTGGAGATAATAAAACAATATAGTGGAATGAAGCAGATCAATGTAGTATGTGCATGTGACATGAAGCCAACTTCAGTTTTAAACCATTTTAAAAGGAGAAAAAAATTCTACACTTGTATGAACAATCTGCGATATGCCCCTATTGAAAGATTTGTTCAGGGGATTTTCATAAAGTGGAAGGGGCAGTAGACACATGGTTTAAGTAAGTTAGGTGTAATGGAGTTCGTTTCTGGACCAATGATACAAGAAAAAGCAAGACAATTTGCAACACTAATGGATGTTAAGAATTTTCAGTCAAGTGCTGGTAGGCTGGCTGTTTTGTTTTTACAAGTGATATAGCATGATGTGGAAGACTGTTGTTGGGGAAGCTAAAGATGTACGCTGCTTGAGAATGGAAGAATATTGTAACTGAAAAGTATAATTCTTAAGATATTTTCATTGTAGATGAAACTGCATTTTTTTATCATATGTTGCTGAAGAAAACAATGTCTTACAAGGGAGAAAAGTGTGTACGTGGAAAACACATGAAAGATTAACAGCATTATTGTGTAGTAATGCCACTGGTACTGAAAAATTGAAAGGTAGTAGGACATTGCATAAAGCCTAATGTTTCAAAGGTGTGGCATCTCTGCCAGTAAAATATACCCAACAAGAAAGCATGGATGACAAAAGAACTGTTTGCAGACTGGCTCCTCAAGTCGGACAGATATCGGAAAACAAAAAAAAATCCTGTTGTTGAATTGCTCTGCTCATAAAGTAAACTGCAGATTGGAAAATATCAATATTGAATTCCTCCCTCTCAACTGCAATTCTGTACTGCAGCCCCTACCAGGGAATTACTTATAATGCAAAGGTCTATCAATGGGGTTTGAAGGAACAAACCAATATGAGAAGTAAAATTGTGATTAATAATGAACCCATAGAACAGACCAACAATTTTACCTATTTAGGCTTCAATGTGTCTTACTGCCAGAAAAATGACATAAGTCGGAAATTAAATAGATTGTATAATATGTGTGGGACAATAAGAAGAACATTAAAAAACAAGACTTTAAAAACCACGCAACTCAAATTCTACAAAGCAATGGCAGTACCCATGCTTATCTAAACTTATGCATGCGAAAACTGGACAATAAATAGAACAGACAGAAGAAAAATAGAAAGCCGAAATGAAATTCTTACGTTCAGTAGCAGGTTACAATATCTTGGATAGACAATATAATGACGACATCAGAACCGAACTGAATATATTCAATCTGATGGAACCAATTTGGAACTGGCATGATCATATCCAACGCATGCCTCCAAACAGAATCCCAAAATAATGTACACATATAATCCTAAAGGAAGAAGAAATGTTGGCCGCCCCTTAACAAGATGGAGAGACTCACTCTCTTGATGTGGAAACAGGCCTTAAGGCCTAAATCCATGAAGCAGAAGCAGAAGAAGAAAAGAAGAAGAAAAGAGCAAAGGTCTACTTTCATAAACGACTGGTTCAGCGGATTCTAATCAACCTTAGACTGAAAGTTGCAACCAAAATCAACATCCTGCAAGGGATACAAATGTCAGCAGGGAAAGCAACAATAGCCAATTGTTTGACAAAGCAGGGTGACCAGGGATCTGGCTTTTTGGAATTCAATTTTTTTTTTTCCCCGGTCATCTAGGTCTGAGAATATAATTTTCCAGGTTCTTTTTCGCACATTACAACGTGCTTTTACATTTCACTGCTTATGCCGTACAGAGAAAGTTATGTAATGTGGAAAAAGTGACAAATTTTCAGCAGAAAAACTCTCAATGCAAGGCCTTGGTAGTGAAAAAGTGGATCAATCCAGCTGCTAAATTTAGAAAACAAATCTTCTAATACGTGGTGTGGTCAGAATCCAAGTTTTGTGGGTTCTTGATACCAAAACCTCGGTTGACTACAAAAAGTCTGTCCGTTGGACAGAGAACAATGCTAGCGGGTAAACTGTTCAGCAAATTTTCTTGAAAATCGATATTCCTTTATCAATCTGGCGATGTCCCAGCCCCTTAAATTTGACACTGATATTTTAATTTCGGGGGTACTTTACATGACGTCTTTGGGACATTTTGAAAATTTTCAAAGAAATGGCTTCATTGTTTTTGATTAAATTTTGTGGTTGGATAGTGTGAAGGTCATTTATGAAAATAGTGCAGGTCTCATGTTTGTTGAAAACCCTGACTTTCAGAAAATTGCAAAAAGCTCAACATTTTTCGATGTCTTTCTACGACTACAATTATAAAAATAGAGATTTTTCCCTTAATGAAATCTGTTCCTCAAAGATAGATATTAAATAAGGTCATATACAATATTTCGAAAATTTGAGTACTTTTCGCGTAATCTTTGTGAAACATACGCAATTTTTAATTTTGTTTAATCAATTTTTTTCTCGCAAACGGCATGAACAATTTTTATTCAGCCGGCCCGGTGGCCGAGATCGCTAAGGCAGTAGTGTCGTAGTGATCTCGGACCGAAGGGTCGGGGGTTCGAATCCCGCCTCGGGCATGGTTGTATTTGTGTTCGTCCTTTCACCCTTATCATCAATCACCATATCGTTTCATCCACATAGTTACCATACCGTTAACAGCAATAGTGGTCGCTAATGACCTTAGATGTTGAAGCGACCTTAAATAAACCAATTAAAAAAAAAAAAAAAAATTTTATTCAATTTTCACCTCAAATAGTGCACAGGAGGTTAAAGAGTGTAGGTCTCATGTTCATTGAAAATTTTGATTTTTGAAAATTGCAAAAATTCAAATTTTTTTCGCCATCTTCCTGCAACTACAATTATGAAGGTATTTTTTCTTTCTTAGCAAAACATGTTATCAGAAACAGATGTTTAAATAATGTCATGTTCAATTTTTCGAAAATTTGAGAATTTTTTGTGAAATTGTGTGTTAAACATTTTTTTTACACAATTTTTCTTCAAAAAGGCACTATTTGTTTTGATTAAATTTGGACCTTTGCTAGCGTAAAGGACGCTTAAGAGAATGGTGCAGGTCTCACGTTGGTTGATTTGCCCGTTTTTTTTTCGAAAACTGAAAAACATATTGAAAAATTCTGCATCTTCTTACAACTTCAATTATGAAAATACAACTTTTTTACTTTCATTACAAGTTCTTCAAATTACTTCAAATGAAGTTTTTCATGAACTCAATAGATTCCTGTCAAAAAGAGCTTCAAGTTTCGCATTTACAGTAATGTTTATTCGCCATTTTCTTAAAAACAGCTTCAAATTTTTAATGACCATTTCTATTTAGGAGAGGTTTTACTCTTCTTTAATATTTTTGAAGTAATATTTTGGTTCTGCTATTAGGAAACCAAAAAGTTGAGAAATTGTTAAAAAAATTACTTTGTGCGACAATAAATGACAACTGGCAAGAAAATGGGGTAAGACCATGAAACCAGTCCACACCAAGGAAATTAGAAAACTACTACGAGAAAGTCTGTGCCATTCAGTTTAAATGAAATATGTTCATCAAAAATAGATCTTCAAAAAAGATCATGTTTAATTTTTCGAAAATATGAATATTTTTTGTGTAATTTGGCGACAAACATAGTTGCCGATTCTAAATTTACTGCGCTTCGTGAACATGATTTCGGAGGTTTCTGGAAGCTATTCCTCTTCTTATAAAAGAAAGCAGAATGATGAAAATTAACTTCAAACTAACAAATTATTTCTTTACTTCAAGAAATGTTGAACGCTGATTATTGTATGTTTCATTTGAACAAGTTTGAAATTAATACTGTTCCTGACTATTGAAATAAATGCTGGTATTCACCACAGGCGCTTTGTTTGAAGTGGTTGAGTTTGGATTAAATTAGCACAATTTCTAATACTTTACATGAAAGAAAAATTGAATAAATTGAGTACCAGAAATTTGTACCAACAATTTAACTTTAATTTCATATTATTACTTGCGCTGCCTTGGGCAACAATGCAGCGACAGAAATAGGATCAACTCAAATTTACTAGGGTGCAACCCCGACAAGATCTCCGTGTAGGCTATGAGCAAAGATGGCTTTAACTGCGCTCTTCTATAAAAGAAGTTAAAATTCCTGTTGAATATGATAAACGTAATAACATGGTTTCGATAAAAAAAAATAACAGAGGTACCACCGATGTCATCAAAGATCAGGCACAACACTAATCAAAACTCAAACTTATGTGTATTGTAGTAGTGTTAATAAATAAATAAAAAAGCAAATCAAAAGTCAGCTATTGAGTTCCAATTGAGACGTTTGTTCTGCAAATATCGCGTCCATGCACATGCAACCCACAGGCAACCATATAGGTGCAATGAGGTGCTTGGTACTCTACCCATGTTGCACCCCTATAAGCGGCAGTGTTTGAAGTTGTATTATGTGTGAGTCGAGAACTTCGCAATCCTCAAGTAAACTTGACACTTCTCATACATACTTTGATTTTAACACTCGCCACTATCATGTAATAAGCTGAATTCTGCACTTTACTGAATACAATGCTGTATGTGAATTTGGGCTAAATGTTGGGGGGGAATATCTGAAAATAACAGAAAATCCCGGTTTTCAGATCAAATTCCCATTTTTTCCCCGGTTTTCAAGGATTCCAAGTTCACTGGCCACCCAGGAAAGTCAGAATTTTGATTTTTCAAGACAGTGCTTTGCCAGAGGTTGAGGCTTGTGAAGATCATTGTGAGGTAAGAGAACAAATTGCAAAGGAGTTAGAACTTCCATCAACTGTTATATTTGATGATTATGTCAATATCAATGCTGGTACTGAGACAAGTTACTGAATCACAAGAGAGCGACATCATGGAATCTTTGACATCATCAGAAAACAGTAATGAAGACAAAGAAGTAGAAGAAGAAAAAATTGAAACAGTGTCAACAGAGGCAGTGAAGAGTCTTGAGAAGTTAAAAGTGTATGTTCAGGAAAATATAAACATTCCAGACAGTTCTCAAATCGTTATTTGAGGTAGAACAGTTTGTGGAAAGCAACATGCTCAAAAAGACAAGACAAATTTCCATCAGAGAATATTTTAATGAGTGATATGAATTTTTTCATTATTTTTGTTTCTTGGGCAAACTATTTAAAATAAATTAGTTAAAATTGTGTTTTCAATATTAAGTACTTTTCAGAATGAAGTATAAATAAGACAATTTTATGATGTTCTTTATACTGAGATTACCCTGTACATTAACCTGTATAAAAGAAACAACTAAATTTCAAAGAAATCTAAACAAAATTAGAACTTTATTTTACTGCATGTTCATGAAATATTGAATTGAATGTGCCTTATTTTACATGGCAAGACTCAGGCCATGAGGCCTGCTCTTCCGTCTGACCACGCAAATTTTGCTACGCTCCAACCATGGGAGGGTATTACTTGGGCAACGAAACAGCGATTTGAATTTAGCTCAGAGGCATCATTTAGGCTTGAGGATCTTTTACATGCAGTAAATCTACTAACATGGGACAGCCAGCTTTACTTTCCCTCTGAAGGAAGTCGTACAAAGGATTTTTTCGCCCTTAAAAATCCACGGCTTTGATCGGGTTCAAACCCAAATATGTCCTCCAGACGAAGTCACAAATTCTAGGCAAACCCAATTTTTTACTTACACGCTATTTCTGGAAAAGTATCATGCATTATTATGAATCCAGAGTATTGTAAAGAAGAAATAATTAATTGTTGGTTTGAAGAGAGATACTATGGGTAAAACTAAAATGAGTAATTTTACTCTGCCCTGAAACAGTTATTTTGAACACCTGAACAAGTAAATAACAAGACTGATAAATGAATAAACATAGATTTTTCCTATAAATATTTCATTATATTATTGGGAATAAGTACAGTTTACTGCACCACTCAATCACTTTTTGTGATAAAATAATAATAATCACGCACTTTTTCTTGATACTCCACAGTTGGGGGTGCGGGGAGAGGTGGGTTCTGTCTATGTAATGATTTATAATCATCAACCAAATAAGTATTTCCTTTAAAAGAAAAAAGAAATCCCTACAAATGAAATAAATTATACCCAAAGAGGCAAATGACGGCAGCGCCGTGCACGAACATTGTTTCTAAATTAAATGAATGCGCAGAGGAATGGGAAGCATAACGTAAACATTTGATGAAGCACAATTTTAGGAATGATTTGAAACAACAATCAACAAAATCGAACCAGGGGTTTGTTTAAATCAAGAATTTTAGAAATCGTACATCTCAGTTTAATAAAATCGAGCTTGTAGACGCCATTGTTGCCGAGAAGAAGAAAATTACGAATAGTGTTTTTCATAAAAGGTAAGAGAACGCCTAAAGGGATCAGGTTAAGATTTGGCAGAACAAAACAGCAAAAATTATAGAAATTTTTTAGAGTAATCACAATTTCAGAGGACGCCTAGGAGGCGAAATCAAAATTAAGCATTAAAATTATTATTTAGAAAAGACATGAAACAAGAGACACATTGTCGTGACGTCATGATAAGATGACGAGCGGCGCATTGTAATATTTTATTAAATGAGGCGCTGAGGCGAAGAAGACAATATAACAATTATCAGAGAAATTTCGGACATAATATAGAGGCAATGATCAGGCAGGTAAACGTTAAGAAAAGAAGAAATATTTTTTCGTTATCATGTTCGGCGCATTAAGCGGGTGATCGGCTTTTATTGGCGGAAAAACTATATAAGCTGAGGACAACAATGCCCAAGGAGGAGAGAGTTTCGAGCAGTGTGTGAACAGGAGGTCCGTGTTAGACGCTGCATGTTTATGATTGTTCGGAATTAATAGTTTGAAAAAGTTTATTTTTATCTTAATGGCGCACAAACTTTATAAAAAACATGCACATGTATTAGCAAATAGTGGCGCATAATTAGTAAATAGTGGCAATGCAGGATAATAGTTGTTTTTTTTGTGATCGCGGCCTGAAGCAGTAGTAGGCAGACATTTTGTATCATGTTTAATAACACGAATTTCATGCAATCTCGTCTGAATATTGAAGGGAAGTGCAAGCGAAGTTTTGTTTTGTAAAAGCACATAGTGCATCTACGCACCGTGATTTTAGACATTCAACAGGAACTTTGCATTGCGTTTATGCAGAATATTTCGCGCTTTTCCCGAATTGTGTAAGCTTCGCGCTCTGAAATGATCCCTAATATGGTGGCTGGAGCTTTGCAGTTATTGCGCACTAAGTGTGCAAATTGGTGGCTGGCGCCGAACGTGATCGCGTGCCGCGACGCCGAACCAGTAGACAGGGAAGTGACATGATTGATTTATTTTAGTGGCTGCAAAAACGCATTTCTGTCCAAGATCAAGTCATGTTAAATTGGCACAAATTAAAATGCGATAAGTTGGTATTGCAGAATGCGCATTCGGTGTGAATGAGATTATTTTTGTAAAGTTGCAGAGTAAATGTTTTTTTCTTTGTTTTTGTGTCAAGTGAATTTTTTTATGTATGCCATTGAAGGGTATTTTTTTTGGTTATGTGGTCATTGTTGGTGTTTTAAGAACGGGAGAATCAGTTGGTCAAGATAGAAGAAATCAAGATGAACACAATCGTGTTTATTGATAAAACCCTTTAAATGACGTGTTGTGATTTATGGTAGTTAGATGCTGACCCATGCGCGCGTTGCATGTGTATTTCGTTTCGAACCCTGTACAGGACCCATCACAAATCCACGACCCTATAAATCTTCAGAACTACGAAAAATTAGCTAGCAAACGGGCTATTAACATATTTAACAGGCGCGAGGGAGACGAATTTGTTACAGTCTACATCAAAGCAGTGCAGGGCTGTCAACTTTATTGACAGAAAACTCTGTGTAATAACACGTCTTGGCCTAGATAGCTATGAGCAACAATGGAAGACTTTTTTTAAATTCCGAAGAAATAATTAATATTTATAGAAATAATTGAGTAACAAGAAAGAACATGGTACTCACAGGTCGATAGAAAGAGAGAAACTAGGAGGTCCTCATGAGAAAGGAAGAAGATGGGCAGCACTGCAAACTGAGCCGTGACGTTCCGAGTGGAGCTCATATTTTCTTCCGAGCCATGTTATGTTGGGCTGAACGAGGACTAGGGAGCTTGAGGATCAAGAAAAAGTGTGAGCATAGCACAATAAAACCTGTCTAAGCCGGAATCGTTTGGGCTAACATATTCTTCTGTCTTTTATAGGTATCCGGCTTATTCAGGTTTGCAATAAAAACTGTCCATTCAGAAAACACAATGTTCAAACATGGAATAGGTTGTGTGCTTAGTTATCTAACCTAATAACTACATTTCAAAGAAACGAAGGCAGGAGAGGCAAAGAAAATAACATACATGAACACAACATAACGTCTAATGAAACAAAGAACTTCTTAAAAAGTAAAAAAAATACTATTTCTTCAATATTTGTAGAAACAGATCAATTCATCTGATGATTTAGGCTTTGGCTATTTGCCTGGATCCTTGTGAATATTGTGGCAACCACCTGTTAAAAATATTTTAACCACTCATTCTTGATTTTATCTTGTTTTTAAGGTGTCACATACTTGAGTTTTTCCACCTTAGAATTTCTTTATCAAAACTTGACAGAAGTGTTGCTTTGTTCTTGTTCTTCAATTAGTTTAATTTTCTCCAAGAGTAAACTGTTTTCAATTCACTGCCTGATATCATAAAGATTTAATTAACACAATACCTGCAACTCTTCTACCAGAAAAACAGTAAATGTTTAGACTGAACCCAAAGCATGCATTACAAGAACTGTGGAAAGATTGTTCTTTGTGTCTCTCCTTATTTCACAAGGGCTTTTGAAGGTCACTGCTATTACAATACAATCAGTGGCTTTCACATGATTAGTGTGAGAAATACAATGTTCAGACCATGGTGGAAAGAGAAGGGTGAGCAACTGCGATTCACCAATTTTTGCTCATACTGCGCAGCACCAGTTTGCGGTACAAATCACATGACCACAACACTCGCACTTCATATCAAAAACCAGACCAGACACTGGCTGCCGTAATGCGCTGAGAGTGAGAAGTGCTGAGAAATATCTTTAAAGTGACATAAAATGACAATTTTCAAGGGTGACCATCCAAAAATAACACGATGCAATATTTGAAAGAAATGCTTCATATATCTGTTTCAATAAATTGAAACAAAGTGATAATTTTGATGTCTGGCTGCATTTAAAATTCCCGCTAATATTGTGATGCAAACTGATGCTGAAGCTCATTGGTTGAAGTCTGATTTAAATAGATCAATCATCTCTTTCCATCATGGTTCAGATGAAGGTAGCTGAGAAAGTGAATGAACAAACACAGCTCTGAGTGTCTCTTGGTATGAAGTTGCCACATTTACAAGTCAATGTTTAATTTTAGAACATTTGTTTTCAGTCTCATTCAGAACTTTGAATACTGTCATACTAAAAGTTCCACTGTAGTCCAGTTTCCGCCTTTGACAGGTTTTACTGTAATCACTAAATACAACCTATATGTACATTAATCAATTAGCACTTTTTTACCGGTACTCAGTTCTCTTCTTCTAAATAACCATCTTCATAATTCTATGCAATTAAGCAGCTCCTTTATTATTCTTCTCAGCCTCCTCAATAAGCAATGAAACATCAACGTCCATAGCATCCCATACGGAATCATTATCATTCACATTAACAGAACTGTCATTAACATTGGATTCTTCTGAAACACCTAGAAACAAGAAAATTATTGCCATTTAGTTATTTTCTACACGTTAATATTTAAAATAATAAATGAACCTTATCAAAATATTGCTAATATTATTATTGCAATTGGAGAATAATACATTTGACTGGTGCCTAGTGTAACACCTAAATTGTCAGTCGCAGTTACATTGTTATCGTCTTGTTAATTGCTTCTTCTTAAGAGGAACGAGTCTTTCTCAACAAAAAGAACAATTTAATGACAAGTCTTCCGTCATACATATCTTTAGAATCCACATCTTTAAATATAGAAGTTATAACTGCTAATATTCTCGCAAACATTTGCATAAATCATGCATAAATTTGCATAAAACCCACCCCCTGTGAAATCGAGAAGCCCTCAATCTAGTCTTCACGGTGTCATCAACAGGATCTTCAACAGGATACCCCTTGCTAGGCGGAAACAAATGACACAAATAACAATATCCCGTTACGTTACACAGGACAATCTTTGTACTCTTACATCTCAACTCTGAAAAACGAGACATCACCTGTTGAGACCATCAAATGAGGCATTGTAGACGGGCCCAAGCACCCAGCCAGTACATATCGTTGGGGGATCAATGATGGCTTTTATTGATTGGTTAGTGAAATTTTATACTTTTTTCTGATTTTCACCCATTCCCATAATACTCTCATCTTTAAGCTTCTGGCATGTGCTTATGTGTAAGTGTGCATGCGCTCATGTATGGTGCAACAAAATGAGATAAATAAATAGCAACTACAGCAGATGCAGTCAGATGCAGCATCCGTGTAGGTACATGCAAAAGATTCAAATAATGCATCATAATGTGCAATCTCTTTCAAATAAAATTGAATTTATCGAGGCAGCATTAGAGTGTGATCTCAGTCAAATAGATGTTCTTTGCTTTACAGAACATTGGTTATCTCATAATGATCTAAACACACTCCAAATTCCTAGTTTTTACCTTGCAGGATCTTATTGTAGAGCAAGGGAATAAATAAAGGCCCTAAATAACAGTTGTACATCTTACTACGCTCAAAATTATCTTACTTTGCATCTACAGACCTCCAACAAAGCAAGCTGTAGATTATTTCAATTTCGTAGAAAATCTAGAGATAACTCTGAACAAAATTAGTAATCTCTCTTTTAAATCCATTGTTGTATGTGGAATACTCTTAAATCACAAACAGCAATAGATCAAATTATAATTAACAAAACCACAACTAGATATGAAATAATAACGAATAATCTAGGTTACAGTGACCACGATGCACAAATTCTTACAATTACTAATAACATGAATACTGACACAATAAATAAAACACGCATGTCGAGCATTTACTTAGTTAACATAAAGTTATTTCGGACTACTTGCTGAAAGAATCATGGGAGGCAGTTTATAACGCTATTGACACAAATAAAAATATAATTTATTTTTCTCAAAGCTTTCATTTCTCTTTAACGATGCTTTCCTATTAAAGAGAAAATTAAACATTTCACGAAAAAGTAATACTTGGATCACAAAGGAATTAGAACATCGTGTAAAAATAAGCGTACTCTCTACTTTGTTTCTAAGCGTCATGAGCGTATCTCAAGATTTTCTTATCTATTTTAAAAATACAAAACATTGTTACGAAAGTCATAAGGCAGGCTAAAATCATGAAAAGCGATCAGGATATTTTGAACTCAAATAATAAAACAAAAGCAATGTGGAATATAATAAAAATACTACCAAATCAACTAGAAAACCCGTAGAGAATGTTGTTTTAAAATATAACGATATAAATGTGAGCGATCCGGCAACAGTGGCTAATCTCTTTAACCAATACTTTCGAGAATTGCTGCCGATCTCACTAAGGGTCTTCAGGCACAAAACTCAAAAACAGACAGTTCACCCAAAATTTTAGACACAATGTTCGTTTCGAAACTTCTTCCTATGAAATTCTCAAAATAATCGGTAAACTAAAAATAAATATTAGTCGGTTTAGATGAATTCCGGATTCTTTGTTAAAGACTTGTCGTATGCCATTATACACCCGTTAACTCACATATTTAATGCATCTTTATGCACTGGAACGTTTCAGATATTTTCAAAACAGCTAAAATTAAGCGCTTTTCAAAAAGGCAACAAACATGAAATTCAAAATTATCGGCCCATTTCTCTTCTATCAGTTTTTTCAAAAATATTAGAGAGACTTTTTACGTCTGAATGGAAACCTTTCTCACTAAACACGCAGCTTTCAGATTGCCAACATGGATTTAGAAAATCAAAATCACGAAACAGCTATATTTTCTTTTCTTAAAGATGTCGCCTCATCATTGGATCAAAGCGAGGCACCTATTGGATTATTTTTAGATCTCTCAAAAGCTTTTGCGTCATTGATCATGACATTTTACTTTCCCAAATTACCTTCATATGGAATTCGTGGTATTGCTCTAGATTGGTTATGTTCGTACCTTAAACAACGATCTCAGAGGTTGAAATACCTTACTGGAATGATGGAACATTACGTCGCACCTTTCCGACTCTTTGCCCGTTGCATGTGGAGTTCCTCAAGGATCGATTTTAGGCCCTACTCTGTTCCTACTTTACGTAAGCGATATGCCCTCGGCGATTCGAAGCGGAAGAACGGTTCTCTTTGCGGATAATCTGAACATCCTTTGCAATAAAGAAACCGTAAATAGTACAATATCAGATGTTTCAAATTGGTTCGAAATAACAAATTAATAGTAAACGAAAAGAAAACGGTTTTAATGCAGTTTTCTATTTCAAATAAACAATTCTGTGCTCCATTGAAAATGAACAGTGTACCATTGACTGATGTTAAGGTAACAAAATTTTTAGGTCTCTCAATTCAGTCAAACCTTAAATGGAGCGTCCATTTAAATGAATTGAACACAAAATTAAGTTCATTATGCTACGCGTTCAGAATTCTTGCAAATTCAGTCAGCCTTCATACTGCTCGTTGTGTATACTTCGCGAATGTTCATTCCGCCTGAGATATGGCATAATATTCTGGGAAATACATCTTATAGCTCCCAGACTTTTAGATTACAAAACGAATTATCGAATAATAACCAAATCCCACCACGTGATTCATGTAAGCCTCTCTTCATTAATCTAGGAATTTTACCATTACCGTGTCTTTTTATTTACGAATCAGTGGTTTTGTAAAAATGACTTGCTCAAGGCGGGAATATATTTTCAGAAAATGCGAAGTCTATTACTATAACACTCGCGTAGAAATCATATTCATCAGGTGACAGTATCAACAGCTCATTACAAAATTCACATACAATACATGTACATTATTTTACAACACTTTGCCAGATGACATTAAGCGATTAACTTCAATAGAAAGTTTAAATCCCAAGTGAAATCGTTTCTGCTGCATAACTGTTTCTATACAATTAGAGACTATACTGAGCATCACAAGAAAAGGAACATTAATTTTAACAATGATACATAATGCATTATTTACCATTTGGACTGTATAAATGAGTATAAACAACCTGTAACAACTATTGTATTACAGCTTCGGTCAATGACCCCCATCTCGATCAGGTTTTCGTCCAGTTTCCTGATCCATTGAGCAAATGCTGAGATGGCCCCTTGTTTTGCTTCTGGACATAAATGTAACTTCATTTCTGTGCACGTCTTCTAGAATTCAGTGGGAAATACATTTATTCAAATTATCGTTTCCATGTTGTCGCGGCAGGAAGTAATAAGAGCCAAAATTTATTGCTTATTTTCTTTGAAAATAGATTCCTTTCAAAATTCAAAATTTATTGCTTATTTATCCTTGAAAATGGATTTTATTACATGGAGGTTTTTTTCTCCTTTCAAAAATTCAAAATTTAAGTAGTATATGACTTGGTGTAGAGATCGCAGAATTTTGAAAATGTGCACACAATTCACTTTTCCCCATAGCACGTCATACGCAGTTTTTAACTGTTTTTTTGACGCAAATAAATAAATAAAAAAACAAATTACTATGCTTCAACTATGCAAAGAAGATCTGCCAACAAGTAGGTTAGCCCATTTGAAACCTTTGAGACAGTACACAATTTCACTTCTGGACATAGTAATGTAAAGACAATCCCTCAAATATGGAAAAATGGTTCTCAAGATTATATTACCACTCAAACAGAACCAGAATAAGGGTTAACTACATTTTTATTACCAGCTGGAGTTCATCTTGTAGTGGACATGCTTGCAAGAAGTGCAGACATGCGAACTCAAAAGCACAATGCCAAGGGAAACAAACTTTGGCAGAAAAATAAAAAAATGACATAGGAAGCTATAGAAACAATTTTTCAATACGCATCTGGCAAAATAAATCTGAGGGAAAAAATAGGTCTGACTTCAGATAACCTAATACAAATTAAATTTATATATATATATATATATATTGTTCAAAGCACTAAGAGAAAAGTGAAAGTTTTGCAACACTGCTTCTTGGACAGCTCCTTCAACTGCATTTCAGCGACACTCCATTCACCACCATCCCCTTCTTTTCACTCACCCCCTTCCTGTGGTGTGGGTCATACCTGCTCAAAACAAAACAGCCCTCGTCTTCATTCATAGTTTCCTTCTTTCACAGTTAACTTATGATGCACCTCAGTGTAGAGCAACGCAGTTTTGTGGGGGAGGAGTGTTTCCTCTTTCAAGGAGTGCCGGGCAGCTTTCAGAGAAAAATTTTCATGCGAGTCTATTCTGAACAAGAGTACCATATTTCAAATAGTGAAGTGCTATCGTGAGACAGAAGTGTGTTTGATGGGTCGACGAATTACAGTGCGAAAAGTAGAGGGTTCTAGAAGTTCGGGAAGTTCTTTTAACTTCCCCAAAAACATCATTAAGGAAACTTCATGCTCGCATGAATTACTGTAATTGGCTATGTCGATTCGCAATCGAAGGTCTTGAGGCACTTGAGAACGCATTTTTTTAGTGATGATGCTTGGTTTCATCTGGATGGATATGTTAACCAGCAAAACAGTAACTCTGGGATACGGAGAGACCACAGGAAACAGGAGAAAGACCACTGCATTAAAAAAATTGGAGCATGGTGTATGATTTCTCATCGCTGAATAATTGATCCATTGCTTTTCAAAGAAACGGTGTCAGTGGATACATATCAGAACATACTGAGGAATTTTGTATCCCTTCTAGTAAAGTATGAGAGAAATTGTTGGTTTCAGCAGGACGGGGTGACATCACATACTACCAAGTCGACAATGCAATTTCTGAAAGAGTTTTTTGGGAACAGAATAATTTCTTGAGGTTTGTGGCCAACTCGTTCGCCTGATTTGTCACCACCAGACTTTTATCTTCGGGGATGCCTCAAAAGTAAAGTTTATGTAAACAAACCTGCTAATCTTGAAGAGCTCCAAAGAAACATCGAAGAAGCAATTCGCATGATTGATGAACAAACTTTACATCGGGTTGCAGCAAATGTTCTCAAGAGAGTTAATGCTTGTTTGTTAGCAAATGGAGGGCATTTTGAACATTTTTTGTGAGCTTTGTTTGTTTCCGACACCAATGTATAATTCATCATTTCCTTTTCATCATTCATAATAAATAATTTCCTTTTCTCCTTTACCGATTACCAAACTACTTTTTTTATTTTATGTTGCAGGGAATTCCAAAACCTTTATGTTAACCTTAATTATTTAACCTTTACGTTTAAGGTTAAATAATGGGGATGAAGGGCAAGGCTGTGTTGTATCATTACGCAGTGACTATCTTTCATTGATAATTTCACCAGTGGTAGTCGCTGACTACCGAGCCCACCCTTTCAAAACTATATATTAAAAGTCACATTATTTCAATAAAGATAATTATTATTAATAACAACACAATAATAATAATAATAATAATAATAATAATAATAATAATAATAAATTTGTTCTGCCGATCTGAAATTAATAATCTTTAATGTATATTTAAAACAGCAAGTATAAAACATCCTAACATTTCTGGCACACATTTGTTGTCATCAAAACCGTGCTCACACATCGAAAACTAGAGGAAGTTCGGGATGTCCTTTCAGCTTCCCCGAAAAAATTATTAAGGAAGCTCTAGCAACAATGTAATCTTTTGTATGGAAGTATACACTGTGCCACACGAAATCAAAAATGTGCGCATTGAAACAGCGGACTTTTCAAGTGCTTACAGTTGCCGATTCAAGGTGCTTGCATAAATTACTGTAATCGGATATGGCAAATTGTTAGCGAAGGTCTTGATGCACTTGATAAAGTGAATTTTAGTATGAGGCTTGGCTTCATCTGGATGGATATGTTAACCAGCAAAGCAGTAGTCTCTGGGGTTACCGAGAGACCATAGGAATCAGTAGAGAGACCATTGCATTAAAAACAGATTGGAGTATGGAGTGCCATTTATAGACGCAGATTAATTGGTCTGTTGTATTGCAAAGAAACAGTAACAGCAGATACATATCAGAATAAATCGAGAAATTAATTTTTATATTTTAATTAGTTAATTATTTTTAAAGTAACCTTATTCAATAATAATAGCAAACATTTGTTCTGCAATCTGAATTTATAATTTATTAAAATTGATATAAAACAAAAATATAAAACAGATACATTTCTGGAGCATATGCATTGTGTATTTGAAACTGAAATAAGCAAAGTTTACAATTAAATTTACCTCAATGTATATTTTACATGGCAAGTTTATTTCACTTTTAAACAATATACGAAGGAATCGTTGTTCTTGACAATTCAATTTTCTTTCGACGCCAAACAAGCAGGTGCATGCCTTTCTCTTTGAACTTGGTGGTCACCTGCTTTCCTCCTCAGGGTGGCGTTGGTGGGAGAGGGGATTAAGTATACTTCCCGTCAGTTTACCTACTTGAAACCACCAGCTGCTATCTGACCCACTCAAACATGGTTGCCAGTGCATTTTGCTCAGCTTGCTGTAGGTTGCATTTTATACTGATCACCCGGTATATAATAATTACAATAAATTCATTCTTGCAAATATAAAGCATTCACAATACCTTTTTCTGTTTTGATTTGTCTCCTGCTTGATTCAAAGTCTTTCCTTGACGGAACATCACCTCCTGTATGTATTCTTCGACTCATTTCAAAAAATTGATTTGGGTGATATATAACTTCTACTGTTGCAGAAGGATGTGTTATCTCAAAATACTTGGTACATGCAAGTTGGTACTGCTGCTGTGATACGAATTCCATGATGGATTGAATTCCTTAAAAAAGAAAAATTACATTTCAGTCTCTAATTTCCAGGATATTTTTGAAATTTATAAATTCAAGAAATCAATCAATTATAAATAATAGAATTATATTTTTAAACTGCATTTAGTAATTATTTAATCTGCCAAAAAATGATGATTGTAACTTATTGTTCTTCAGAACATCATGAAAAAAGAAACTCACTTAATAACTAAATTAAATTAATAATTACAACTGTAAGAGAATTGCACAATGCAAAAGTAAATAAAAGGAGGAAGGACAATGGAGGAAAAGCAATGGCAGCTGTAAAAGGTGACAATTTTGAAATTCCTAAACAAAAATAAAATAGTGAAATTACTTATAACTTCTCTATGTAAATATTTCACGATACTTTTCCTGTAACACATGTAATAACATGATATACAGTAAAACATTTACGTTCCCGCAATTTACGTTTTCCCAGCATTTACAACATTTCTTGTTGGTCCTATCAGCTTTCGTATATATACACATATATATATGTGCATGTGTTTAAGTTTAACAATTCGCAGAGAAGACCCGATAGTCATAGAAGTGCAGCAGCATTACATATGATTTGTACGAAAGAAGATTCCATAATATATATTGCAAACGCACATCTCAAATGATCCGTTATGATGTATAAATATGTCAAAATATTGAATATATTGTGATAGGTAAAATATGTAAAAGAAAAGTAGTTCTATTTCTTTCTGAATGTCTTTAAAACTAAAAAATATTATTGAATGCAGGTATCTTGTTCCTGCAAAAGCATGTAATGACATGGAAATCTGTTCCCCAATAATCACATAGGTATTATAGATGCGTGTGATATTTTTACCATCTTTGCAGCTTATTTACATGTATGAGTTTTGTGGGATGGAAAGGAAATAAAAATATAAATCCTAACAGGCTAGGAATAATTTGTGAATATACGACAATCCCATATTTTTCAAATGAGATATTTAGGGAAGGGAAGGGGAAAAAAAAAGAAAGAAAGAAAAGAAAGAAAGAAAGAAAAAACTTTTTGTGAAAGTTAGAATTCTTCCTAATGGGGAAGGTGAGACAGCTTTACGAAAGCATCAACAGAACGGTGACATGCCAAATGTGAAGAAATTATGTGACTACTAGAGTGAAACAACTGCCTCACCTAACAGTGGAATGCCATAACTCTCAAGTTGTTGCTTCAAAACATTTTGACTATTGTGTCTGAAGGGGCAGCCATGACAATCTCCTGCACCTACAGACCCACTCAAAATCTTCATACAAGAGAACGCAGAGTAAGCAGTTCGCTTACCTTCCTGCCCATAGTTATGGCGAATATTATACAAGTAATGACTCTGAAACTAAAAAAACCACATGTTTTAGTTAATATAATCCTCGTTCATAGCAAAAAAATTAGAAACTTAAATCAATAGGTACTATTATTAAGAGTAATGTCAGTATAAAAAATCAGTTATGAGTTTTCAATTTAAATACAATAAATCTTCATTAGCACATTCACTAATTTCACCATAACACACTATAAAATTCGGGTCACGTCAAGGAAATAAAATAATATGGATGTATATAATAATCAGGTAACAAATTTTATAACACAAACAACGATTATTCTCATTCCTGGAATTTGTGTTAATGTAGGGTTCACTATACATTCCAATTTTTATTGAGGTTCTCAATTAATTTGTCAAATTTAGAGAACAAACTTATTTAATATAACACAAGATTGCAATATGAGGGAGTTTTACACAGTGTATCATAAAAGACAATAATACACATTTCTGATGTAACTCTATCGTAATGTTAGGTTTCATGCATGTACAGAGGTGTAAACGTTTGTTCATATTGTATGAGATGACTCAGAATAAATGTTAGAAACGTCTTGAACATATATAAGGATCCAAATTAATCCCTAGAGCTCGGACTTATAGGTGCTTAAAAAACAATTTTTTTTTACATGCTTAAAAAGTTAAAAGATGTCATAAAGATAATACTTATTACTCATTCAAAACCAGAAACCAATATTAAGAGGTCACAAAGTACGTGACATCATCCTGTATCACACTGCACATTTTGTCTGTGGAATCTGAAGAAGTTTGGGAGCTGCTTGTGCGCTGAAGGTACATTATCGTTTGGAGTGCTATTGCATGAATTGACATCAATATAACACATGGCTCACAGAAGGTTTGACATGTCCAGAACCAGACACTTCACTTGATTGGGGAAGTCCCACAGTAACATGTGATGCGAGACAACCACTGCATTCCAAACTGGCATGTCTTTCATCATATATCCAAAAACTCCACAGCATTAAAATTGAAAATACTCAAAATATTAATTTATTCACATACAAGTTAGTAAAATATGTAAGAATATGTGATGTTTTGATGAACATATTTATTTTTACCTGATATACCAATTTGGTATATGGAAACTAAGAGGTGCTACTTGAATTTCCTCTAAACTTCCAAAACTCAACATCAAGGTATGTATTCACCTAAAAGTCCAAGCCCCAGTAATCACATTTTGCTAATGAACACGAGAATGTTTCATATAATGAAGATGCACTTGTAACATTTGATCCAGATTGTGAGGCACCTCCTCATACACTAGTATTTGCAACGCACATGAAACCTCTTATATAATAAACCTAAGGTTGGCGTCATGGTAGAGATACATTTGTGTTGCACCATCCATGTCCGGATGTCATGTCTTCTAGGGAGAAGTGGAGAAAGTTTCAGAAAGTCTAAAAGGAGTTTTTATGGATGAGACTACAAGAGTTGTTAAAAATGCGTTCGTGGAGTTGAATAAGGAGAGTGAAAATTGGGATTGCTGACAAATTGTTGCACCATATTGCAGGATACATGGACAATGAGTTGTGGGAGTGGAGGGATGTTGCACAGTGTTTGGATGGCATTACTGGTACTGGGGTTGGGTGGAAGATCAGAAAGACTAAGTTTTCAATATTTATATGAAGTGATGTGAATAGGGAACCAAATAAAAGAGGCATTGACGATGAATTTGAAATAGGCACACCAGAGATACCATTTTTACTTTCCTTCACCTACTATAGTATATAGAGATGAAAAGTACTGGAATCCCCTCAACAATACAATCTCGAATCTTTGGTCATAAAATTCATGTTTAAGGTTCTTTTGAACAGTAACATTTCATACACACATCAGGATTTAAGTATATTAGAATCATTTCAAACATAATTAAGATTGGTGCAAGTGGCAAAGAAATACATACAGTTTTGAACCCTTTAAATCAGGACATGTCTGTCTATCTGTGTCTGAATGGAGGGGTAGAAGTACGTGTCAGGCACAACTCCGTCAGACTAGAGGGCTTTAAGCTGAAACCTGGAAATTGTATAAGGAGTAAGATATTTAGTAGTTGTGCCATTCTGGGAATAATTAAAATATTTAATTTTTTTTACATACACTACATGAAGTTTGTGATATTTTAAAAATTTACTAGAAAATGGATTCTTTCTTTTGTTAATTTCTTTTTGCTGGAATAGAAGGAAGTGCATTTAGAAACAATGTTTTAGTATTGATTTTGTTTAAAACCATGACATTTTGAAAATTGCAAAGTTGAAATTTATTTTCAAATCTGTTAAAATCAGAGATTTGTTTCTCAATTCAATTTATCCCTCAATTTTAGATCTTCAAATGATGTCATGCACCTTTTCAGAGAGAAGTTACTGAGTAATAACTGTTGGCACTAAGAGGAAAATTTTTGGTATGCCCCACGTACCCAAGATGGTTAATGGAAAAGAACAAATGGGTAGAATATTTGTTTCATGATTAGTTTTGGAAGTAGTGTATTATGGTGAGTATCCAGGTTAATTTAGAATGAAAGGAGAGGTCAAGATATAGAGGGGACCACGGTATAGAGACATTTATTGTAACAGGGAGATACCATAGTGGGGAATATCACCAAGTGAAGAGGAAGGCCTAGCATTTATCTGATTTGATGGTATTAGTATTTTCTTTCAATCATGAGATACAGAAAGAGTAGGCTCCTGTGCCAGAATCAATATCTACTTAACTGACTGGGAGATGCCATGCTTAGGGCACGGCCTTAGTCTTGTTGCCATGTCAAGTTGAGAGATAGCTTAGGTACAATGAGAAAAGAGAGGGGGAAAAGAATTGGGGCATTTGGAACTTGAGTGAGAATTGAATAGGGGGTGGAGGATAAGGAGAGGTGTTTGATTTTAAAGGTTCTGTGGAATAGGTAGATAGTAGATTGAGTACAATGGGAGGTAGATTTGATTTCTATTTGAATTTTACCTACTCTACCTATGGTATACAATTATTGAGAATTGTAGTGTAAACACAGAAACTTTAAATATTTATTTGTTTGGTATAATATGCAGTATGTCTATTCCTAATTCAAAAGACAGGTTAAGTCAAGTTTTATTATAACTTGACCTTGTTGAAACTTATATGGTGTTTCTCACTATGAACAATCAAATAATAATAATAATAATAATAATAATAATAATAATAATAATAATAAATTACTTACTTAATGTATAATCCCACTAACACTTGTAGTTTCCTCTTTTGTTTGTAACAGAAATATTTATTATTCTAATCTTATCTATTCTGGAAAGTACTTACAGTAAAACTTCACTTACACGTTTTTCAGGGGACTGAAGAGAAAAAAATGTATAAGTGAGAAAAACGCACTGAGATCGTCAAAGAGCTCCCGTATGCATATAACTGAAATTTTTCAAAGTTCTGCCACCAGAGGTGGCCCGAAAGCCGACTTTGCGCTACCTCCCTCCGGGCTTGCAGATGTTCGGCCCTCAGCTAGGCCAAGTCGAGCTTCTATATTAAAAGTTTCATTAACGGGAAGAGGCCTCAGGGGCAGAGCGATAGGTCACCCCACAGGAGGCTGTGGAGCGTGCTAATTTGAGTAACAAAATTTCAGGGTTCTCGGCGAAGTTCACCCTGCACCTCAACGGTATCATTTGAACATTATATGGTGTTAAAGGGACTTTTATTATGAACATACAAGTGTGAAAAACGTATAAACGTAAAACGCATAACTGAAATAATTTAGAATGGGAATTATAGGAATTTATCCGGGACTTACCAAAAAAAAAAATGTATAAATGTGAAAAACGTATCAGTGAGAAATATATAAACAGAGTTTCACTGTATTAAACTGTGCAATGACTAGTTCCTACATGTAAACACAACACCAGCACACATTTGAAATTAACATAAATTAGGAAATGCTTAACAAAAAATTTGGTATGCAACCTAAATACAAAATTATTTTAAATAATCTTATAATTTTATTATTTAATATATAAACTCATAAATACTTGTACTTTTCTGTTATGTTTGTAATACAAATATGTTATATATAAAAATAAGATAATATGTGTTATCAATAATAGAATTTAAATATTTAACAGCGTAACAACTAATTTCAAGTAAACATATCAGTACTGCATTTTGCTTGTATAAATACTAAAATACCTTAAATAACTGTAAGTGTTAATTGTAAATATCCTAATCTATGACCTTATCTTTGTTCAAAACTAGTAATCCAAGTACTATGAAAAATAAAATATAATAATAATAATAATAATAATAATAATAATAATAATAATAATATAATTAAAAGTAGGATCTTTTGATCACCAGTCACAAAAGCAAACGATACTTCAATGAAATGAGAGGGGGCGGGAGAAAGGATCGTTTTTTTCGTAAAGTTTTGTGGTTATATCTTTTGTGATATAAAGGATTTGAAGATTGATGATTGATTTGACATAAAGATACATCAAATTGGGAGTAATGGGTGCGTGATTCAAGGATAGAGAGAAAACAGGTGGGTCAGTGATTTTGTACACTGTCTTTATAGTCTTTCATAGTAACGGAGGGGACTTTCCAAAGTTTGGGGAAGTATGCAATCTGAAAACACAAAATAAAAATGAGGGTTATGTGAGAGATTGCTGTGTGAGTGAGTGAAACTTTTTGTTGTGTTTGGGGTGTATTTTGTCAAGACCAGGGAATTTAGACGAGTGGAGAGATTGAACAGCTTCAGTCTATTCTACAATCAACATTTTGTAGAAATTTAAAATTTCTGAATCATAATTAAACCTCCAGTTGTGTTGTTACTATAAATGTTAAGTTATATATAATTGGCAAAAATGCGGGTTTTTACTACAAACATCGTAATTCTACAACAAAATTGATATATTTTTATAATTTTTTTTTTATAAATCACAATTGAATATTCTAGTGACTGCCCTAAAATGGCAAAGGTACTGTGAAAACTAGAGTCAGGATTTAATTATTTGAGAAAAAATAATTGTTTCTAATTTTATTCTGGACATTTTAGTTTGTATAACCGAAACTTTTAGTGACACATTAACTATTCTACTTTATTCACTAGGGCAAATCATGGGTTACATGGTGAAAAAAGAATTATGTTATTATCTTTAATAGTTTTTGATTTACTATGTTTGACATGCATGAATGTGCTGAAAATTCCCAATTTGGGATAATGCATCTAAAATTCACTCACTAAAGGCTTGACAGGTGACATTCGCTTCATATAATTTTTTATGAAAAACTAAAAAACGTAGCAAGAAACAGTTTGAAGCATTTAAAAGAGAATAAAACAGAGCACAAGACCCAATAAAAATTGAAAAACACAGAATTTCACGATTTTACATCATTCTAAGTAGTACATTAAATTCATTATTATTTTAAGTCTATTAAAATCTGCCAAAGGGAACCAATCCAAATATGAAAGCTACAACAATTCTCTAAATGATTATGTTTTCAGGTAAACTGCAACCACATGCTCTTCTGGAAAATATTAAAATCAAATGCTTACTTTTTCAGGTGTCATGGTCTTTGTGAATTCATCCCTCCAAAATCGCACTGCATCATCCAAAGCAAGGCCAATACCCTTCAAGAAGAGACCATATTGCATACGTGACCCATGTTTTGCATGATGAGTTTTCCGAATAGACTCGTGTAACTGCCTCATGCACGGCGGGAATGACACTCGTGACAACTGAAATATCATTAACAAACATATGAATGTAAAACACATACATGTAAAAACAAACACGTACATGTAAAACAGCTGATAATCACATTGTTTTTACCATTATAGTCTTTAATAAAGACCATGCACTGATACACTACTGCAGTGACATGCCATCAAAGACATGACAGCTAAGATAGTTTCTGAACTTTTGTAGTAATAACATATTTCGGTTAGTATGTGCCCGTGTATTTTCGTCAGCATCAATAAAGCAAAAGTATAATTTTTAAATTCAAAATATCTCCCTCCCAATTTTCACATTTCCCCAATTATTATTATTATTATTAGTTTTGATATATTTTTCTTGCATTCCTAGAATTGAGTGAAAATCACAAAATTGTCACAGACCCACACTAATAATTTAAGTTAAAAGTAGTTCAATAAATAAGTTAAAGGAGTTGAGTTATTTGCTATTTTATCAGAAAAGTATTGACTTAGAAAGCACATACTAATTATTTATTTACAAGTACCATAATTTGGGCGTCATTAATAAACTGGTAATGTCAGTGAAGTAAATATACACATTATTCCTACAATAATAAATTCAATTACTATATTTATCACTCTTCGAAGCAAATGTTTCTTTGTTTCAGTAACATTCAGTGCCATTTCACTGTAAAGCCTAAAAAATACTTAAATGAACAACTGGAAATGGAACTTTTGTATGGGATGCTAGCTGGGAAATATCATTTTCTTGTCCTACCCACTCACTTTCTTAATTTTGTTACAAATATTGCTTTCAAATTTGTATTCATAAATTTAAAATGTGCATACAACTATAGTGAGAATCATCCAATTATATCTCACAATTTGAAAACTCTCAAATTTATTCATAACTTAAACACTTTGTACTTGTCTAAGAATGTCATTCAATGTTTATCAGTTCACATAAAATGATTTAAAAAGGAATTTTTACAATTCTTTCCACCCACCATGCCCTCAACAATTCTCTGCCACAAAGTTGGAGCTTTATATTATACCTAGACTTTGAATTTTTAGGCTCTAAAATATTTTTAGGTGCCTAAAATAGGCTCTTCGAAACTGAGAAAAGGGGTTATATTTTCTTAAATAAGCAGTATAAATTGAGGTGAAAATGACTTTTGGATTACATTTTATTTCATTTGTAACTATTTTATTGCAGATATATCAGTTCTCAACTTCTCATTCAAAAATTACAATATTTATTAAGACATTCCTTGATATTTGTTGCTGAAAAAAAGAAATTAAAAGCACAAATAAAGTTGCCATTCAAGGGGCCTGTGGCAGTTTTACCATTCACAGCACACTGGCTTTTGATGGCTCATAGCAATGTAAGGTCTTATGAATTAAATCTCATGGGATTATAAGTCTTAAGGTAGTCTCCATGAAAAATTATAAGAACAACCCTTGGAACAATTGGGATGTAGACCAAGCTTCCCAGACACCATTAACAAGTCACAAACGAAATAATTGAGAAAGATTAAGAATTTCATACGAAATCAGATGTTAAATTTGTGGATTATACAAAAGCATTTCACAAAGGTCGATCATGCAAATATATAAAATTCCTTAAAAATCAAGGGGTACATGAAAAGAAAATACGAAGTTTGGTGAATGTATATTAGAATGACATTGACAAAATTAAAGAGACGAAGGAGACAAGAGTGACCCAATATTGTACTGGATCAAGCCCACGTTCTTGGAAAATTCTTGACAATAAACAATTGACATAATTTGCATCCATCCTATAATACAATGTCTATAAGCAGCATGTTCAAGAATAATTGATTAGAGATTCAAGGCATATCAACAGCTAAGATCATTAGTCCAGTACGAGTTTTTATCTCAGGACGTGATGGTGATCTTCCCCCACTGGATGATGAGATCCGATTGCTGATGAATATCAGCTTGTAGGGATTTTCCCCAACCAGGTATTTCCCACCAGCAGGGCACCGCGGAAGCCAAGACAAGCTCTAAGCTCCAGTCTGAACTCCCGACATGTGTGGTAGTAAGTGAGTGTAAGTGTGTGTAAGTAAGGAGGGATGATATTACAAGGAAGAAGAAGGAAAGTTTGTGCAGTCTGTGGCCCTTATGTTAGGGAACTGCTCTGCCATTCACCTGGTGTTGATTGGAGAAACCACGGAAAACTACGGATCAGCGCAGCTAGCAGCTAGAATTCTCCTCCATACAGTGCCAACTCTATCTAGCTATCACCTTAGTGTCGAAAACCCTGCCACCATTAGGACTCGAACCCCAGGACGTCCCGGTTAGAGGCACTGAGCCACCTTTGCTGGTCATATGTAAGAAGACCAGAAGTATATTAAGAATTAAGACAAGAAAAGAATAGTAGAATGAGAGGCGGAAAGAATTCAATGGGCTGCGAACAAACATACAGCCATGAAGGAATGAATATAGGGGAACTGGCTGGTCGTCAGAAATTTCGAAGTAGTCAGGAATACTAAATAAGCCAGCTTGGGATAAAATAATCAAGTTGAGGATGCAATATATTATAACCATGTCTTGGCAAAATAAAATGATGAATATTGAAAACCGACTCTAAAGTGTGTGATAAGAATGCTAAAAAAGCATTCTTATCGTGATAACAATTGGGTGTGTCTGTGCGTGCGCGTGTGCGTGTGATCTTCCCGACTGAAAAATATCTAATTTTATACTGACTTCTAACATTCTTTCACAAATTCCCTGATTTTCTCAAAAAGTAGTCACCCTGTTTCAGCAAAAATTCTGAGATATTTTTGAGAAAATTTCAAAACTGCAAGAGTATCTAGTACCCCCAAAATTAAAATATTTTTAAAAAGTAAAGGTGTTACAACATCAGCCAGAATACAGAACATCATTTCTGATGAAAATCCTCAGTGTGGGCTAGTGTTAATTGCAGACACAAGAACCGACATCTTGGATTACGAGAGAGAGAGGAAGAAAAAGAAAGAAGGAAAAAGAAAAAAAGAAAGAAAGACCCAGAATTTTTGTGGGTATCAGACCCGTCTGGCAATGCTCAACATGACTTTTAACAATAATACCTAACTTTCTCTACACTACGTTTACAGGAAAGTAAACTAAGGTAAAGAACTAATGAATTCTACCAGTTCTTACTCACGGTGTGCAAGGGAAGGAACACAAATTACTCCAGAAATATCAGAAAAAAGTCCTAGACAAATATTCTTTAAATCAGGCTAAGAAATTCAGATATTAGAAATAGAAAAGATTCTGTACATGCAGTAATTCATGCATGCAGAATAAAAGAAATGGAAATGGCGAACATGTCAATAGATCCTCAGCAACGGGTATGCACGGCAAGAGTTTGGGATTCCAAGGATAACCGGTGCAACCCAGGAAGCCTGCGTTCACATGGAGCAACTTAGCAGTGCTATGCCCCTATATACAGGGCCACTAAGCATGGGAAAGCAGAGAGTCTAGAGAGGGAAATTCTTGTACATAATTCCTGCCTAACTCCTGGAAAATTTCCTAGTCATCAAAACTAGAAAAAAATATAGAAAATTAAAGAATAGAGCAAGACTCATTCTTCACCTAAACAAAAATTCCAATAAAGTGAAATAATTTTTATTGAAACAAAAATTTTTTTTTTTTTTAAAGTAAATATTTGAAAAAGTTCATCCATATTCTTTTAAATTTAGTTTTTAAAAAAAAAAAATTTAAAACTCACAGAGATGTCCAGTTTTTCCAAGAATGAAAAAAATCCCCCACTAATTCCCTGTCGCTATTTACTCTGAAAAGGGAGGATTCGATAGTCACACCACTGTGAGCACCACCACAAGGCAGTCCACTTGTTAACAGCTCAGTGGCGCATCTGAACAGCCTCTGAAACATGTCTACACTGCTAGCGGTAGGAATGTGCCACCAACTGCCGCACTACTACAGCTCCCATTGAAACCAACACTTGACCAGCAGATGCTTCACATAGAAGTGCTGCTAAGCAATCCTGAGAGAAGGACTCAAATAGTGTGAAACAGCTCAAATGTAAATCATAACCAGTGAGTTATTAAATCATAAGCCAACTCTATATCTGTTTGCAGATCTTTACTCTTGAACCTTTTTGTAGTCTACAATAATTAGAACAATAATAATAACAGTTCTATCTAAAAATTAATGTAAAATAAGGTGAAGAAATTAAAGAAGTCATCTCTGTCAAGTTAATATATTTATTTAGAGATCCAGCTTTCGATGGCATTGTCGTCATCATTAGACTCATGACGTGTGGCAAAAGTTGGGAGACTACTGGAACTTTTGCCATAGGCAGCGAGACTGTTGATGAAGGCAAAGCCATTAAAAGGCGGCTCTCTAAATAAATATAGAATTAAGCTGATGAAGATGACTTCCTTTATTTCTTCATGTAATTGCATTAACAATACCACATCAGAATTCTCACAACATAGGATGTCTCAAGAGTTGGCACTTTATCCTTTGTCTGCATCTTATTTCACATTATGTGACTGCTCAAGTTAAAATGCTGTTTTGTTTAATGTTACTTACAGGATCTAAATCTTCCGGTGTCACGACCCCTTCGACTTTCTTATAATCATAAGTTTCAGCAAAATCCAGTTTGTGAAGATTGAGTAGAGGCTTTAAGCGTTCATCTTCTTCCAAGTAAACAATGCTGCTAGCTGTCACCTACAACACACAAGGGATTCCCTCCTTGCAATTATTAGATTATTACTTTCACCAACTGTCCACCAAAAAAAGGTATCCCTACCTGAAGATTTCGCAGTAAGTTGGACCTGAAAATAGAGCTGATAACAGATAAAAGATCTCGGCTTGGAATATAAGCATTTCCTCTAGACAGATACACTTTGCGCGTAGTGACTAAATCCAACACATCTGTGAAAGGCACTTTATAAAAGTCCATTGTCTCAACTCCTGCATGAGTTGCTCCAGCTGTTGATGACAGTAACCCCGTCAACACAGAACTTTTCTCTTCCTCAGAAATCTGAAAAATTAAAGATAATTAAAAATACAAAATACATTAAGTATCAATGTCTCGTACTACAAGCTCTTCAAATAACACAATTTTTCAATAGCCATAACATAAGTCTCCTACAAGTATCTACGTTTACAATGAACATAGTTTTATAATACACTTTTCTGACAATACAAATGTCACACACACTTTAACTACTTTCAACATTAAATTAATAAAATAAATATACAAACTCTTTTAAAGTTAGGCGCAAATTCAATAAGGAAGCTAGAAAACAAAAGAATGAACAGTAAAAAGAATGATGCTTGAGGTAAACAAAAACTGAAATTTGAAAAGAATAAAATATCAAAAACAAAGACCAATATTGTATACAATGAACTATGTACTATTATACAACTAAAAGTCGGTAGTGGCCCAAATGTCCCAAAAAAATCCAATAATTTGAAGATCAGGAGAAATCAACATCTGGCCAAATTATTTTATTTTCTGCTAGTGACAATTTAAGACAAGTTCATAAATTGTGAATTTGGTTTGTAGATGGAACCTTCAATAATGCTCCCTCACTTTCTTTTCAACTTTTTGCAATCATGAGATCTGTAAATAAAAATGTAAATAGAATCAAACAAACTTTGGCACTTTCCTCCATCTATGCACTTCTCAAATCCAAGAAACCAGCAGCATATGATAAAGTGTTTGAAATTGTACTTGAACAATCACAGCGTATTGGGACACCCAAATCTCATGACCGATTTTGAGCCAGCAGACATTAATGCTGCTAAAAAATGAATTGGATCTGACAAAAGATGCTTTTTTATTTTATGTAAAAAGTCTTTACGGAAGAATTCAAAGTGAAGACTTACATATAATGACAAAAATGACCACAGAATAAAGTTAGCATTGCATTTTAGAATTTGTACTGGCAGAAGATGTTCTGAACTTTTTGATTTACTGACGATATGAAGTTACTGGTGATTTTCTCCATGGCACTCAGTTTTTTGAAGTAAAATCTGTTTGATCTTCCTTCTATGAAATAACATATTCTAATTTTAATATATACTAATGTTCCAGACAAAGATCCGAATATAATTAGAATGTAGTTGAAATTTAGTGGCCATCTGATGACGCCGGCACCATAACCTAGGGAAGAGTTAATCAGAAGGTTTGGTATTAGAACACTGTTGTACCTAAAATTAGGGATTAAATGTTATGAGTAAACAAATTCTACAAATGTTACAAACAAACTTGTTATGAGTTTCTGAACATTCCTTTCTTCTGTTTGCGTAGTTCGTGTGTGCGGAAGCATGTGGTAGAACATGCAAAATGCGGCAATGCTGACCCCCTCCACACCCAAGTGTCAACTACATTTTTATTTTATTCATACTATAACTATATTTATGGAATAAAGGCTAGAGTTATAAAAAAAGCAGTTTCTCCACAATATCCTCCCCTGCTTTGTAACCACTATGAACAAGTTCGTCAAAGATTACTGAGGTCCAGTGTTGTCAGGTGAGTTGCGCGCTCTTTCCCCACCACTACTATGGAATTTCCCCAAATAACCTCTCCAATGAAACATAGTTCCTCACCTTTGAAACAAAAACTATTCTCAAAATTATGAGCAACCAACATGAGCTGACACTTCCATTGACTACCTACTTACATTCAAATAATTCAAATTAATCAATCATCGTCCTTTGAGCCGCTCAAAACCCTTTACTATCTATGTTTTTCTTTCTCTAAGCCTATCGTTTGTTCTTCTCTTTTTGATACATAAATTGAGAGATAATATCTGTTGTTTCTTTTTTATTCATAGTAATTGAGAGAATAAGATTTCAATATCGACTCTGGATGAAAATAATTTCCCCGCACTTTTCGCCATCCATTTGTTTCCCATTTTTCACCACAATAATAAATTCCCATATTGGGACAAAATTCCTGTATCTGGCAACCCTAGCGAGGGCAAACAATCCTTCAGAGGGATTAATAAAGCTGAATTAATATAGGAACTGAAAGTATGATGCAACAATTGGATATCAGGCATAAAATCAGGAATCATAGAAAAGCGAGAAAACATGAGACGACAGAATTTGTAATATTGTTACAAAATAAAAAGAACATGAGGATAACAATGAAATTTGGCAATATTTACAATTACTAGCACACAAAATAACTTTAAAGCACAAATGTATCTTCTGAAACTATTTTGAGATCATTTCTGAAACTATACATTTTTGGAAATGGAGATGCTTGGAACTTTTGTAGTAGAACAATTTTATTCTAAAACAGTGCATTTTGGCACTTATTGATACTCACAGGTGAATAATGAAGCTGGTTTGCTTCCAGAAAACTCCGAACTCCTTGAGCATTCAGGGAAAGAAAGCGCAAGCGAAAAAGTTCCAGTTCTCTACTCAAAAACCAGTTTCTTAAATTCTCGGATTGGCAATGAGCAAGTCGAACAATAAAGTGGGAAAGATGGTCCTTGATACGATCATTCATTTGTATCCCTGACTGTTCATGCCCAGGTGATATCAGCTGAAAAACAAGAGTTATCATTTATTGAGAATTTTGTTCTTTAACTCAGGCATGTTCAAACAATAAACAGAGCAAATTGAATAACCTAACAATATTAACTACAATGATGGCCACAAATTTTAACATACATTTTAAATTAGCAGTGATATTTAGAAACAGGGCTGGTAAAATAATTTTATTTGCAGACATTTATTTAAAACAATTTTCTGTGAATTAGCAATTCAACAAACTTCAAAGAACATGCTGAATATTTTTATTTTCTGAACATTTTTTGTAATTTATTGATCTAGTTTATTTCAGCATTTTTCATTTCACTCTTGACTTTACTTACACTGAATTACAAGCAAAAAGCACCCACCTCTCAAACTTTAGTATGTTGTAATGAGACCCCGAATTTTTGCCATTATTCATTCACCATTTCTTTAGCCCAAATTTTTTGGTGCCCATTCCTCGAACATGAATTTCATTCACCAGAAAGGAAACAGTTCTCAACAAAATGAACAGATGAACTTGTGATGCAAGTCAACCAACATTTATGGAGTACATTTAAACATTTGTTTTACACAAAATGCACACATTACTCCTACAAGTATTACTAATACTATTACCATTTAACTAATTTAATATTGCTTTATCAGGGGCAACCGACCACAAACACCTGTTAATCCACAATTCTACTATTTTTATATTACTACTTGAACCCAGATAGTCCTGATTTTTTCTTCTTGTCTTTTTTTTCTTCCAAAATTGAGTTATGTGATAATAGCATATGATGACAATAGCTGTAATAAAATCATTAGGAAGTAAAAACCATTTTGAATTTGTATTGTTAGTTTTTACAAAAACAAGTGTCCTTCCAGAAGGACATCAAGACAATAGGGCAACTTTTCGTGAAGGTAAACACTTGGAACATGTAACTTGTTTGGGCATCGGTATTTTCAAATAAACGTGACGAAAAGGGAGTTTTGCGGCTACTACCACAAAACACAATATATAAAAAATCACTACAATATATTAACAAAAGGATCTTATAAACTTTTTTATGCTTATGTGTGATGAGCTACTATAGTTGCAAACACGAAGGGGTTCACCACATTTCAGACACACTGAAGAGGCAATTTTGATATTTCAGTTACTTCTTTTGTGGTTTCTCGTTCATAGGTAATTCAGCGTTATCTTCCATCAAATCAAAAATCTTGTGGTGATCTCTATTAGTAGACACTCTTTTGTTACATTTTAGTACTGAAGGGGCAGGGGCAAACAATGAAATGTCAGATATACTCCCTCTTCACTGATCTATGCCTCCCATATGAGCTTTATAGAAATGCAATAGTTTAGGCTCAGGTATGCCAATTCTTTTCTTTTTTCCACGAAAAATCTTTCTGCTGAATGCAATGATTGAACTGTGAGAAAGTTAATGGCTCAAGTAAAACGTTGTCATTTTTTTTTTAATTTGTTGCGTCTACATCTTGACGCAACGCGTCTCCGAGCCCCTTAAGGGGCGTTGAACGCTTTACACTTGGGAGTAATCCTCCATTAATGTGCTTTTACCTTTTATTAATTGTCAAGTCTCGTCACGTCGCAGTCAGTCAGCGCCTTTTATCCCTTCGACCAGGGGCTCGACGCCGTTAGATCCCGGGGTTCCTGGCCAGTCACCCAACCACAAACCCACGAGTCTCGAATGCGCTTAACCTTTGTGACTTCACGGAGCGTAGTAAACGCATTCGGCTAGCGCCGCCGGCCCATTGCAACAAACTTATCCTGAATGAGCAAACCTGACGCTGAGATGGAAGAAAACTTCATACAACAATTTTATCTACAGATCATAACTCTCTTTCCTTGTATTCCAGATGATTCCATGCCCCTCTACCTTAGGCCATATAGTAGTTCAACACTAGTAAACAGGGTTTTGAAGAAAATTCAAAATGGAACATGTGGATGTAACTGATTCACAAAGGTCATACCACGCTGTAGTCCATACCTTGGTTTCATAATCTTTACAAGCACCAGCTTGTTGGCTGGGTTCAAGCCGTAGAGTATATCCATCACTGATACCGGGTGATCAGTATAAAACGCAACTCACAGCAGGCAGAGTGAAATACACTGGCAACCATGTTTCAGCGGGTCAGATGAGCTGGTGGTTTCAAGTAGGTAAACTGACGTGAAGTATACTTAATCCCTTCTCCCACCAACGCCACCCTGAGGAGGAAAGCAGGTGGCCACCAAGTTCAAAGAGAAAGGCATGCACCTGCTTGTTTGGCATCGAAAGAAAATTGAATTGTCAAGAACGACGATTCCTTCATATATTGTTTAAAAGTGAAATAAACTTGCCACGTAAAATATACATCGAGGTAAATTTAATTGTAAACTTTGCTTGTTTCAGTTTCAAATACAAGATACATAAGCTCCAGAAATGTTTAGGTTTTATTCTTTTCTGTATTAAATAAATATTAATAAATTATAAATTCAGATTAGCAGAACGAATGTTTATTCTTCTTCCTATTATTATTATTGAATAAAGTTACTTTAAAAATAATTAACTAATTAAAATATAATATAAATTAATTTCTCAATTTATTCTGATACGTATTGTCACTACTGTTTCTTTGAAAAACAACAGACCAATTATTCTGTGTGAATAAATGGCACACCATACTCCAATCTTTTTTTTAATACATTGGATCAAACACACCTCCTGTCTCATGATAGCACTTCACTAAACAAAATATGGTACTCTTGTTTGGAATAGACTGAGATGAAAATTCTTCTCTGAAAGCTGACACTTCTTGAAAGATTGTGTTCAGAAATACTCCTCCATCACAAACTTCGTTGCTCTATGCTGAGGCGCATCGTATGTTAATTGTGAAAAAAGGAAACTATGAATGAAGACGCGGCCTGTTTTGTTTTGAGCAGGTATGACCCACACCACAGGAAGGGGATGAATGAAACGAAAGGGGTGGTGGTGAATGGAGTGTCGCTGATAAGCAGTCAAAGGAGCTATCTCAGAAGCAGTGTTGCAAAACTTTCACTTTTCTCTCAATGCCTGGAACGTCAGGGTTGCGTTTTATACTGATCACCCGGTACTTCCATACCAGAATTTGAATCCTTATCTGTCTGGTTTTCCCTTTGTGAATTATTTGCAGCCTTGGCTTCCAAGTAAGGGACCATCAATTCATTGACAGAATAGTATCGCACATGAGGAGCAAATTAAATGAATATATCACCCAGCAATGGGCGGATATTCTCCAAACAATCTAATCTCTCAAAATTGTTGCAGAAATGTCCAAATCACAAAGTGCAGTAGCATTTGGTCGACTTGCTGGTCTATAATCTACACTTGGATCTTCTTTACACCTGAATCATAATCTGTTGCATTCATACATTGACTCATATGGTGACAATTCAATTAGGGGAATGTATAACATTTCATCCACACCACTTTTTGGTATATCATCATTGTTCGTTTCTAAAATGACCAAAAGTTCCAACAGTGTATGTAATTACCTCTTTGTAAAATGTTTAAATTGTTTATAAAATGAACACATATTACCCTGGCATTCTTCTGGAAGGATGGTTCAAAATAACCGAATAACAACGGACAAAAACCTTCAATTGTGATATAAACCGATAAATAATACAGTGCATTCCTTTAAGGTTTAAAATTTTTTTGACACCATACAGAAGAAAATATACATAACCGACAATAATAGCATCAGTCAATTCGACCATTGTAAAATTGCAATATTTTCAAAACACAATTTCTCAATAACTGTGTTTATAACGCGTCAATAACGAGAGCATCAAAATAACAAAATTCACATAAATAAGAATTGAGCATTGCATGATGAGTTCTGTATTGCACCTTGTTATGATTTTTTTGGTCTCCAAATGCTTTCTATCTTTTGTATCAAGATCAACAAAGTTGACCACATACCCTTGGATCATGAATCATTCCTTTTTCTTTGAAGAAATTATCAACTTCTTCCTCAGTTTTGTAATTTACAGCGACTCAGAAAAAATTCACTCTGGCACTCTTAATAACAAATTACAACTATTAAATTCTTTCGTTACAAATAAAAAACCCCAACTAACCCCTGGGAGATGATATTGAGTAGTAAACTGGTGCATTTACCCCACCAAAAAAGAACCACTTCTAATAATCACAAGAACCAAATCTTTCGGCTAGTGAACTGGTATACATATAATGGAAAATATCCACGGACCCTACTCAGTTACTATCTTTCAAGTTGTCCCTTCTAAAATTAAAATAAAAAACCTTTTAATTGTAGGTTTGTTGAAAACTTGAATAATCTTATTGTTGCCAGAATTGACGAGTTCAAACACTCAAGCTCTTAAAAAGGCTTACGACATATTAACCAATCATCCTACTACTACTGTCTAGTTAAACTCGCATGGAATTTAAACTACTTTTGAAACTTTTGGCGTTTTGTAACCTTTGCAACTTTTGTAACTTAAAATGCCATTCCACTTTTTGTAACCCATTGGCCTTTGCTTATTACTGAAATACCTTTAATGTATATCACACACAATATGTCAATTATGAATCATGTTAACGATGATTCAGTCTACACCAATTGAACTGTTGCCTGTAAATAATTTATAAAGCATCCCAATCAGGCTTTTTGAACCAACAAAAAGGCCAAACAACCTTGGCTCATTTCACTTGTATATCTAATGAAAGTCAATACTACATACATTTGAAATGAGATTCTACCTGTTTACTGTAACATTACTGACATTGCAACTCACCAGTTTTGCAAATGTTTTTAAATTTTGTTTCTTCAATTCATTTAACACTGCTGACTTCTTATCATCCATATTCTTAGATGGTACTCTAGGTAAAGTCTGTTCAAGAATCCTTAACACTAAAGCAAAAAATTCTATTAACATCACTTTCAACACAGTCTCAACCAATGCAAGGAAGTGTAATATATTTAAGAATTTGACAACAGCAGCAACCAAAAATAAAGGGGATGATTAATACAAAAATATATATTTATAAGTTACCAGAGACCTAATTGAAAAAAAAAAAATTACGAGTGTTTGATCAAAAACTCAGGACATTTACTTATAATGACATACACGTACACTGTTCTTATACTACTACAGAAAGGAGATCAATTTATATGTAGATACTGCACATACTGCATATGACTATTATAACTTTAATACGAATTCTTCCAATCTTTGTCAATATTCCCCGTATGAATATAAGAATAAAACATACTTATAGTTAGAAATACTGGGTTTCACTCTGAATATCACTTTTCTCTCTAATGCAATTTTATTTTTGGTACATTTTAAATTAAAAAAATATTAAAATTAAACAAAATAGTAGAGACGATACACTTTAAAATATCAGAACATTTGAATACAAATCAGGCCTCTTCCTGATAAATTAGGACATCTGGAAACTACTATAACAAGACTTTTTTGAAATGCCACTATTGAGTAGACAATTTATACTTTTCATTTTGTGATTTAATAAAAGAGAAACTATTTGTTTGGATGTTAAATATAAAGAAATTAGTTATGAGAACCTTTCATTCGCTCAACAGCTAAATCATACATCTCCGCAAGTTGAATTGTGGACGTCGGTGGAAGAACGTACAGTTGCAGATCATGATTAAGTTCTCCAAATCCTATACTTTTTTTAGGCACTCCATCCACCGCCGTTATACGCTTTTTACGACTTATATCCATTGTAGTAAGTTAAATAATAGAACCGCACACTACTTTGCAACACAATCAACACAGACATGCAATTATAACCATAGCTTATTCAATTTATACGCATTTTTCAATTCTTCAATGACTTCTATTTACGTCTCTGCACATCTGATTCGCACGGTTTTGCTGTTTTGGCACAAGTTTCCCGCCGACTTTGCCACCGGGCAAAGTGAAAACATCTCGTTTTCTTCCCCAAAGAGAACTTCGCTCTTCTCCCGGTCCCACGGAGCGTTGATAGCAGGGAGCGTTGACAGCACAGAAGCTACGGACTTACGGAATTGACCGCTCGAACCCTGGTGCATGGAGGTATATATTCGTCAATGCCCTAGTGTATACAGAGCACGAATTCAAGTATTTTGCCCTTTGATAGAAGTGACAGACGCTTCCACTTGTAAACATTAGATCTGAAGCTCAGAATAACATTTACCAGGAATTGCACAAAAGGAAAAGCTACCCACAATCCGTGTGCCGAGCTGATGCACATCGCCATATTGAAACCGAGTAAACTGCTGTACTAGCCGTCATCTTTAATTGGAGGTGTGTTTTTATTTCGGCTTCGCTTATTTTATTTTGTGTCTGCATCATTAGCAAAAACATACGTAATTGAAGGAGACAAGTGTTCTGCAGTTGCAAATAGAATTGCAAAATCTTCACTGTGGATGTTTTATAATGAGTGCTCGTTTAAGAAAAGGAGGTCGATGGTGCTCGGCGCCGAACTGCAAAAATAATTCAAATACAAGTAAGAACATCAGTTTTTTCGGCTTTCCCAAGGACGAGAAACGGTGAGTAAAATAAATTTATTGCCAGTAGAAGACTAATTAATGAATTTAGTCGTGTGTAATATGTTTAACTTTTACTGTATTACTTAATGTCTGTAAAACCATAAAATAACCCTAAACCTAAATAAACCCACTCTTGCAGGGCGAAGAGATGGACTATAAATTGCAGAAGAGAAGATTTGTTAAAAAAGGATGCTTCATATTTAAATAAAAATTGTACCATATGTAGTAATCACTTTGAAAGTATTATGTTTGGTAATTTTCTAAAAAACAGGTTGAAACCTGATGCTGTTCCAACATTGTTTGATATTCCCAACCCACCAAAAACTAAAGCACTGAAGAGAAAACCACCAAGAAGAATGAAAGGAAGAAAGAATGAAACTTGCGAAGTGTCTAAGGAATCTAGAATTGATGAGTTGGTAAGTTCATGGAAGAAGGTCTCTCTGACGGAATTCGTACTTCATTTGATGATGTCTGTTGCCAACCTAACATTTGTTAGTTTTTTCAGAAGTTTTATCAGTGGCAATTGAGGTGCACATGTGCATGCATTTAAATGCACTGCTATCACGGTCTATTAACGGACTGTGTTAATAGATTGAAGTACATATTATAATGGCAATGAATTGGGTGAGCTTAGTGAATATTGTGGGAAACGAAGAGAGATGTTTACAGTGGTGTCGCCAACAAAGACTTGTGCCTAACAATGTTGTATGTCCGCATTGTGGGGCATTGCTGACGGCTGTAGGGAATAGGGGAAAAGGTTTTGGTGACTTCTTGTGTACTCGACGCAATCACCAAAGATTTAAAGCTCCCGCCACGAGAGGTACGATTCTAGACAATGTCAAGTTAACTGTTGGCCAATCTTTACAAATTATGTACTGCTTCTCACATAATTATACGTATGAAGATACTGTGCGTGAATGCTCGCAAGGGAAGACCCTGTCGAACAAGACAGTTGCAGAGCGATTCTCATTTTTACGAGACGTGTGCATGGACGCGATGGACCGCAGATACATTGGTGCTCCTAGAATTGGCGGCCCCAACTCGGTGCTTGAAATCGATGAGTGTAGAATAGGCCGCCGGAAATATAACAGAGGTCGTGTCGTGGAGGGAAATTGGGTATTAGGTATTATTGACAGAGACACTTATGAAGTTCGCTTAGAAATTTGCCCGGGAAATCGTAGGGATACAAACGCATTGCTTTCCATGATTCAGCGACATGTTCAACCGCAGACAACAATTATTACGGACCTATGGAGAGACAACGAAGACTTAAAACAACACTCTGATCACTTGACTGTGAACCACTCGATGAATTTTGTGGATCCGACTTGCGCTATTAATAATGTTGAATCGCATTGGCGACCATTAAGTCGTCGGATGTCGAGGGGCGGTTTACGGCAAGATAACTTGGACTCTCATCTCGTCGAATATTTGTGGCGGAAGGATTGCAAAAGGCTAGGAAGGGACCCTTTTCTTTTCCTGATAGAACACTGCACTATAGCCTACCCCGTAAGTAAACAAAATCCAAAATGTCATTGCCCATGCTGCACAGATATTAATTATTGCAAGGTATTTCATGTGAGTCAGTACTAATTGTTTGCGCCCTTGAAGGTAAAAGATAAATATATAATAGGAATTTCATATGGATGAAATATACTTGCTATGTGGATGTAATCAAAATAGAACAGATAAGACTATGTGTAATGAATTGTCTGTTTTAATGTTCTGTGTGATTAATTTTCATAATTATCTCATGGGGGTTTTAGATTACGGTGTTTCAATTTTGTGCTTCAGAACTAAGAGGTGAGCAACTAGTAAATACAGTGGAAGCTACTTATTGTTATCACTCTGTGTCTCTTATAATATGATAACCTTCACTGATTGATAACAATGCACAAACATTTCTAATTGGTTGATTATCAAATGAAAAAGAAAGACAACCTCCATTCTGTATTTGTATCTGCTTCTGGGTTTCTCTGAGTATTCCATTAATGTAAATCTCATCCTTATAATATACCTGGAAAAAAGGTGGACACATGCACATTTGTGGATTTTTGCAATATTCCGAATGCCTGTGTGATTTCCACTGTTATTGGAGGTTAAGTCAATTTTACATATGTTGTTTTTTGTCAGTCCAGCAAATGTAACGTTTTCATTCACAGCCATTTGTTTTCTATTGTATTTGCTAATCTAGTGCACTGCATTTCTTCACACAAACAGCAAACAGAATTTGTTTTGTCTTTCTTGAATCATGACCCAGGAGGGCTCAGAAGAATCAGGGCGTAATTGAAATGTTTCAAAGTGGTGTTAACATGTGAATTAGGATTACTATAAACAATGTTGGTTCAGGCATACAACGTCAGTTCAGGCATAGCATGATACGAATGATAACATGAGTCGCAATTTCAATAAGCAGCATCCACTGTATAAGGGACAGGTTTTATTAATAAATAATTTCAAAGAATTGATATCTTCATTGGGTGACAGATTTCACAAAGTGTTCACATATACCTGTTTACCAAGTGTCTGCTTAATATGAAAAGCGAGTAAGTGAGATTTTCATGATAAGGAAATGATATCATGACTGTCTAGTAAACTGCCTAATGAAAATGATATCATATGTGGAAAGTTTAATGTTACATGCATTTTGCAGGAAGAGTTAAAACCTTCAGCCTTTTTTCTTCTTGAACCTAAGAAAGTCGTAAAAGAAGAGATTGCAGAGGATTATGAGGTAAGTGTTAAAAGATGTAATGGTATGTGTGCATTATATAATGTTAATATGTTGAACTGATTGTATGATTTGGTTATCTTGTAAAGGCATCTACTGTCTAAATGGCAGTTTTGAGAATTAGTATATACCTTTTTTTGTCATTTAATAATAGTCACATATGTGGATTTAACCACATTCTTGATTTATGAGACTTAAAAAAAATTAATCTTGTATTATTTACAGAATTGTTGAAAGTAGAAAATTGATGCTAGGGTTTCTAGTTTTGTGAGTATTAAATGAAACTGTCACAGTAGGATACAATTTTATGATGTAGTTCAGAGGTATACATATTCTGTGTTAGTGTTCAATTTATTAATTTCTACCAGCTGTGTAAGTAGTAGTTTGTTTTCTATGGGTTTAATTTCTGTAACAGGAGTGTAAAGTTGATCATAGTTGAGAATAAGGTTGTAATTGAGAGATGATCATTGGCATAGTAGATTCATAAAGAATATATTATTATTATTATTATTATTATTATTATTATTATTATTATTATTATTATTATTATTATTATACATGGAGTTATTTGCTCTGACAGGATTTTCTAAATTGTAGGAACATTTTTCTTCGTGACTGACTAATATGGCTAATATATGGGTTAGTGTGGCTAAGAAGGATAGTGTAGGAAAACAGAGATTCTCTCAATAGACCCAAGTCTTCTAAATATGTAAAATTCTAAAATCAGCAATGTGTCTTTATACATAAATAACAAATATATCTGGAATGACATGATAGTTTATTATGAAATTAAATTTGGTATAAGTGATTCGAAACTGTTTTCACTAGTTTGTGGAATAAAAAAAGTCTTCAATTAAATTTCATGGAAAGAAATGACAAAAAATATTTCCATGTTCATTAAGTGAACAAAACTGATAAACTTAATTTCCCCTTTTACTATTATATTACATGTGGCCATATACATTTCATGGGATTTGTTTAAGGGGGAACAGAACGGATACATGGTTAAAAAAATGGATTTTTTGTTTTTATTTATTTTAAATTCTTCCAAGTTTTCTGCGCAATTTGATATTTGATTTATTTCAATATCTTGTCTAGAAGTATTTTAATTTAATTTTTTTTCGAGTTCCGACGGCGAGACTCCTTGTCCTTTTAAATCAATATGGCGTCTGGGTTAGCTGTCAAAGTTTGACATTCAATTAGATTGTTTATCGAACAATATTATTTTTAAATTTACCGCCAGTGACACTTGTGTGTTCATTAGTTGGCGAACCTGCAATAGCTAGGCGTCTTGAGAACGATCTACGTTATTCATTTGTTTGTTGTGTTTGAAGTGCGAAGTACATGTGAGTGTACACGTACGTTTGTTGTAAGGTGTTTTTGCGTGTTTGTTTTGGCGGTAATCGGCTTTGACAATGCCTCGATTTAGCCATAAAGTGTTTAAAAAACGTGTGCCTTGGCAAAAGAGGAAGGGTGTTGTGAAAAGTGTTGTGGAAGAAAGTGTTTCAACGCCGCCTCCCTTTGACAAATACAACAGCATACTGGGTTCTGCTGCTGAAGACATTGCTGTGGTTAGTATGAAAGAAGCACAAGAAGAAGCTGTTCTTTTAAATAATAATGATCGTGATATAAGTGCAGCTTTTGACAGTACTTGGCAAAAGCGAGGTCATATGTCAAAAAATGGTGTTGTGACAGTGATCAGTATTGACACCGGGAAAGTGATTGAGTGTGCTGTTAAGTCCAAACATTGTGTGTGTCCTGGCAAGGACAATAAAATACTTGAAGGACAATGCAAGGCCAATTTTCAAGGTAGCAGTGGAAATACGGAGGCCGCTGGAGTTGCAAAGATTTTTAAGCGGTCTGTCAATTGGCACAATTTACGATTCATAAATTATTTAGGGGATGGCGATTCCAGAGCATTTAATGAAATTGTTAATTTGAAACCGTATGGGAATGATGTGACAATTCAAAAACTAGAGTGCATAGGTCACATCCAGAAAAGAATGGGATCACATCTGCGAAAATAAAAGTGCACGTTAAAAGGGACAACACTTAGTGATGGCAAGTCAATCTGTGGGAAAAATAGATTGACAGATGCTGCAATAGTCTTTGCGCATTTATTATAAATAGTAGTGAAGGTAATTATATCTAGATAATGTACAATTTCAATATTTATATCGTTCAGAGCATAATATAAGCTATTTAACTTTATAACCTATGTGCTTAAACTTATGCGAGATTTGTTTCATTGCAGATGCCCGATAAATGTTGTGTTCCTAACTGCAGAAGCAATTATGCTTCAACAGCCAGGGAAGGCTATGTTCCTGTTTTTTTGATTTCCCCAGAAACCTGATATCAGAAAGCAGTGGATTAGGAGTGTTCATCGAGCAGATTGGAAGCCTTCAAAATATTCTGTAGTTTGCATAAAACATTTTCGTGAAACTGATATTTCAAGATGCGATAAATTCAATGATCCTTCTGGTGTTCCAAAAGAAATTCCTAGAAGCAAATTGGAATTAATTCCTGATGCTATTCCAAGTGTGTTTCCTGGATTACCAAGTTATTTAACAAAAAGTGTTGTAGTGCAGCGCACAGACCCTCAAAAGCGGAAGGATAAAGCATCAGACGATTATAATATTAAGGTTAGTGAGTGGTTAGAAAGTGACAAAATAAATAATTTTTCATCATTTTATAGTGACATTAAGTCAGGAAAGAAAGTTTTTGAAGAGTGGAATATTCATTATATGAATGACAAAGTGATTTTCTGCAGGTTTGATTTTGGAAAAATTCCCCAAATTACTGTTAGTGTAAGTATTACAAATCATTTTCGATGTACATTGTGTGTAAACAGGCAGATTTTAAGTAATCAACAGTTACAGTGGATTCTTCCAACCAGTTCACGTGTTGAGCAGTGGTCCCAACTTGAAAATTTACTTTTTCATTATGAAAGTGGGAATGCATCAGAACATTCTTTGGAAAAAAAAATTAAAAATTGTGTTGATTCAATCAAATTACAGTTCACATTAGATTTGATGAAAGAAAATGATTCTACTCAAAATGAAAGACAAATGAAATTTATTTTTGAACAGGTTAATTTAATTTTCAGTAGGTGTAGGAAATACCCTGTGGAAACACTTCTAAGTTGTTTCATGATATATTTGTAGTCATCTGCATTCTATAATGCTATCAGGGAAACTGAATTATTAATTTTGCCTCATCCTAAATATTTGCAGCAGCTCTCGTCAAAATTTCATGTATCTCCCAAATGTGAGAGTGAAAATAAGCACTTTTTGAGATCCGCTGCAAAAAACCTAAACAACTTGGAACGTTTTGTGATTTTACAAATAGATGGGATTTATGTAAACCCTAAAATAGATTATCGGGGTGGGGAGATTTCTGGATTTGCTGAAAATGATGTAACCTCACCAGCAAGAACTGTACAAGTTTTCATGATCTCTTCAACTTTTGGTAATTTTAAGGAAGTGGTAAGCCTGTAAAAAATTCTAATGCAAATGATTTGCACAATATTCTGATGAATGTTATCAGTCTAATTGAAAGCTGTGAATTAAAGGTTATTGTAATGGTTTCAGATAATAACAGAATTAATAGAGGTATTTTTGACAAAATTGAACCTACTGGAAATTTCTGTATAAAGTTATGCGAGTCATACAGAACATTTCTTACTTTTGATTCTGTTCATGTTTTCAAGAAATACAGAATAATTGGCTGAAAATGAAGGACGCTAACAATACATTTTTCTTTCCCTCCTTTGAAGGCGAAGAAATTTTAGAAGCCAAGTTTTCTGATATTAGGCAGCTTTATCAAGCACAAAGGAATACATTGTTGAAAACTGCATTCAAGTTAAGCTACAAGGCTGTATTTCCTAACAAATTAGAACGACAGAAAGTATCTCTGGTTTGTAATATATTCAATGAATATACTCTGTCTCCTCTCAAAACAGAATGGGAGAGTAAATCTGGTATTGTCACAAGTGAAGGGACTGTTCAATTTGTAAAAATTATTATTCAGTGGTGGAGCATTGTTAATATTAAATCTGCATTTAAAGGAAATAACACAAATTCTTTAGAAATTCCATTTACATCAGAAAATGATGAAAGATTAGAAGTTTTAGAAAAATTCCTACTTTGGCTTGAAAGCAACAGGAAGGATTGTCTGACATCTGAAACATTTGCAGCACTCCATCAGTGTACATCTGTGTTACTATGTTTTGTCAAATATAGCCTTAAAGAACTAAGAGTTGACTATGTTTTAACTGGTAAGGTCCAGACTGATAATTTAGAAAAGAAATTTAGTTTGTATTGTCAGTTATGTGGTGGTAATTATGTCAGCTGCAGATATTTTACAATGTGAAAAGAAATTAAGGGCAAAAAGTTTATTGGGGCTAAAATCTGCAAGGTATGGCAATTTGCATGTGACAAAAATTAGTGTAGCAGGTAATGACACACTTTCACGTAAAGTGGAAGTGACCCAATTTATGAGAATATTGGACAGCAATTGTTTGGATGCAGAAATTGAAAAGTCTTCCCTTATGTATGTCTGTGGTTATGCAGCATTTTCTGTGAAATCCAAGATAGATTGTTCTATTTGTATTTCTAACTTGGAATCAGATTGTACCAATGACTCTTATGTGAATGAACTTAATCGTGGTGGTCTTACTCTGCCATCACAGATTTGTATAGATATTGGAAGACATGTTTTCTGTATTGGTACAGAATTAGTATCGCAAAAATATGAGAAGGAATTTTTAAGTAATGGTCAGCAGAAAGAAGTTCTGCGATTATTAAGCAAGGAGAGTTTGCTCAGAGATGAAGAGCTAAAAACATTCTATACATGTTTTCTTCCGGGCTTGTGGGCCGTGGTCCAATTGGCGACTGTTGACAGTCGCCAGTCAGCCGCCGTCCCGGACACTTCGCCCGAGACCTCGCCACTGAAGATGCCCGCCGCAGTCATGGGCGAAACGTTTGGCAGTTCAACGCCAATTGGACCACGGCCCACAAGCCCGGAAGAAAACATGTATATTGACTCCGGCCGTGAAAGCCTTCAATGCTTTATAAAAACTTTCTGTTTGTTTGGGAATGTAAATACAGTTGTGTGTGACCTTCTGCTTCCTATATTTTGTGACCTTTTCCTTCCTATATCCAATTAACATGCTTCTGCATAATTACTCAAAAAGAAAAAATGACTTGCATATGTTTGAAAAGTATGAGCAAAACAGAAAACTTCAAACATTAACCCAATAAAGAATTTATAACAAAAAATGTCTTCTTTTTTTTCCCTTATCTATGAAAGGTTTGTACATACTTATAGGTTTGTAGAGAAAGTTGAATAGTTTTTAAAAGAATAGTGTAAGAAATTTAATTATAATGCTATGTGAAGAAGTGTAATATGCAATTTTTTGTGGGTTTTTCCTGAAATTGATTTGCATTATTATTTACTAAAATAATTTATACTAGTTCTATCGTGTTTGGTAATATTGCAAGCCGTAGGGTTGAAGAAAGAGTTGAAATTCATTCAACTAAGATTTGAGAAAGAAAGTATGAGAATTTTTTTTCAAGTTCTCTGTTTTTCTCTGTTTTTCAAGTTCATGCTTTTGCTAGAATACAAAATCGAATTTTTCATTGTACTAGATAAAACCGAAAATAAGATTTTTTTAGTTTGGTAAGTAGAAAATTTGCATTTTCATGAAATTTGTATTACCAGCTCCCGGGGCTCCCCGCTCCATCGGACTGAAGCGTGTGGCGTTTACAGTGTTGCCGGTTTGTACATTCCGACCTGAACTGAAGGTGGCCATGGATTAGCATATGCCATGAGATGTATTGGTGTAGGTAGAGAAGGTGCCAATTTATTTTGTGGCATAATGAACACGCCTCCTCCTGTTGCTTATTTCAAGAGTTTGAATGATAAATTATGCGGTGCTCTAGAAGTTGTGTGTGAAGAGTCAATGGCAGAAGCAGCAAAGGAAGCAGTGACAGTGAACACTGAAGAAAACATTCATGACATTAGTGTATCTTGTGATGGCACATGGATGAAGAGGGGCCATAATCACTTCACGGTGTCTCAACTGTCATAAGTGTAGACACTGGAAAGGTTCTGGATGTTGAAGTGATAAGTAAACATTGTAGGGTTTGTGCTCTAAGGAAGCCATTTCCTGATCTACATAAAGAAATGGAGTGGCAAACAACTCACAAGTTAACATGTAGCAAGACATATGAGGGATCAAGTGGTGGAATGGAGGCCAGAGGCATGCAAAACATTTTTCATCGTTCCATTGAAAAATATGGTATTCGATATACCCAGTACCTTGGGAATGGTGACTCAAGTTCTTTCAAGAGTGTATTAGAGAGTCTACCATATGGTCCTGCTTGTACTATTCAAAAGCTTGAATGTGTGGGACATATTCAGAAAAGGATGGGTTGTAGATTGCTAAAAATTATAAAAGATATGGAAGGTAAACGTTTGGAAGATGGAAAACCCATAGGTGGATCAGGTCGGTTGACTCTAAAAGAAGTCAAGCTTTTGCAAATGTATTATGGGAATGCCATTAGAAGCAACAGAGGAAATTTGGATGAAATGAGAAGGGCTGTATGGGCAATTTTTTTCATCGCCTCTCTACAGATGAAAATCCACAGCATGGGCTCTGTGGGTCATGGTGCCCTCAAAAGAAAGCTCAACTGAGTGGTGAGGCTTATCACCACAACCACAGTTTACTCTCTCTGTTTACACTCTCTGTAATGAACATTAGAAAGCCAGTATTTAGATCACTCTCAGACCCAGAACTGTTAAAAAATGTTTACATGGAAAAACCCAAAATCAAAATGAAGTTTAAATAATTTAATATGGAAACCTGCCCCAAAACTATATTTGTTACTCAAAAATAGTTCAAATTGCAACCTATGATGCTGTATTAGTCTTTAATTGCGGAAATGCTGGAAGAATTAAAACTATTCAACTCCTTGGATTTGAACCAGGAGTATTTATGAGGAAAAGTTTGAAAGAAGTTGACCAGGAGAATAAGAGCTTCTGAAAACAATCAGCAGAAACTCGAACAACAAGCTAGACAGAAGAAAACACTCGAGGGCAGCAGTTGAGGACTCCCAAAGCAATGATTATGAGGCAGGAAACTTTTAAAACTGCAGATGAGTGACTCACAGTATTTCATTAGGTTTGGTATGGTACATCTTTCATTGCGACTTTCCACAACCTGCATTTTTGCTTATATAGGGAACATTATTTCTTAAACTATTTGATGAATATTCATGAAACTTGGCATGAACATTTTGTTATAGCAATAAATTCTTGGACAGGATTTCTTTTAAAACATTTGTGTTTTTCTTCCAGGGTTGCTGAAAGTGACAAAAAGAATTCTAATTTCTCTAAAATTTCTGTAAATTTTGTAAAAAAAAAACCTAAAAGGAAGATTGATAATTAAGGATTTGACAAGAGGAGTTTCAACTACAATGTCCTAAAATTGTAAAGTTCTATCTTCAGTAGTTTTAAAAAAAATGTTCCTTAATTTTTATCAATATTTGAAAAAATGTTTTCATTGTATGTTTTCATTATATTTGTAAAAATATTTTTATAAAAATCGTTTAAAAAATATCACAGATAAAATAGTCAGGTAAACTGTGTAAGTAAGTTTTAGCTATCTAGCTTAAAAATTGTAGCTTAAAAAATGTTTAACTCAGGATGTGATTTTTCATGTGGGTCACCCCTTAAGTAGAATTTTTGTCATGAGAATGTTCATTAATTTAATCGATATGCGTTTTGCAGGAGGAGCTAGAACCCCCAGCCACTATGCACCTAGAACGTGAAGATGATGTGAAAGAAGAGATTGCAGAGGCTTACGAAGTAAGTACAGCAGGAGCTAATTGTAACGGGATATGATGAACGCTTTTTTGCTGTTTAAATGTAGGCACCTATGCACGCTTAAACATATTCTTTATTTCTGGGAATTGAAAAGCATTGCTTTTGTAATATTATGCACACAATTGTTGGGAGGAGAATTTAGAGAAATTTCAAATTTAGTGAATTTTAAATTTATTTGAACTGTAACAACAGAAACTATTTTATGATTAAGGGAAGCACTCGTTATGTATTTAATGATCAGCATATTAATTTCCATCGGTTGTGTGGGTAGTAGATTTTTATAAGCAGGGGCAGGATTTCAGATCTTTTATTGGGGGCAAAAGGGCCCCCACATACGATAGTAAAAAAGTCTTAAAACATTGTACTCTCATTTAATATTCTTAAAGTAATATTTCAGTTCTACCATTAGGAAACACAAAAATTGAGAACATTTTGGAAAAAAATTAACTATGGGCAGGATTAGTTGGCAGCTGGCAAGATGGTAAAGCTCACCCAGATTAAAGAAATTAGAAAACTAACTACTACAAGAAAGTCTGTGCCATTCCATAGCACTAGTTTTGATTGCTGTGCTGTAGTTAATAAAATAAAAACAATTTTTACCATTTCCTCGTCTTTAAGTCACATTGACTTTAAATACACTTTGAAAATGGCTGCAAGATTTCTGTGCATTTATTTTAATATTTATTATAAATTTGTAATGAAGATTGTTATGCTGTCCCAAAAAAACAATGAAATTTTTTTGTTATAATATTGGAACCGACATTATAATTAAAACTAGATTCGCATTTATAATAATGTGAAAATAATAGTATAATAACGTATAATTACATATAATTAAATAATAACGTATAATTAAAAGTGAAATTATTGTAATAACATTTAGTATAACAGAAAATATTGAGCTAAAATAATAGGTTTGATTTTTTCTCATTGAACTATTGGCATCTAACAAATATCATGCATTATTGAAATGAAATTGAGGCATTGTTTGGTGTATTTGTTTATTTCTGCAGAAAGCTTTTTCGACCACATTGCGGCCATCTTCAGTGCTACAAATAATAATAATAATAATAACAATAAAAACCTTAATATACTAAATTACATTTTTGGAGTCCAATATAGGATATTATTATGAATATAATTAATTTAAGTGAAAAAAATTAAAATATAAAATGTGAACATATAAACATAATTTTCAATAGAGAGTACTAATAACAGATGTACTATTCTAAAGTGAAGAAAAAATAAATGAAACACAAATAATGTAGGCAAATAGATAAGTGAATAAATAAAGTGAGGTGAGCCAACTGAAACACCGATTCTGAGGCAGCTGGGGACCTCGGACCAAACAAGACAGTGAGATTGAAGGGCATTGCCCGCTGTTTAAAAGACAGCTCTCAATGGAGAGGGGAGAGACAGCGGGGTTTTTCTGGGAAATAGCCATTAGGAGAAAGGCCCAGCCGGGTTGCGGAAAAGAGGCGGGCAGATAGGTTAATGTGTGTGGGAAATGGCGAGTTTCAAGAGGGGTGAGAGGGAAGGTATTTGTTCATTCAGAATAGTGTGTTGGAGATTGTTTAATAAATTGGTGAATGTGAATGGCTTCTAATTTAAGTCTGTGAGTGTATCTGTTTTCCATCCAAAATTTTGGCGTCACTGCCTGCATTAAATGAGTTTCTGGTTCTAAGAGTCACTAAACAAAAAACTCAGACAATTTGACATACACATGCCAAATTATCCAGCAGCACACCAAACAATCTCCATAACACATTTTCCCACTACAAATATCCTATCCCCAAGTCTCTATCATGTAGAGTATACTCCATTTCCTATGGCAGTTGCAATGCACAATACATTGGGCAGACTGGAAGATCTTTTCTGCAAAGAACACATCACGCTCTTACACACAAAACAATACAATCACACTTTGCCAGCCATCTCTTAGAGTGAGGCTTTTAAAATTTTTAATTCTCTTAATATTTCTTCATAATGAAATAACAGTAACAACACTGGAATTAAATGGAAGTTTATTTTAAAATAGAAAATACGAGATAAGTGACATCATTGTCTTTCTGTTTTTACGAGCTCACACAGTTTCTTAATCCATTACCTGCCACAATTAATTTAATGGCATTGATTAATTTAATGGCTTTTCTGAAAAACATGGAAAACCAAGAAAAATCAGGGAATTTCTTTGGAAAAGATGGAAAAATTCGGGGAATTTGTGGAAGAATTGTTAAGTCGGAGGCAATTTTGAAGGTTTAGAAAACCAGATGCTATTCCTTATAAAGGTTCAGCGTTATTTTTTGCTCGATTTTTATTTGTTAACTAAATATTGTTAATTTGTTCTTTGTCTTAGTGAAATAAGAGAGCTAACCAATTAGTATTGGAGTAGCTTTAATATTTCCCTTTAAGTAGTATGCAATTACAAATCTTGTCAGGAAAATGTTTTTTAAAAATACACACTGAAAAACCAGGAAGAGTCAAAGAAATTTGTTCCCCGAAATGTGTAGCCCCCCTGATGCACCTGTAATTTTTGGTTCTGTAGGTTAATTTGTGCTTTTGTATGGGGATACTTTCTTGAACTTTGTGGGGAAATAAATATTTCAAAAAGATGAGGAGTAAGGATGGGAAAGAGGGAAGGAGAGGATGGGGAGATGAGGAGGATCGATTAATATTGTGAGGAGTCAGTTGTAGCATGAAGAGTGGCAATGACTTCCCTCTTAATGGATAGTGAGATGTGGCGCCGACCCACACGTTGGCTTGGGGAGACATCCCTCAATGGGGCTCCGGCTGAGCTGGGTTAAGTTCTCATCTCCCGACACAGGTGGTAGTGTAGTTTGTGAGTGTGTAAGGGGAGAAGATAGGACAAGGAAGGGTAAGGAAAGGTCGCATGTGGCCCATTTGTTAGAGTACTGCTCTGTCATTTGTGTAGTATTGATGGAAGAGACAACAGAAAACTAGCTCCTCTTGACCGCGACTGAATTCAACCTAATTATATAGGCAGATGTTGAATATCTGCACTTGATATATTAGAATCCTGTATTATAATGTCTGGCCAAATTTGAAAGTTTTTCTTAACCTTATATGTGTTGTGGTGAACAATCTATTAGAGTTTTTTCTGGAAGTAAATACAGTTACAAATACACCTCGTTAGCACAAACTTACTTAACATGAAATTTGTTGTCAAATGAACAAAATTTGGGTCCTGCTAAAGAAACTTGGTAATGACAATATACATAAAAATTGGATTACAAAAATTTTTATAATAACTCCAATTATTTCAGTCACTTGCAATTCGTATTAATGAGGGTGTGCTGTAATATTGTTTGTAAAATAAAGGTTAGACATTAAACAAAATTATTTATCTCATGTTAATTATGTTTTAATGTGTAATTGTTGTGTATTATAATTTTTGTAAAACTGTTCATGGAAAAAACTCTAATTAACAACCTTCTCAAATGTTGAGCCTCTGGAATTCATTAATAGAAAGTCTACTGTATTTATACTAGTATCAAAGTTACGAAGTTCTACATCCATGTAATAGTATTTATGTTATGGAAATAAGTTTTGTGTCAAAATTGACACTTTTTTTTCTTTCTTTCTTTCTTCAATTTTTCTGTCTTTTAATTATAGAATGGAAATACAATTTAAGAATATTATAGAAGAGTGAAAAAAATTTTTAAATTTTTTTATAATTATTATTATATCAAAAAGGTTTGAAAATTTTGCAATTGTCAAAAATTCAAAATTGAATCTCAGCATAGATTTGCCACAACATACATAACAATCTTTTATGCTACATAGACATATATTATTACGTATTTAGCATGTGTAGTAGATAGTATGTTTTTCACATTGTCATCAAGTTTAAGTGAGAAATACAAATTAAAGAAAAGAGGTTAATAGTCTTGAAAAACCATACAAACAAGTTATCAATCAAAATTTTATATGCAGTATGTTTAGTACATTTTCATTTCTATTTTGTATTTCATTTTGGCACAATGGCAGATGGGTAAAGAATTATCAAGACTTGAATTTCATGGGAAAAGAATTGGAATGTATATTACAAGGGCAAATTTTTACTATAATGGAAAACTCAAAACATGCTGGAATTGTTTTTGTATATTGTAGTTGTGGTAACGTGCATGAAATAAAAATATTTGTTTTCTGACAAGTAAATTGCTGATTTCATAAATGAGATATGAAGGTATTGCAGTATTTAAAGGCAGATGATGAGAACCTCTAATACAAGTTGCATCATGAGCGTGCTTTATTCTCTAAGAAGTGGGGGATCATATGAGAAAGTAAAAGATGGTTCATTTTGCAGGATTTCGAATCTACACCCACCTTCTATACTGAGCCTGGGGAAACGGTTAAAGAAGAAATTGCAGATGTAAGTGTAACAGGAACTAATACTACTTGTGGATGATGTTAAGGTTTGTGTGTGTAGAGCTGTGTTTGTATGATTTGCACCTCTTCTGGTATAGGGATATTATTCTAAGAAGGGATCTTTTTGACAGCTGCACATGGGTTAATGCTGGCAACATAACTACAATTTAAGTCCTTATTATCATTTAGTCTTTGATGTGCAGATAGCGCACCTGCAAATGGCACTATCTTCTGCAATACCAACAACAAACATGGCTTTCATTTGTTTTCCACCTGTTAAACTGATCCCTTACTTAAACAATTTATCTATAATTTCAATTTGAATGCTAGCTGAAAGAAAATTTAAAATCCTATTAGAAAGGTTATCTCTCCATCTTTGTCGTAACTAATAGTTTTTGAAATTTGACTTTTTGAAACTTGACAAAGGTATTTTTCAGATCTTGCCTTATTGTTTTCATTTTTATTTATTTATTTTTAAAGGAAGTGTTTTTATATGACATAAACTGAATTGCAAAATAAATAACTTCTGCAGATATTAAAAAGTCTTTGCCAAATAACTATTAGCTAAGCATGTCCTCGTGACATAATGAGATCTACTATGTTCCCTTTCGAAGGAATGCTGTGTGCTACTATAACTTCAGAATAAAATAAGTACTTATCTACTCTTGTAGGTAGTAGAAAATAGGAGCCTTAGTTAACAGTTGTTTGCTCATTTTTATGTCAGTCTTTTCCAGTCTTTTGAGTGCTCTTGTAAGTTAGTTTCATGCATAACTAAAAGGTATTTAATTTTCATGAAGTGTGACTAGTAATGTGCTTACATCATGAGCTAGAGTAAGTTTCATTTGTCAATGTGATCTTAGCAAATCATGGAGGGTCTATCTAGTGATGATGAAAAGGGTGTTGGATTTGGTAGTGAGGAATGATGGATAAGTTCCAGTCTTATAGCAATTCAACCCTTATTTATTCACGTTGCCTTTAGGAAAAACTTAAGAAAGATAGCCTTGCAGTTGCTTTCAAGAGGCAGTTTGATAACCTTACACCTTCATCTTAAGAAACAAAGGAGAAAAGCATCAGAGTCTTAGTAAGATGGGGATCCACTTTTAAAACCACATGCTTTTTCTGTGCTGAAATGCTTGACGAACAATATAACAAAAGAGAAAGAAATGAGTGGCTAGCATTAGAGTTGTGTTTTAAGTGTGCAGCATTTCATTTGTAGATGTAATCAGTGGTGCCGCCATCACAAGTCATGATACATGGGGATCTAAAGTGGATACTCACCTGATTAATATCACAGATTTAGTAGCTGCTGATGGAATTTACCATCATCATTGCTACATGAACTTCAGTAAGTCAAGAATATGGTAGTAAATGAAAAGTCACTTGTTAGTGATGTGCGCATCTCTCAGCTGATGATATAGGATTAAATGCCTTAAAAAATATTGTTCTTGCATCAAAAGCAATGATTACTGCCAATCATCACTTTCTGAATTACTATTACAAGCTATTGGTCCTACTCTTACTTCTTTTTTATCAAAACAATATTAAAGAACATTTATGGTTTTCAGAATTATTATTACAACAGATTTGAATAAGGTTCCTACAGAACGTTTTATTGATGTAAAGATGAAATTTCTGAATCGTGCAGAATAAGGAGTGCAGGAGTTGCCCTACATTCTGAAAGTTGCTGCTAAGGCACTCAGACAAGCTTACCAAACAGGATATGGAAAAAAACCCTTAGTGATAACTTCTTCAAAGACTCCAAATATTGTCTTTGCCCATTTTACTCATTTTCATGCAGGAATTGGCGTTTGCCTGGTGTAGTACAGGAAATAAGCTTCCAAAATCTGGGCAAGCAATGCACCGATTCTCACTCTGTGAAAGAGGCACTCTTCTTGCATGGGAGTGATTTGTACACATAAGCTTCCACGGCTCGCGTACCCCACCCGGTTGGACAATATATAACACCTGTCGCACAACATCGTGATGTCAATACCCTGAGGAAGCCTGCGACATGTCAGGCAAAATGTCAGCCTCTCAGCCCACTACGCGGCGTCACCTGGACAGCCAAGAAGTAATGGAAGTGATTTGATTGGAAAGATTTAAAGAGCTTGCGTGCTCTGCAAGATGGCTAGTTTTCCAGACTTGTTGAGTTGTTGGTTTGGGATGGCTTGTTGCAATTCACTCTACAGCACATGTGCGTGAACATGTATGGCACATCTGCATACAGAGGAAATCAGCAAGAAAGTGTCAGCAGGAATTTGTTAGGAAGTTTTGGAGAATTATAATATTGGAATCCAACTGAGAATGTGGTGAAAATAACTAAAGAAAGAAGGTGAGAGGGTGCACTGATGGACAAAAAACTCCTTAGGCACAGATTCTTGACTGATGATAAATTTTTGACAATCAAATGTGGCTTTATCATTATTCTCAAAAATCTTTGTTATGACTTTGTCAAGAGATATATATTTCCAACAGTGTGCAAGGGCATACAAATCCAACATTGTGCATTTTCAACAGTGTGCATTTGAAGGGCATACAAATTTCGAAAACGAAGCTTTATAAAAGAAACGGCATGCATGCACTACTTCCTGTCGATCTGCATGCAATGTTGTGCTTTGCAAGTTGTTTTTTGAAAAGTGTGCTTGATTCATTCATTACTGTCTTTTTTGATGAAGCAAGGCCACATTAACAGTCTAAAAAGTCCAAAGTACTACAGCACTGAGAAACGACATATTATTCTCAGACTGTGGCTACATGATATAAGAGTCAATCAGTGCTGAAAGTATAATTAGCCCTGTATTATTCATGGAATGTGTTAATTCAAACCTTGCACACACAGCTTGTGTTTGTTTGTGTACATGTGCACATGCACTTGTGTGTTTTTGCACACACGCTTTCTTTTTTTTATGAGGATAGGTGAAAATCTTCAAACGACACTGGGCAGCTCGTACTACCCAGCGTGTAAGATCTTTACTCACTAAAACAGAACCTCCCTTCTACATTCTCTCTGCGGAATCACTGATAGGCATTACATCGCAATCGTGCGTCTGTGGTTGCATGTGCGTGTATGTTTGTGTGGTAAAAGATCACGTGTTGTGACGAATCTAGGAGAATTAAGGTACAGTATTCGGGAACAGTAGTCACTGCAATACCACAAGACATCATTTCCTGAGTTAAGATGAATGCAGCTTTCGGATGGGAAATTGTTTGTCCAGTGTTCTGTCATTCTATTAACCATGGATTCACAAGGCTCATTTCAATGAATACTAACTACAGGACAGCTGGCCTAGTCCTCTAAAATATTATTATTATTTTTTTTTTTTTTTTTTTTTTTTAGGTTTTGATATTCAACAATGAACGATGAAATCTGTTTTAGGAACAAGAAGTTTATTTATCATTTGTCATACTAAACTGTAGAACAAACGATATAAACTATTTATCAATCAACTTGCAAAGCTACTATTCCATACTGATAAGCATATGAGGTATATTTGGTGCTCTTAGTATACAAAATAACTTCAGAAAGAAAAATGTTGAAAACTAGATAAAAAAATTACAAATAAAGAATGAAAGCTCGCATTAGAAATGCTCGCATTTTATAAAGATGTGACATTTTTAACCAATTTAGGATGGTTTACAATGTATAAGTCAGTTTTTATTGGAAAAATGTTAGAAAAGACAAAACCTGAAAAATGGGCCAATTTCAAGTGAGATTATCTTAAAAAATATTAGAGATGCGAAAAAAATAAAGATCTTTTTCATGGGATGTTCAATGTCCTTCAATTTTGCATACAATGAGGTTTTTGTTAGGGATGATTGTATTTCCAGAAAGCCAAAATCTGTTTTTTTCATTTTTAGTACTTATCAAGACTTTTGATAGTATCTTCTCTAGACACCACTCAATAACTCTAAAACCTAACCAAAAGCACCAGATGTATTTTGACTGAGCAAAAGAGGATTGTATGTGAAAATTGAAGATTGGTGTGTTTTGCAGGGGGAGTTAGACACTCCGTCCACTTTGTTTATCGAGCCTGAGGACACTGTTAAAGAAGAGATTGAAGAGGGGGATGAGGTAAGTGGAAAAGGAGCTAATTGTATAATATTAACGTTTGTATTTGTTTCGGTGAATTGTCTGTGTATGATTAGTACCTGTACATAGAAATGGTATCTGCAGTCTGAATCCAAGCTTTTAAAATTTAACTTTTTTATTATTATTATTCACGATTATTCCCATTTAAAGGGAGCTTTTGAACTTGAATTCCTTTATGATGATTGTTTGTGTTTTCTCTGGGCCCATATTTTCTTCATGTGTTCACTGTGTTGTTTCTTCCGCTCTGCTGTCCATTTACATCCTGGCCTCTTCTTGTTTCGGTTTCAAACGTATGTTTTTTGATGGTGTTCCTGAATTCTTTTCTGTTTTTTTAACTTTTTTATTATTATTATTATTTTCTTCTTTTTTTTCTGTCATTTATGGCCAAGTGTACCGACCTAAGTTAAAATGTCTTGTTAAGAAACTAACATAAAATTTTAATGGCGGTTAACTCGAAAAACAGATGCACCATTGGTAACGGTTGTTAACTAGTGGGATTTAGCTAACGAATGTTAAAATTGTGCTTCCCATTACTGAACGTACTTTCTTACGAACTCGATTGTCGGTTATAGACGCTCTTTGATTATCCTCGCACGAGTTTGAGGTGGTTAGAGTGAGATATTCCCTAGTAGATAGAGAGTCCATATTATTGTCAAAAATATTGATTTGCAATATAAATGGGGATTGCAAGACCTACATAAACAAAATAGAGACACTTATGATGAATTTTATTTAATTACACAATTATCAAGCCCAGAGTTATAAAAATATCTATTTGTTATTATCTACATTATGGATAAACAAAACTATTCTTGGAACTTCCTTTTGCTGAAGTCATTGAAAGGATCACCTCTATCCATCACAATTGTCCTTTGGGTTCTTTGATGAAACAAATAATCATAACATACCGTTTCTCAATTTCACAATCGTCACAAACTGTTCTGTACGTCATTGCAAATCCACTACTAACTTCCGTTAAAACTACAAACGGGCCAGAAATGCCCCATTAAAGTTAACGGGAGCTAAGAAATATTTAACGAGCGTTAAACTTAGATGCATCAGAAATCGGAGGTAATGGCTGTTAAGTTAACATTTAACGCGAGTTAAATTTTAATCAATGCTGGTGCACTTGGCCATTAATTTCGGTCACTTACGTAGGTTTTAAATTCTTGTTTTATGTCTATTAAAAATTCTTGTTTTGTTGTTGCTCATTATACCTTTAGAAGAAACCTATTGGTTTTCATTAAAAAGAGAAGTATTTATTTATCATTCTCACAGAGCCTCTACATATAATAATTCATACCTTTTGTCATTCGGTCCCATCTGTTATTTTTCTTTGACCCTGCCTGATACATCTCTGCCTTTAAGCTCAACTCATCAAATAGAATTATTTCTTCTTTGATTGCATCTTATTTTTCCTTCCCTCCAATGGAAATGAAATGGGCTCAATTTATTTAATTTGGTTCACCACTTTTCTTTTTAATGGTCCCAGAACAACATAATTCGTTTTCCTAATATTTTGACCTGGAAAGATTTGGTATGCACAATTTGTAATTGACTTCCCATTACTAATTTAATAGGGGAAAATGCTTTTTCTGTGAAAATATTAGGTGAAAAGGAATTATTTCAATATCAGGGGCCCATAATAGGGAATTTTTCTGTCAAAAAAATTACCACTCTGCTGCAGAATTATATTTTTCTTTACTATATAAGTAAGAGTAAAAAAAGTGAGTGGTTGAAACATGTTACAACTTGGTTGGAAAATTTAAGTACTAAGTACATACAATACATTAATACAAATAGCATTTCATGACTAGCCTTGTAACTGCCCCATCTGCACTGAAATCTTCTGTGCACTTCTCCCTCAATTGCTGAGCTATATTTGTAATATGTGTTTGCTGAGAACCTTGAAATACACTGTCTTCTGTGGATCACTGATCTGCAATCCCTGTTGAGGTGACAATCTTCATAGTCAGAACTTGTAGTATGGAGGAGTACCGTTCAATTCACCGAACAACAAGGACTGAATTTGATGCAATGTGGTGTCTGAAACTACTTTGGGTCAGAACAACCAATTTTTGAAACTGAATCCAATTGTCCCCTGATTGATAGAATTGTTGTCTATCAGAGTCAGGCTCTCTGCCATGGAAGTTTTTTTTTTGTTACGTGATAATCCTTCTGCCTTGTCTTTCATTAGATTGAAACATGTCATCCATAAACAAGTGTGAACTCAGTGTACAAAAAAATCAATGTTTTTGAGTTAAGAAATTAAAGTGTTTAGTGTGAATAAAAATACAACCTTAAAAGTAATCTCTTGACAAACTTCTGTGTTAATTACTCGTTTAAATGGTAGTCTCACCACAGTAATAGTATATCTTATGTTAATAAAGTTTGAACCTATCAAAAACAGAATAGTGGAATGATTTTAATAAAATAAGTAATATTGGCTACGAGATGTAATTAATTAAATAGTCCATTCTTACCTGAGAGAAACTTTCTCTGCTGGTCTTATTTCTTATAACATAAAAAAATATAATTGTTACAGGACTTATAGTAATAAGAAGGATTATAAGTTTTTTTAAAAACTTAATTGAATCAATTTAAACCAGAAAAATACCATCCTCAATATTAGGTTGTTTAATACATAGTTTTCATAGTAACTTCACTATTCACAGCTCTGGTTACATAGATGTATGGTTTAAACGTTGGCGTAATCTCCGGAAGTCGTCTTTTTCTTGTTGCAATCATAAATCAATAACAAGTCACTATTCCCATTATCACATGTATCGGTTATTTCTGGTAATGTTAGTAATAACAATTGACAATACAAAAAGATATGAAAATACACCACGTCAGATTTCAGTTTGTATATTTACGCGAGGGTAACATTTTTCATAAGTTGCGTTTTAGTCCTTGCTTTAAGGTGACGAGAACACTTAAGAGGCTTTGGTGCACAGCCAGTTATTATTGATGGATGTTGCTTTGGTAATTTTTCTTGTGGTAGAAACCTTTACTGTAATAGGGACTTTGGAAATTTTAAAGGGACATGCTAATACCCCAAATACATTTTCTTCCCTTCTTCAGGCTCTGCAAGTTCTGCAATTATAAATTCTTTCCTCATGAATAACGTTACTTTGAATATGGGTGAGCAAAAACCTTTTTAAAAGAAAGACATCACCAATAAGATGACCTCTTTTATAAATTAATTTTTCATTTTCAAATAATGATTACTTACAGCTAAGTGTCCATGATTTTGCCTATGCAATCCAACATTAATGTACTTGAAGGCAAATTTGTGATCTATTATTGATAGAAGTACAAATCTATTTGCATCTTGATAATTGTAGAATTTTCATCCATAGTTTGTATGGGCTTTGATCACTTTGAGTTTCCCATCTATCGCACCACAACATCCATGAAATTCCTTCTGTTAAGGGATCAATGTTCATGTTTTCCCAATCTTCTTGATGAGGCACTAAAGTCAGGAAACTAAGTAGATTAAATAATGTTATGATTAATTAATGTTTGAATTTTTAATTATTTAATGTTGGGCTATAGTTGTAATGAGTATTCAGTTCAACTAATAATTATTACATCAGAATGAATTTTGATACTTATTAAGCCATCAATTATACTTGTATCTTTTTCTTTTTTTAAGACAAAATGTACCAAATCAAAAATTAGTATCCCTATAACTTGGGCATGAAATGCTTGAGGCTTCTAGAAAACCTCAAAATCAAATAGAATATTAATTATTCCAACTTCAGCCAATTTTTCTTTTATTACTGTAAAATTTGTTCAGGTGGCTGTAGTATTTTTTGAACATAAGCTTCCAAACTTCGCAAATGTTCATAAGACTTTTTTTCTGTCTTTCAGGAAATTGGAGATTTTGAGTACGTATCAGTAGAAACTTGCAATGAAGCCACACCCAACAATGAAAATGAAGATGTATCAGATGATGAAAGTCATCTTTGTGATCAGTTGTCATATGTTGAGGCCACTCAATCTAACAGAATTTGTAAAACTACTCCAAGGAGCATTAAAAAAACAGAAAAACGTATGGGTTCCCTAACTGCGGCAATAAAAGAACTAAAAGATATAGAAAAATCATTGAGTGCTTCTCCATTAACAATACAGACTACTATCGTTGAGGACGAGTGTGAAATTATGGGCAAGTGGATTGCATCACAGTTGCGTATGTTGCCAAAGCACAGCAGACATAGAGCAAATTTGGAAATACAACAAATACTAAAGAAATTCAGTATAGAGCACATGAACTCAACTTCTACAGTATTGCCAGTGACTTCATCCAATGATCATACATATAGTATTTTAAAACCATCCGATTCTGGAAACATGTAATACACTAATCAAGCCTATCCCATTTTGCATACGGTTTGTGATGTTTACCAAGAAATTTTCCAACAATATTTGGAAGTGACCATTGGCTGTGAAATTGTTTTTATTAATTGGCATTGAGATCGAGTGACTAAAGAATGGGACACGAAAAATTGATTGGAATGGTTTGTTGTGATTTACCTTAAAATGCCTGGTAACATGTTTCAGTATTATAAATGCTTATTGATATTCATTTATTTATTACTTTTATTATTTACTACCTCAAAGGAGACTTGTACAGCCTGTAATATTGTTTATTGTACCTGTTTGTTGAAAAAATTCTTATGTTTGCAGACAACTTGAGGTTGTTTTAGCTACCACCAAAGAGATTGGTAACGCCTGTAACACTTATTACAACTGTCTGTTTTTTATTGAATCAGTTCTGAATAATTTCTGTAAACTATAATAATCAAAGAAAATTTCTATTTTATTATATAAATTAAAGATAGATATGTAAGCATTCCCTCATCACCCTTGCTATCGAGCGAATAATATTTTCGTCTACATGGCATCTAGGGACAGACATGTAGTTGTTCATGTGTCATATCACAACAGCAGCAGTAGGAGGAAACTAATCGCATTGAGAGCACTCAGCAGTAGATGACAGAACCGCATGCAAGGCCCATTACCAAACAAATAATGGTGCCAAAAGGCGCTTTTCAATTTTCAGTGACTTCATACTGTAAGATGTACAGTAGAACCCATTTAATAAAATCCCACCTAGTAAAATTGCCCGGCTAATAAAATAAAAATTAACAGTCCCAAAACTGCTGCCAATGTTGCAACAGCATTTCAAATCCACTTAATAAAATGCCACGTAATAAAATAATCTGCCTAATAAAATCTAATATTTTCATCCCGAATCGAAGTTTTGCTCTGTTAATAAATATGATAAGGAATTTGTAGTGGCACCAGTAACGCCATCATGCGTTTTTTAAATAGCAACTGAAAGTAGGTAAACATATCGCACGTGCATTCAGGCAATGGATTTCCGGTTCAGTCAGCTGCTCAATGCCCAGGATTACTTCTCTCGCCCTTCTTGCGAAATTCAGAAGAAAATAGCTGTGCTCCAAAGCATTATACTCTTTTGTGTCTCTTTGTGGAATACCTCAACATATTGCATCAGCATCTTGTTTGGATTGACGTTATCAGCAGGAAGGTAAAAGTGGATTGTGTATTTCCAAAGAAACAGAAATGGCAACAGTGGTGAAGAGGAAGGCCCTTTCAATAAGTGAGAAACTCGCCATTTTGAACGAAATCGATGGAAATTCAGGAGTTAAACGGGCCAGAAATGCGGAAAATTTCAATGTTCCAGTTGCGACAGTAAATACTATTGTGTACAACAGGGAATACATTTTAAAAAACGCTTGTAATCCCACTCACCAGAAAATCAAGTCTTCAAAGTATGAGGAAGAGTAAGAAGGGTTGTTGGCTTGGCTGAAAGAAAAACGTGCTTTGAATATCCCGATTCAAGGCCCACTGCTACGGCAGCAGGCGGAAGAAATCGTGCTTAAACTGAATGTGGAGTTCACTCCTTCAAATGGCTGGCTGGACCGTTTTCAAAAGCATGCTGGTATTTCAAACTACACTATCAGCGGAGAAGCCGGAATCATGAACCATGAAGAAATAGAAAATTGGAAAGAGCAAGTTCTTCCCCTGTTAGTGAAGAACTATGAACCATGTAACATATTTAATGCAGATGAATTTGGTTTATTTTTTAACATCTTGCCTGAGAAGACATATGCCTTCAGAGGAGAAAAATGCACAGGAAGAAAATCCCGGAAAGATAGAAGTACTGTTCTCACCTGCATGGATGGTTCGGAGAAGTTCCCCCTAATAACCATAGGGAAATCAGCTAAACCAAGATGCTTTAGGAATTTAGTCTCTTCCATGCAATGACAAATTCAATAAAACTGCATGGATGACTGCTGAAATTTTTGAAAATTTTCTAATAGCGTTTGATAGGAAAATGGGGGCAAAGAATAGAAGAGTGATTCTTTTAGTGGACCAATGTGCAGCTCACCAAAGGATGTCAAACTGACCAATGTGCAGCTGGAATTTTTGCCTGCAAATACCACTGCTGTATTACAGCCCATGGATCAAGGTATTATAAGGGCAGTAAAGCAAAGGTACAGAAGATCTCTTGTTAAGCTTTTGAACAACATGGAATTGGGCAAAAATTATTATGAAACACTTTTAAATGCAATTTACATGTTGGCATCTGCCTGGGATAATATCTCTGCCCAGACTATTAGAAATTGCTTTACTAAAGCAGGATTCTCAGATGCTACAATAGTTCATGAAGTTGAATTGGAGTGTGTGTCATGGGAAGATGTTCAGAAGAAACTGAAAATTCCATCAGATTTCACATTTGAAACTTATGTAAATGAAGACTATCCCCTTGCCCCATGTGAAATAAGAGATGTCATGCAGATATGTGAAGATATTGCTTCAAAAAACAATAAGATGATGATGAAGAAGAAGAAGGCCCACCCACATCTGCTGAAATTCCAGAATATTTAGATAAGTGTGCTGTCTACTTATCAAGCCTACCAAGCATTCCTGATGAGGTTAGGAGGAGCCTTCATATTTTACAGCAGTATTCTGTTGAAGTGCAAATGAAACAATGTAGACAAACTACACTGGACAATTTTTTCAAGAGAACATAATTCTCCAGTAATATAAGTAATTTTTAATAAATGTATAAGGAAACGGAACCAAAAACTTTTACTTATTTTTACAACCCTTTTAATAAAATCAAATCTTAAAGTCCCAACAATATTTTATTGAGAGGGTTCTACTGTAATTGTTTTCTTAATAAGCATTGGCATCTGCAGTGACATCATCAGAATTTGCAGCCTCTAATTGGAGAACGAACCCCCTCTCCCCTGTCAGCTGTTGTCAAGGAGACAAGTATTATTTGGAAAATAATGTATTATTGTAATGCCAGATTTATTTTATGTACCTTACAAGTTCCATCGGGCCAAAGAGTCTGTTTCTCACATTCCCAAAACTCAAATATTTTATTTTGATATTTCCCCCAATGGTATTCTGTTCCTCCCTTGGAAGCTCGGCTAATATTTTAAAATTTGCAACCCTGTAAGAAGATTCTGAGTCTCCAACTAAAGGTAGGCTTATGACTTAAAAAAATATCATTCAAAAAGGTGTAGTTGTGTGATCATCTTCTTTTATGCAAACCACTAGCGCAATTTTTGAGAACGAATTTAGTTTTAAGGGCCTGATTATGCGAAAGATAAATGTTTTTGGAAAGGGCAGCATCATGGGCTGTCGGGAGTCCGTTCGTAGCTGGTGCATGCGAGGCAATGGAAGCTTGAGGAAGAATGGGGGTACTGAGAGTTAGGTGGGGGCGAAAGATAAATGTTTTTGGAAAGGGTACAATCATGGACTATTAGGGGCCCATCCTTATCTGGTGCATGTGAGGCAATGGAAGCTTGAGGAAGAGTGGGGGTACTGGATGTTTGGGGGGGGGGAGGCAGCAGCATTCTCCAATTAGGGTTTTGATGCAGTTTGCAGTCTACTAACTAAGCTAATAATACCTACTCTTTTATTGGATTTCATAAATTAGTTTTGCTTGCTGGAAATACTTTTAAAAAATCGTTTTTCAATTGCACAATTATATTGTCAATTATCAACATAAACGTTGTCTTAGAGAAGGATTACAATTCGATACGTACAAGTCAGGTTTACCCTAAGTGCCATAGATTTCCTCGTTCAAGAAATATTTTGAAGAGGTAAAATAATGTAGGTTAAAGTTCGCACATGCATGCCGCCCCCTCCTAATTCGCAACCAATCAGCCAACGCTGCAGCGTGTTTACGAGCAGTATACTCTCCGTGCACTAGTACATCACACATATTCTTGTTCTACCTTGGGCGTTAACCCCAGGGTGGCACCTAAGCTTTCACTTTTATCCTCAGCCCCTGCCGACGGGCTGGTATCCGGAACGTAGTTTGTCTTCACGGCAACTTCCCCATTCAATGGGGCCGCCCTGCCAGCTCAGAGATTAGCTATCCAGACTGGGAGCGGTAGCTCAAATCTAGCTTTTTAGCTTGGTGGAATTCAGTTGCTATCTGGAGGAAAATTCTACCGGCCGGCTGCTCTAATCGCTAGTTTTCCGTGGTTTCTCCGATCAACACCAGGCGAATGCCGTAGCAGTACCCTAACAAATGGGCCACGGAACGCGCCATCTTTCCTTCCTCTTCCTTGTCCTATCCTTTCCCCTTACTTATATATAGACTTACACTAACATGCACTACACTGCTACATATTCCGGAAGACCTGTCGGGAGCTTAGAACGTGTCCCAACTGGGGCGCTGCCCCGCTGGTGGGAGAGTCCTGGTTAGGGGGAATCCCCACTAGCCGACGGTAGGTCGGCGCCGGATCTCGCCATCCAGCGAGGGAAGATCACCGCCATCTCTGGAGAGAAAAAACATGCACTATACTAACGGGACTAATGACCATAGCAGTTGGCGTGCCCGGAAACATCAATCAATCAATCAAACACTCCGAAAGTGTAGGACAACACGCATCCTACAGGCACACGAGCGGGGAAATCAAATCAAGAGGTCATCCCAGACATGCCGTGCGAAGGCTAAGGTTAAGAGCTGTTTAACGATTCTACCTGACATATTCAGAAACATGCACTACCCTTACGGGACTAATAACCTCAGCTGTTGACGTGCCCGGAATCACTAACCAACCAACCAATCTAGCTCTCCAGGCTAGTTTCCGAGTGAAATCAATGCGCTACTCTCAGGCAGCGGAACAAGACCCCTCTCTTTGTTCAGAGTATCGAGCCACTGCCACGACGAAGCCAAATGCCCATCGGGGGGCCCGGACGAGACCCAGAGAGCTCAGGTCCCCCAACCCGTCTCCTCACTGTCTCCCCCCCGAGTCTATCGCCAGAATCTGGGCAACTCGACAGGAAGGTTCAAGAGCTCCGTTCCACGACAAACCGCGCCCGCACGAGCTATAGAGCGATTTTCCTAAGGATGAGCCAAAGTGACAGCTAGTGCTGGCAACATAACTGAAGGTTCTGTGGTTGTTGAGCCCTTGAGCCTCTTAGACTCCCTTCCCGCATTCGTTCGTTTGCAGTTGGCTAACTTGTAAATGGTTTCGACACTTCCTTTTGTGGTGTCCTCGTCCGACAAAAATATAGTGCGCCGCGAGAAATAATTGATATTAGGAAGTGCAGTGTAATGTGCTCTTCTGTAAAAATTATTTTTTTCTTTATATATTACATTGAATTTACTTTTTGTGTGATAAATATTCTGTTTATTTTAGAGATGCGTACCGGCACGTTTCCGGCTTAAAACATTTCTTTCTATTTACAATCGTGGTAGTATTCGTTTACTGATTGTGAGAGCATGTTAAGAGATTTTCCACATACGTAATTAAATTTATATACTTCCCGAACTCGCGGACATGCATATTCCTCAGCGAAACTCTTAGACTTCTGCATAGGGGTGTTTTCACTGGAACCATTAGCACTTTACGAAGGCGCGTGACTGAACAGCTGTCGCGGCGGAGGGATACATGTGATGTTCACTTGTTTTCGCGAACTGTCACTTTGGCTCATCCTTAGGAAAATCGTTCTATACTTGCCCGCCTGGGGAGCCCGGCGCTCGTACGGGCACAGGCAACGTCCCCTGACCGCATTTATTTCATGCGCTAGCTGAAGCGGCGAGAGGCGGTGAATAGTGGCTTCATACGAAAATATGTTTGCCAGATTTGTTCTATCAAATAATTCAGAATTGTTTTATGTTCATATTCTTCGCTACTTATTATTTCATGCTTCTTTTCTTACTACATTCTCCCTTGTAGAAACCACTTCGGCAGTGACAGGACTATGCTTGAATGGCGAATTCTTTCCTTGTTTTCGTTTTGTATTGTGCTATTAAATCATTCAGTTATTTATTTAGCAATAACATGAAATACTTTTACAAGTCTCCATTCTTGTAGGTTAACAATTCTCGCTTACAGACTGACAGCTCTTTCAACAGGCAGGATAGCCCTTTTAACAGTCTGTTAAACCTCCTAATCTGAACATAGAAAATTTATGCTTTTAGATCACTTTTAAATTAACAGGAATACAATATCAAGTTACTTTTGATTCCATTTTTAAAAAATTTTATTCTCAATTGAGAATTTCAAATTGAACTAACATATTATTTAATTTTAATGGATCATTTGTTTGCCTTCGAGAGAGAATGGGAATTAATATAGCTAAATTTGTGACACCGTCGAGAAACCTCCCAAAGACAGTCAAAGGTCAGGTATCCAGTGATGTACTTCCACTTCGGAAAGATTTGTACAACCTTCACTTTTAGATCTCGCGCACATTTTTCTAGGTGCAGTGCTCCCCAGCTCTAGTATGCGTGTTACCTTGACATGCCTGGTCAAGATTTTAATGGATTTGGAATCCGTCGCTCTGCTGCACTCACCTGTCCTGTCCACGCCCAAGGGTCGGCCGCAAGCCACCTACCCCCTGAGGACCGACCTCAGGACATAGAAGGACTTTTCTAAGAATGAGTCAAGTGCTGGCAACATAACTGAATGATTGATTTGATTGATTTTTTCGTTTTTCCGGGCACGTCTACTGCTTTGGTCATTAGTCCCGTTAGTTTAGTGCGTGTTTTTTCTTGGAAGATGGCAGTGATCTTCCCCCGCTGCATGGCGAGATCCGGCGCCGTTAGTTTCTATAACTAATAATTATTTCTTCAGAATTAAAAAAAAAACCTGCTTTGTTTCTCATTGTTATGCAGTCCTAGATGCGCTATTACGCTAAGTGTTCAGTCGATGAAGTTGACAGCACTGCACTGCCGTGATTTAGATCTGTTTTTTCCGCACCCCCCGCGGTGGAATATCAAGTAAAAGTGCGCGATTAGTACTGGTGAACGTTTTTCCGGCTATTGTTCTGTCGTGTGTCGAGCTGTGATTGAGAGCTTTCAATTTACATTGGTGACAGTTTTCTTTTACTGATTGTGAGAGCATGTTATGAGATTTTCCACATACAAAATTTAATTTACAAAATTTACCGGATTCGCGTACGTGCGTGTACCTAAGCGAAACTTTTAGACTTTTGCGTAGGGATGCTTTCACAGGAGCCGTAAACACTTTACGAAGAGACGTGGCTGAACAGCTGTCGCGGCGGAGGGATACTTCTCTGGATTTCTTGTGACGTTCACGTGGTTAGTGAACTGTCACTTTGGCTCATTCTTAGGAAAATCCTTCTACAGCGACGTCAGTTCCGCCGTGAAGGTCAGGGTCCGAGTGGTCGCTTGCATGTCTCCAGAAATTATCGTGGCTCCCCCGTACGAGTAACTTAGGTAGAGTAGGTAACACCGCAGAGTTGTCTGTGGACGGACGGGATGTTCGCGCAAAACGTCTTACCATTCAATCGCCGAGTTTCGATTAGTACTTCACCATTTCTTTGATTACATCGGCGGCACCAGGTTGCAATTACTTGGATCAAACAGTTCATCATCATGATATTCAAAGGGAATTTTTCCTTCGTAGCAGGGCGCAGATAGCAGTCTACGCTATCTATGATTAAATAGTGACAGTGTCTGATTTTTTTTAAAAATTCGTTGCGCCCTAATTCAACTTATCGACGCAACGCGTCTCTTCGCCCCTGGTCGAGCGTTGAGAGCGGAGTAATCCTCCATTATCTATACCTCTATGTCAGAGGACGCTGTATTTTTATGTCTCGTCTGGTCTAGTCAGTTAGATCGCGATTACTAAGAGCTGATTGAAAAATTGTACGTGACGGAGCGAATTAAGAAATTGTATTAAAAACTAATTTAAAATGCACGCAAACACATTGGTACACGTGACTCCACGCACGAGGGATTCTGAAAAGTGACTGAATCCAAAGCAAAACGCTCTCCCAGCTTTGGTCAAAATCTCCTACTCGTAACACACATACACAAATGTGCGTGCTTCGATTGGCGAAGGATTGTAAAAAACGGCTAACGATGATCACGAATCTTCTCCATTTCACACATACATACGCACTCAAAATTTGTGCGTGATTCCACAGGCGGAGTAAACAGGCTGAGCCCAACGCAACAATGCCTTTGCCTCTTGGTCACGAATCTGCAACTCCCGCACACAGACACACACATGCGCACATATTGTCCGCGTGATTCCACGGGCGGAGTGAGGAAACAGGCTGAGCCCAACGCAACAATGCCCTTGCCTGTTGGTCACGAATCCGCAACTCCCGCACACAGACACACACATGCGCACATATTGTCCGCGTGATTCCACGGGCGGAGTGAGGAAACAGGCTGAGCCCAACGCAACAATGCCCTTGCCTTTGGTCACGAATCTGCAACTCCCGCACACAGACACACACATGCGCACATATTGTCCGCGTGATTCCACGGGCGGAGTGAGGAAACAGGCTGAGCCCAACGCAACAATGCCCTTGCCTTTGGTCACGAATCTGCAACTCCCGCACACAGACACACACATGCGCACATATTGTCCGCGTGATTCCACGAGCGGAGTGAGAAACAGGCTGAGCCCAACGCAACAATGCCTTTGCCTCTTGGTCACGAATCTGCAACTCCCGCACACAGACACACACATGCGCACATATTGTCCGCGTGATTCCACGAGCGGAGTGAGGAAACAGGCTGAGCCCAACGCAACAATGCCCTTCCTTTGGTCACGAATCTGCAACTCCCGCACACAGACACACACATGCGCACATATTGTCCGCGTGATTCCACGGGCGAGGGATTGTGGAAGGACGAAGAGCGCAACGCAACAAAGCCCTCGCCGCCATTTTGCGAAGCTTCGATGTGGCACAACCACTCACATACGCACACACACACATTCGGGGCGAGGGATTGTGGAAAGAGGCGAAACGCAAGGCAACAATGCCCTCGCCGCCTTTGTCACAATTACCTTACTCGTCAGTTTCCCCGGAAACAATTGCAGCTACAAATTCCCAAAAGAATTCGGAAGCTGGGAATTGGCTTTTGTTCCAAATGGGGTACGTATTTGAAGTTCACTATGTTGAGCAGTGTAAAACTGCTGAAATAGTTACTTTTGGTATATATATTATGAGGAACATCAACATAATTCATCTTGTATTTTGTCCTTAGCTATTTTGGATATAATAACAATTTACACGTTTTATTCACTAATAATTTAAGAATATTATTAAATCTTGGCTATCAGATTAATCTTATATGTGTAATTATTTGCGGTAAACACAGTTATCAAATATATATTTCAAAGATAATTTTGGAAAATTCAACGGCAGTAATGTTCAACATTAGTCTTAAAATTAATATATACCTACACCGCTCTATCTTTTCAGTTGACTTTAAGCAGCAATTTTACTTGAACGCTAACGAAAAAATCTTTTACATGAAACGGGCTTACAAAATTATATTGTGTTTATCCTAATTCAATTAAATATGATAAGTAAATGCTAATGCATTGTATTCAGCTGTATTTTGTTTCCTGTCCATATTAACAAAACACTTGGACAACATGGGAGCTGATATTGACGTAGATGTGTTTGTTGAATCACATGGACCACTGGAACGCTCTGACCTTACTTTTACCGAGAATGGCCGCTCGTCGTCATTTTGACGGTTCATGTATTTAATGTTGATATTTTTGAATTTTGGAGAATTTATACACATCAATACACACTTCCTTAGTGTAGTTGTCCTTTTATTAAATGATTGTAGTAATTAGAAAAAATATGCAACTGACATGAAAACAATTATGCAAATTCTGACTGCTCAATCGATGGTTTCGACCTTTGGTCGTCAGATGGCACAGATAGTCCCGATAGCGGTTAATTTCTTCACCAACTTCTAACATCGACACTTCAGATACGATGTACACTAAAGCTCTTCAACAAAGAGAGCGTCTGTGGTTCTAAGAACAGAAATAAGGTGATATAAATTATACAAGTCGACACACGAAGCGCACAGTTTTGCAGCTGTTGAGAAGCAGTCAATTTGTCGGCCGTTTAAGATAAATCGATGGATATACCAATTCTAAGTGAATTAATATTTTCGAAATTTTCACATATACTCTAATAAATAAAAAAATTAAGTCATGTAATCACATTTTAATAAAGATAATAATACTTGAACATGTAACCGTCAAAACGACGGCGTCGGTCGTTCTGGTGTTAAATAAATTTCTTTCGAGTACATACGATCGTAAGCTTCATCAAACCCTGTTAATTCTCATTCATATTCATAAAGTATTTGAAACAAACGTAATTAGGACATCAAAATGAAATTCTACTGCTCTTGCTGGGCCATTATTTCAAAACACAACCAACATATTATACATAATTTATAAATAGTGCTAAGGTGTAGGAGATTGAAATCATATGTACATTAAGAAAACATGTACTTTTAATTTATTATAAGCCGATAATGCCCTAGAAAATCGATTTAAAAATTTCTACGGAAATCCACGTTTTGGGGTCCTCTGATACCGAAAAAGTGCATCAAATATTTAAAAAAAAAGGTTTCAACTTTTTTTCTTTAAATTTTATATAAAAATATAGTAAAATACACTTATAAGTGTGGTATATGTCCGATTACCACTGCTTTTTTTCTAAACTTCAAAAGTTTAATTTTTTCAGCGTCTTTCTATGACTACAAAATTGAAGATAGCGATTTTTTCTTCAAACGAAATTTGTTCTCCATATTGAATTCTTTCATTAAGGTCAGGTTCAGTTTTTAAAAATTTTAGTAGTTTTCGTACAATATTGCAAGCATAATTTGCTAATTAAAAAATTACATATACAATATTTTCTCAAAAACGGCTACAATTTTTTTCTTTAAACATTTGGTGATAATAGTGCTATATACACTCTATAAGGTGGCATATAAGTCATATACCTCTATTCTTTTTTTCAAAAATTACAAAAATTAATTCATTTTACTTGTCTTTCTCGGTATTAATATTTGCATTAGCGACAATTTGTTCACAAAATTGTATTTATGAGTTCTTGTGCTTTAAATAATCTTAAATAAAGCTTCTCGAAAACTCAACGGTTTTGTGTTAAAATGATAATGTCTGCAGGCATGAGTATGTGGCAAGTCCGAATAGCTAGCCCAGACCAAAGAAAATATAAAACTAATACGAGAAAGTCTGTGCCATTCTGTAAACACTACTAGTTTAGCATAAACGAGAAGATAATATTGTACCCAAATTTGCAAATTTTAATTCCAGTGAGGGTGAAAATGCTGCACGTAGACAAACGACACATCAAAATATACATCAGAAACTACTTCAGCAGTAAAGTTACAAAATTCTTTGGAGGCATGCACGACTCGCCTCACAAGAATTCATTAAGACCTTCGTACTCGCTCGGAGAGCTTGCATTTCTTCACTTGGCATGACCAAATTTACTACTTTTGTCATCTCCGGACTTTCTCTTGTATTAACAGAAACTTCACCTCAAGAGTGAAGTACATCTAGACGAATGAGTGGCCAGCATAACTAACTTAGGCACACTCTCTTGCCACTGTAGCGCCTCCGACCAAGAGGGCCTGGGTTTCTGTCCGCGGCGGAGGCAAATTTTCGACATCCCCTTGATAACGTGATAGAATTCATCCGCTCTCTGGAGAGGAATTCTAGTTGCCGGCTGCTCCGAGAGAAGGTCTTCCATGGTTTTTGCTAGCAATACCAGGCAAATGCTGGAGCTGTAACTTTCTTACAGTCCTCTTCATTGTTCAAACATCTGCCCTAATATATGCTGTGCCCGCTGGGGGAGGTAACTGCTCCTAGGTCGGAAGGGGGAATACCTGCAAGTCTGCGTATAGGTCGGCGCTGGATCTCGCCATCTAGCAGGGAAGATCACCGCCTCCTCTCACGATAAATTACGCTTTACAACAGGGGGTCTGAATCCCTAAGCAGCTGATTCACCGAGAAACAGTAATCAATCAATCACGTATGTGTGCCGTCAAGAGATTTCTTTGGGCCCAAAACGAAAATGAAGATTTGTACCGAGCAGTGGATATTATTTTGAGTGGAATTCAAAACTTGTACGCTTTTGACTTTTAATTTCGCAGCCTACTACTTCAGTCTGGCAACAGATGTGCGGCAATGGGTACACATACTGCGTGTATTATTCTTAAAGTTTGTGTTTGACACGAGGGTTCCTTTTCAGTTTCAGTGTCCTGAAGCTGATTTTGGCTGCTGCAACTGCTGTGGTGCTGTTTCTGGCAGTGAATAGGAGCACAAGGATTTACGGCGTAATTGACGTAAATACCGCAAAAACAAAATAATAACTGCGATTGACAGTTACCGCGCTGAACTCGCTCCACTTGCCATCCTGTGTGCACATGAACCGCGGATAAAAGGAATTCAATTGTTCCTTGGTTTTCCGAAACTCAAGTGATTTATCTTGCTACGTGAGATGTACGCTTTCTCGCTTCTAATGATGATTCGCCTGGTTACTTCAAGCAAAATTCAAAATGTTGAACAACAACGTTCTAGAACATTGCAATTGAATTGTGTTCTCTAATATCAACACCCCAAAATTTTTAAAGCCATAAAAATTGACCATTAAAACAATTACAACTCAGTGTACATTAAACATTCTACCTCTGCAAATGAGTTCAATATACACATTCAGCTTTATAAAAAAGAGGATGATAAATGAAACGCGTCCACAGACACAGTGTCAGACAAACTAGTGAAAATGGTGCAAAGATTCCATTATTCCATAGCTACTATACTTGGGTTTTTCTAAGCTGGAAGCAGCTGTAGGTTTTATCTTCAAGATGGAATATGGCACGGCTTTTCACATCTTTCTCGGTAGTGTCGCCAGAGTCGCTTGATCTCCACCACTTCTTGTTACGGTCGCGATCTTGCGTCAGGACACAGAAAGACGCAAAAAGTTGTGCCGTATTCCATCTTGGAGATAATACCCTCAACTGTGACGTTAGGAAAACCCAAGTATATTTTAAGTTATCATAGCTTCATTCTGAAACACACCTTGCAACGACAAAACTCTGCAGTATGACCTACATCATAATTGAAATCTACGCAAGGAAGCATGGTATTCGACTGACAGTCCAGTCGGCAAATATTTAAAAAGGGGTTTAACCGAAAAATGGTCAAAAAAAAACTTGTTGTTGGATACTTTGTACGTACACAGACATTAGTTTATACTCCAAGATTGCAACCCCGCAGATATGAGTGCTACAACTACGCAGGTAACATATAACAACGCATAGTCCGAAAAACAAAAATATTTGTCAATTTTTAACGTATTTCTCAATTACTATTTAACCTTAAATATTGGAAAATATTCCAATCAATTTTAAAGAGTAACAATTTTCCTGAAACCGTTCAAAATTAAATGCCTCCTAACCCTCTATGGCGCCAATTTTTTTGAAGTTGAAGAGCGTGCATATTATCCACAGGGAAGTCCTTTCGCGCTAGTTTAATGGTTTTGCAACCGCACAGGTGGAAAGCGTGTGTCTGGGAGATGTGGCTGTGTCCACTTTTTTTAACCCACGCCTGACTGGGAGGGGATGTCTGTGTCAAGAAGCATAACCTTCCCTTTTTAAAAATTGGTGCCAGACTGGGAGATGTGGCTGTGTCCAAAGCGAAGTCCAGTTGCCCTAGATTTAGTGTTGTGTAACTAAATTGGCGCCTGACTGGGAGATGTGGCGGTGTCCAAAGCAAAGTCCACTGGGAGATGTGGCGGTGTCCAAAGCAAAGTCCAGTTGCCCTAGATTTAGTGTTGTGTAACTAAATTGGCGCCTGACTGGGAGATGTGGCGGTGTCCAAAGCAAAGTCCAGTTGCCCTAGATTTAGTGTTGTGTAACTAAATTGGCGCCTGACTGGGAGATGTGGGTGTCCAAGCAAAGTCCAGTTGCCTAGATTTAGTGTTGTGTAACTAAATTGGCGCCTGACTGGGAGATGTGGCGGTGTCCAAAGCAAAGTCCAGTTGCCCTAGATTTAGTGTTGTGTAACTAAATTGGCGCCTGACTGGGAGATGTGGCGGTGTCCAAAGCAAAGTCCAGTTGCCCTAGATTTAGTGTTGTGTAACTAAATTGGCGCCTGACTGGGAGATGTGGCGGTGTCCAAAGCAAAGTCCAGTTGCCCTAGATTTAGTGTTGTGTAACTAAATTGGCGCCTGACTGGGAGATGTGGCTGTGTCCAAAGCAAAGTCCAGTTGCCCAAGATTTAGTGTTGTGTAACTAAATTGGCGCCTGACTGGGAGATGTGGCGGTGTCCAAAGCAAAGTCCAGTTGCCCTAGATTTAGTGTTGTGTAACTAAATTGGCGCCTGACTGGGAGATGTGGCGGTGTCCAAAGCAAAGTCCAGTTGCCCTAGTTTTAGTGTTGTGCAACCCCATTCAAAGAACGCGCCTGACAGGGAGATGTGGCTGGGTCCAAAGCGAAATCCAGTTGCCCTAGATTTAGTGTTGTGTAACTAAATTGGCGCCAGACTGGGAGATGTGACGGTGTCCAAAGCAAAGTCCAGTTGCCCTAGTTTTAGTGTTGTGCAACCCCATTCAAAGAACGCGCCTGACTGGGAGATGTGGCGGTGTCCAAAGCAAAGTCCAGTTGCCCTAGTTTTAGTGTTGTGTAACTAAATTGGCGCCTGACTGGGAGATGTGGCGGTGTCCAAAGCAAAGTCCAGTTGCCCTAGTTTTGTGTTGTGCAACCCCATTGGTGGAATAGACTGAGCGGGAGGTGTGTGTTAAGGACGGAGTTCCACCGCCGGAGGCCGAGGAGCCCGCCGAGAGCGCGCCCCCACGCGGCGCGTCGCCGCCGCCCGCGCGCCGCCCGCGCCGCCCGCGCCGCCCGCCCGGCGCCCCCACCGCCGCCCCGCCCCCGCAGCCGAGGTGCCCGCCGCCCCCGCGGCTGAGGAGCCCGCTCCGAGAGCGGAGGCACGCGCGCCGCCGCCGCCGACGCCCCCCCGCCGTCCCCGCCGCCCGCGCCCTCCAACCAGCGCGGAGGCACGCCCCCTCCGCCCGCGCACCCTCCACCGCTCCCGCAGACGGGGAGCTCAGCGCGAGACACGAGGAAGCTCATCCACGCGCCTTCACTGCTCAGAGAAGCACCGCACCGACACATGCGGAGCCCGTCACCGCCCCGGGGCCGCTCCGCCAATCCGAACACGCTCATTCCTGAGCAACCCACCACCGCCCCCAACAGGGCCAGCTCCAGCCACACTGAACAGGCTGATTCTAGTGAGCAATCACAAACAGCCCCCCAAGGGGCTAGCTCCAGCCGCACCGAACAGGCTGAGTCGATTGCCCAAGCAGCCACCACCCAAACCGGGACGCGCCAACCAGCCGTCCGGCCCGTCGCCGGCAGCGAGGAGGAGGCAGGAGGGCTGCCGCCGGAGGAGGGCGCGAGGAGGGTCAGGTTCCAGGAGCCTCCGCAAGAGCAGGAGGAGGCCCCACCGCCTGGCCCGCCGCCCTCCGCGTCCGCCCTCCTGCTGGCGGCCTTGGCTTCAACTCCGCCCTCGCCGCCGAGGAGCTGCTGAGGCGCCGCGCGCAGGGCGCGAGGGCGCTGGCCCAACGGGACGCGGGGAAGGGCCCGCTGATGCGCTTCCCGAGGAGACTGGCCCGGGCCCGGCGGCTGCCTCCCGGCGGCCCTCCCCCTCCGCCTCCCCAGCCCTAAGGGCGTAAGTGGAACCTTCTGCACCCCCATTCACTCCTCCCTTTCAGTCCGAAACGCAACAATCGAATCGCGTTACACTGCCACCATGCAGCCCTTCCCAAATGCCACCCCATGCCCTAAGGGCGTAAGTGGAAACTTCTGCACCTCCATTCACTCCTCCCTTTCAGTCCGAAACGCAAGAATCGAATCGCGTTAGACCGCCACCATGCAGCCCTTCCCAACCGCCTCCCCAGCCCTAAGGGCGTAAGTGGAACCTTCTGCACCCCCATTCACTCCTCCCTTTCAGTCCGAAACGCAACAATCGAATCGCGTTAGACCGCCACCATGCAGCCCTTCCCAACCGCCTCCCCAGCCCTAAGGGCGTAAGTGGAACCTTCTGCACCCCCATTCACTCCTCCCTTTCAGTCCGAAACGCAACAATCGAATCGCGTTAGACCGCCACCATGCAGCCCTTCCCCTCCGCCTCCCCAGCCCTAAGGGCGTAAGTGAAAACTCTGCACCCATTCACTCCTCCTTCAGTCCGAAACGCAACTATCATTTCGCGTTAGACCGCCACCATGCAGCCCCCCCACCGCCTCCCAGCCCTAAGGGCGTAAGTAGAAACTTCTGCACCCCATTCACCTCCCTTCAGTCCGAAACGCAACAATCGAATCGCGTTAGACCGCCACCATGCAGCCCTTCCCCACCGCCTCCCCAGCCCTAAGGGCGTAAGTGGAACCTTCTGCACCCCCATTCACTCCTCCTTTCAGTCCGAAACGCAACAATCGAATCGCGTTAGACCGCCACCATGCAGCCCTCCTCCACCGCCTCCCCAGCCCTAAGGGCGTAAGTAGAAAACTTCTGCACCCCCATTCACTCCTCCCTTTCAGTCCGAAACGCAACTATCATTTCGCGTTAGACCGCCACCATGCAGCCCTCCCCCTCCGCCTCCCCAGCCCTAAGGGCGTAAGTGGAAACTTCTGCACCCCCATTCACTCCTCCCTTTCAGTCCGAAACGCAACAATCAATCGCGTTAGACCGCCACCATGCAGCCCTCCCCAACCGCCTCCCCAGCCCTAAGGGCGTAAGTGGAAACTTCTGCACCCCCATTCACTCCTCCCTTTCAGTCCCAAACGCAACTATCATTTCGCGTTAGACCGCCACCATGCAGCCCTCCCCCCCGCCTCCCCAGCCCTAAGGGCGTATTAGACCGCCACCATGCAGCCCTCCCCCTCCGCCTCCCCACCCTAAGGGCGTAAGTGGAACCTTCTGCACCCCAATTCACTCCTCCTTTCAGTCCGAAACGCAACAATCGAATCGCGTTAGACCGCCACCATGCAGCCCTTCCCAACCGCCTCCCCAGCCCTAAGGGCGTAAGTGGAACCTTCTGCACCCCCATTCACTCCTCCCTTTCAGTCCGAAACGCAACAATCGAATCGCGTTAGACCGCCACCATGCAGCCCTTCCCAACCGCCTCCCCAGCCCTAAGGGCGTAAGTGGAACCTTCTGCACCCAAATTCACTCCTCCTTTCAGTCCGAAACGCAACAATCGAATCGCGTTAGACCGCCACCATGCACCCTCCCCAACCGCCTCCCAGCCCTAAGTGCGTAAGTGGAACCTTCTGCACCCCATTCACTCTCCTTTCAGTCCGAAACGCAACAATCGAATCGCGTTAGACCGCCACCATGCAGCCCTTCCCACCGCCTCCCAGCCCTAAGGGCGTAAGTGGAACCTTCTGCACCCCTTCACTCCTCCCTTTCAGTCCGAAACGCAACAATCGAATCGCGTTAGACCGCCACCATGCAGCCCTTCCCACCGCCTCCCAGCCCTAAGGGCGTAAGTGGAACCTTCTGCACCCATTCACTCCTCCCTTTCAGTCCGAAACGCAACAATCGAATCGCGTTAGACCGCCACCATGCAGCCCTTCCCAACTGCCTCCCAGCCCTAAGGGCGTAAGTGGAAACTTCTGCACCCCATTCACTCCTCCTTTCAGTCCGAAACGCAACAATCGAATCGCGTTAGACCGCCACCATGCAGCCCTCCCCACCGCCTCCCAGCCCTAAGGGCGTAAGTGGAACCTTCTGCACCCCATTCACTCCTCCTTTCAGTCCGAAACGCAACAATCGAATCGCGTTAGACCGCCACCATGCAGCCCTTCCCAACCGCCTCCCAGCCCTAAGGGCGTAAGTGGAACATTCTGCACCCCATTCACTCCTCCTTTCAGTCCGAAACGCAGCAATCGAATCGCGATAGACCGCCACCATGCAGCCCTACCCAACCGCCTCCCCAGCCCTAAGGGCGTAAGTGGAACCTTCTGCACCCATTCACTCCTCCTTTCAGTCCGAAACGCAACAATCGAATCGCGTTAGACCGCCACCATGCAGCCCTTCCCAACCGCCTCCCCAGCCCTAAGGGCGTAAGTGGAACCTTCTGCACCCCCATTCACTCCTCCCTTTCAGTCCGAAACGCAGCAATCGAATCGCGATAGACCGCCACCATGCAGCCCTTCCCAACCGCCTCCCCAGCCCTAAGGGCGTAAGTGGAACCTTCTGCACCCCCATTCACTCCTCCCTTTCAGTCCGAAACGCAACAATCGAATCGCGTTAGACCGCCACCATGCAGCCCTTCCCAACCGCCTCCCCAGCCCTAAGGGCGTAAGTGGAACCTTCTGCACCCCAATTCACTCCTCCGAAACGCACAATCGAATCGCGTTAGACCGCCACCATGCAGCCCTTCCCAACCGCCTCCCCAGCCCTAAGGGCGTAAGTGGAACCTTCTGCACCCAAATTCACTCCTCCCTTTCAGTCCGAAACGCAACAATCGAATCGCGTTAGACCGCCACCATGCACCCCTCCCCAACCGCCTCCCCAGCCCTAAGGGCGTAAGTGGAACCTTCTGCACCCCCTTCACTCCTCCCTTTCAGTCCGAAACGCAACAATCGAATCGCGTTAGACCGCCACCATGCACCCCTCCCCAACCGCCTCCCCAGCCCTAAGGGCGTAAGTGGAACCTTCTGCACCCCCATTCACTCCTCCCTTTCAGTCCGAAACGCAACAATCGAATCGCGTTAGACCGCCACCATGCAGCCCTTCCCACCGCCTCCCAGCCCTAAGGGCGTAAGTGGAACCTTCTGCACCCCCTTCACTCCTCCTTTCAGTCCGAAACGCAACAATCGAATCGCGTTAGACCGCCACCATGCAGCCCTTCCCACCGCCTCCCAGCCCTAAGGGCGTAAGTGGAACCTTCTGCACCCCATTCACTCCTCCCTTTCAGTCCGAAACGCAACAATCGAATCGCGTTAGACCGCCACCATGCAGCCCTTCCCAACCGCCTCCCCAGCCCTAAGGGCGTAAGTGGAACCTTCTGCACCCCCATTCACTCCTCCCTTTCAGTCCGAAACGCAACAATCGAATCGCGTTAGACCGCCACCATGCAGCCCTTCCCACCGCCTCCCAGCTTTAAGGGCGTAAGTGGAACCTTCTGCACCCCATTCACTCCTCCTTTCAGTCCGAAACGCAACAATCGAATCGCGTTAGACCGCCTCCATGCAGCCCTTCCCCACCGCCTCCCCAGCCCTAAGGGCGTAAGTGGAACCTTCTGCACCCCATTCACCCCTCCCTTTCAGTCCGAAACGCAACAATCGAATCGCGTTAGACCGCCACCATGCAGCCCTTCCCAACCGCCTCCCCAGCCCTAAGGGCGTAAGTGGAAACTTCTGCACCCCCATTCACTCCTCCCTTTCAATCCGAAACGCAACAATCGAATCGCGTTAGACCGCCACCATGCAGCCCTTCCCAACCGCCTCCCCCGCCCTAAGGGCGTAAGTGGAAACTTCTGCACCCCCATTCACTCCTCCCTTTCAGTCCGAAACGCAACAATCGAATCGCGTTAGACCGCCACCATGCAGCCCTCCCCCCCGCCTCCCAGCCCTAAGGGCGTAAGTGGAACCTTCTGCACCCCCATTCACTCCTCCCTTTCAGTCCGAAACGCAACAATCGAATCGCGTTAGACCGCCACCATGCAGCCCTTCCCAACCGCCTCCCCAGCCCTAAGGGCGTAAGTGGAACCTTCTGCACCCCCATTCACTCCTCCCTTTCAGTCCGAAACGCAACAATCGAATCGCGTTAGACCGCCACCATGCAGCCCTTCCCAACCGCCTCCCCAGCCCTAAGGGCGTAAGTGGAACCTTCTGCGCCCCCATTCACTCCTCGCTTTCAGTCCGAAACGCAGCAATCGAATCGCGATAGACCGCCACCATGCAGCCCTTCCCAACCGCCTCCCAGCCCTAAGGGCGTAAGTGGAACCTTCTGCACCCCATTACTCCTCCTTTCAGTCCGAAACGCAACAATCGAATCGCGTTAGACCGCCACCATGCAGCCCTTCCCAACCGCCTCCCCAGCCCTAAGGGCGTAAGTGGAACCTTCTGCACCCCCATTCACTCCTCCCTTTCAGTCCGAAACGCAACAATCGAATCGCGTTAGACCGCCACCATGCAGCCCTTCCCAACCGCCTCCCCAGCCTTAAGAGCGTAAGTGGAACCTTCTGCACCCCCATTCACTCCTCCCTTTCAGTCCGAAACGCAACAATCGAATCGCGTTAGACCGCCACCATGCAGCCCTTCCCCACCGCCTCCCAGCCCTAAGGGCGTAAGTGGAACCTTCTGCACCCCCATTCACTCCTCCCTTTCAGTCGCGTTAGACCGCCAGCTCTAAGGGCGTAAGTGGAAACTTCTGCACTCCCATTTACTCCTCCCTTTCAGTCCGAACCCTCGCATCCTTTTCTCTTTCGACTCCCAATATCAACGACACTCGGCTTTCCTTTTGTGCCGCGAGGTCCAGTATCAGTGCGCCACCTCGCCCATAGCCCATTTTCCCTCACTCGTGGTCCTTCAGGCCTTAACCATGTGGCATCCTGCGTCAGCAGCGCACTCTCTTTGGGCATCCTGAACAACGAATAGGGATAGAGCCGGCGCACGCCAGGGACTGCGCTCATTTAACGTCGTTCCCTTTCTTGGAACAGAGCCACAACACTCCCCATTCTATAGAATACCTCTAGAGAATGGTACTCTCATCATTCTATAGAATACCTCTAGAGAATGGTACTCTCATTATTCTATAGAATACCTCTAGAGAATGGTACTCTCTTTATTCTATAGAATATTTCTAAAAATGGTACTCTCATCATTCTATAGAATACCTCTAGAGAATGGTACTTTCATCATTCTATAGAATATTTCTAGAGAATGGTACTCTCATCATTCTATAGAATACCTCTAGAGAATGGTACTCTCATCATTCTATAGAATATTTCTAGAGAATGGTACTCTCATCATTCTATAGAATACCTCTAGAGAATGGTACTCTCATCATTCTATAGGATACCTCTAGAGAATGGTACTTTCATCATTCTATAGAATATTTCTAGAGAATGGTACTCTCATCATTCTATAGGATACCTCTAGAGAATGGTACTCTCATCATTCTATAGGATACCTCTAGAGAATGGTACTCTCATCATTCTATAGGATACCTCTAGAGAATGGTACTCTCATCATTCTATAGAATACCTCTAGAGAATGGTACTTTCATTATTCTATAGAATATTTCTAAAAAATGGTACTCTCATCATTCTATAGGATACCTCTAGAGAATGGTACTCTCATCATTCTATAGAATACTCTTGAGATTGTCATTTTCCATCATTCTGTAGAATATTCCTTTCCATAGAACCCACGTAGTCTGCAGAGACTTCCCAATCAGTACACTTGTCCCGTAGACCAGACCAGCGACTCAACCCTAAACCATCTGTTCGCAGGATGATATAGTTTAGAATCGCAATGTCTCCACACGCAACGGCCGCACTAGCGGCAACGCGTCATCCCTCATAGAGGAGGGGATGAGCACGCGGATGCGACGTGGGACATTTTTGTTTGGAGACGGCGCAGTGCCAGGACTTGGCTGCCACGGCTCTCCGGCGTACTGTGCTTTTTCATTAGCTGCTCTGTATTTTTAACACAAATAAAATAATAATATCTCAATTTTTACTGTTGTAATTGGAATACTGTATCATGATTAGTTTTACATTTACTTCGATTAGTTTATTCTTTTTAGAGTGCAATCAAATGAATAGCCTTATATCCTTTTTTCAAATCCGTACGTTTATACGTCAGATGTATGGCGTCAAGGGTATGACGTTAAATGACGTCCTGCCTTATCAGGGCAGAGAGACAAAGACAGCCTCACAAAGATTATTCGAGGCAGAGGGAGATGATTTACGCCGCTCCGGAACGAACTTTAGGAATTTACTAACGTGTTGGAAAGTGTGCATGAAAGTTTTTAAATGTCCAGTTTTAAAAAATTTAATAACTCGGCTACTTTAAAACTACACATACTTTACAATTACGCATATGATTGAAATAAATGTAAGAATAATTAAGATTCTTTCATGGGAATTTTAAAAATGTATTTTAAATTGTTTATCCAAAATCAAAAAGCATAATAACGTTTTGGACAAATATTCTTTATTGTAGTAATGGAACTGGCGTTCTAGGAAGCCCACATTAGAAGCAATGGATCACACTATCTGCATATTTCTAAGTTATTTTTTCTCGCATGAGCCGATAAAACATCATAACTCTACTAATTTTGATGATATTGTTATGATTCATGTAGCAGTAGAAAGTCAGTTCTTGTGCCTATATATAAAATTGTGATAGAAAATGGAAATTAGCAATTAAAAATTAGTTATTATTTGTTATTATTACAATGTTCTCAAAATTCTCATTCAATTCCAGCAATGTACATATTTACATGTGACTTTATGAATCTTGTTAAATAAGGTCATGCACTAAATTTAATCCAAGTAACAATTTTAAACCAATAATGTCACAGAAGACTTTCTCATTGTAAAGTTTTCTTATTTCCTGGGTGCCGACTGCCTTGACGGTGTTGTCTCATCCTGTTTTCAGCTGCCATCTATCGCAGCCCAAAATAGCATTATATAAATTTCTCTTTACTACGTATATTACCTTTATATATAAAATAATATTTATATATATATATATATATACGTATACGAGAAAGTGTAAGGAAACTTAAAAAAAGTTTAACGGCTTATGTTACGGTGTTTCAATTTGAAACTTTTTTTTACGTTTTCTAATTGCGTTGGTGTGGACTGGTATTGCAGTCTTCCCTTTAGTTCTTGCTTGCTATCATCTATTGTCTCCCAAAGTACAATTTTTTGAAAATTTTTAACTCTTCGGTTTACAAATAGTAGAATCGAAATACTATTTTAAGAATAGTAAAGGAGGCTAAAACCTTGTCGTAAATAGTAATTTTCATTGAAAAATTTGGAGCTGCCTTTACGAAAATGGCGTTAAGCGTTACTGTAAATACGAAATTCGAAGATCTATTTCACTGAAATCTATTGTGTTTTTCTTATTTTTTAATTTGAAAATATTGCATGAAAACTACTAAAAATTCAAAACAAATATACATAACCTTAATGAAAGAACCATTTTGGGGCAACAAATTTATTTTGAGGAAAAATCTCTGTATTCAATTTTCTATTTGCATGAAAGCTCTCAACAAATGGAATTATTGCAATTTTCAAAAATTCAGAGTTAACTGCTAAAATCACACCTGTGCCACCTTTATAAATGTATTATGCTCTATTCTGACAAAAAATGTAAAGAGACAATTTGGAGCCCTTTTTGAGATAATTTTGAAAATTTCTTGGAGGCGTCATGTAAAGTCACACATTTATTTTGTTTTCTATAAGTGAGAAGAGAGTATTGCCAGATAGTCCTATAAATTATATTGCTCTGGATGTTTTAGTTTGTGGGGATCTTAAGATGCGAAACAATATGCTACATGTAAATAAGAAACGCAAGTGTCTAATAAAATAATGGGTAAATATTTTGATATTAAAAATTATAACTTGAATAAGCACTTGTTATCATTCAGTTCCTATTCTCAACAATTCTCAGTTCCTTTCATAAGAAATTAACTTAAAAGATGAAACAATTGTCGCGTTCCTGGACGGCGAGAGGTGAGTAGCCGGACGTGCGCGAATGCAAATGCGATGTTGCCAGCGCTGCTGAGCGAGGCCTTTATTGAAGGCAGCCATGTTATTGGTCGATTATTAGTAAGAAAACAGTAATTTGTTTCAACATATTAATTGTAATTCTGTCCCCAACATTATCAATTCAGTTGTGAGGATAAGGAATTGAAACTCAGTGTTTATTATTGTAAAAAAGTATTAACAGTTGGAGGCACTACAATATCAGATAGTGTATGTAATACAAATGAAATTAGTGATGCTTTAGAAAAGGTTAGATTTAAGTTATATGTTAATACAAGTAGTAGTAACGGTCCTCATGATGGATTTGCTTTAATTTGGACATCTTACTTCACATTCACAATTTGGCAAACCTATTGCTTTTACGCTACAACAAATAAAACTTCTTAAGAGCAGATGGTAGGTAATTTCGATCAAAAAATGTGATTTTTGGTTTTCTTTCTCAAAGGAAACTCCAATCTTTTCTTTTTAAGAATATTTATAATTTTCTCACATTCCGACTATTTAAATGGTTTAAATAGATATTTAAATATCTCTCTGCATGGCATTTTAAATAGGTTACGCCCACTTTCTCTGCTCTAATTTGTTTTCGATCATTTGTAGGATAATGTCGGGATACTTTTTGCAGCTTTTGACCATCGTTTTACAAAGAAAACGAGTGATAATAAAGTTGATGCTTTCACGGAAACAATTGTAACTCCTGGTGCAGGATCCATGCCATCGACCTCAAGAAAAAGGTACTACATTTAGCAGAAGTCACGATTCTTTTTATGTAAATAGTGGACATAGTGGTTACATGATTGTTAAAATTAGTATACCTTCTATGTTCTTATAATATTTTGTCGAAAGTAAATGTGAATGTACCGGAAATGGGTTGCCATTGTATTTAGTAAGTGGTATGAAAGTTTTAACACGCTTTTTATTCAAAAGTAATTTTTTTCACATTCAATTCCAGTTTTCTCAAAAAAAGTAAGTATCCTATTTATATGAAACATTGTTGACTTAATAAATGTCATAGTGTCTTAATTGTAAACTATAAATTAATGCGGCACGTTTAACAATTTTTAAAATCTTACTATTTTACATTAATAAAATTTTTCGAAAAATCTTTCTTAACCCAAAAAAAATTTAAAATTTAAAAATTTTTTTCCAAAAAGAAATAAATTGATTAAAAATTGATCTTACATGCAACTTTGGTTATTAAACATTTGTCCTAGGATAAAGCCTACAATTGCTGAAAAGTGCTCAATTGAATTTTGTTTTCAATGTAGAGATATAAAATTTATATTACGGGAAAATTTGAAGCTAAAAGCAAGCCAATATATATTATCTACCCTTAACAAAAAAAGAAGTGCATATCAGTATAGTTCTTAGTTTTTGATATTGTCTTAAACGCTATTTACCAAATAGTTACATTCTTATAAATATTTCAATCATTTAGGGTTCATAATATTTCCTCATACTATAGCAATTAGGAGATTGCATTCTTCATTTGGTTTAGAACCTCAAATAGAACACAGTGAGAACAATTTTTTAAAATATAGAAGAGTCCAATACATACATAAATTAAGTGATAGTGATAAATTAGTGACTCGATGGATGAGATACATTTAAAACAAGGACATGCAAAATACTTTTGAAATAAAGTGTATTGGGATTAGAACGGTACGTGCTAATAACAGTATTAATAGAAAGTGTATGCAGCTTTTTTCACCTGAAAAATAACTTATATTTATGTACAATCATCTAGCTGAAGAAAGTCTTTTTTTTAGTATAATTTATTATATATTTTTATCTGATAACAATTTTGCTTTATATTTCAGTTTTTATGTCCTTTTTAGAGGACCATTTTGAATGACTGCTCAGGTCTTGTATGTCTGGGAGTTGTTGGAAGGGCCCAGATGTTTGGGACATATATATTTTTTCTTTATGTTATTTCATACAATATATAAGTTAAACTTGATTTTATCTACTGTGAGAAAAAATCAAGCAATTTTCATGTGTCGTGTACAGTAATATTTTGGAATTCTTTCCGCCCTTTTGTAATTTTTTTATATTTAATATTATAATAATATTTTCCATGATTTTCGCATTTCCTTCATGGTTTTACCAATTTGGTTCCATTTTTTTATACTTGCCTGCGGTCGTCTTAAAACGATTTCTCACATTTGCTAATTTCAAGATTGTTGGTGGTATTTTAAGAGGAGACAGAGCAGGCGAATATATTTTCATTTTCCGTGCAACATTGGACAGAACTAACCACTCAACATGTGCTGTTACTTTGCATTAGCAATTAATCTGTTGTGGCCTGAAGGAGTGAAGAGAAAATATTCTACTTCTAGTCACAAATTCAGCCCCTTTCATGGTGAACGTTTGCAATGGTTTACTGGGAATATATCATAAAATGACAGGTGTAACATGCATTGCACAAGCAATAAATTGTTTTGGAAGAAATTCTTGGAAATTATCCTTATGTATATAAATTAATTTCTATAGTGAAGAAAATAAACATCAAATCTCCATTACGAGTGCTAAAATTACAAGAAATGGTTCCTTTGATACCATTTCCTGCCCAACTCGTTATTCCACGTTGGAGGTCGTGGCTTAATGCCGCAAGTTACAGCTGTATCAATTAAAAAGCTATCAAAGAGATTAAAGCCTTTTTACTCGGCCATTTTTTCATCTATGCCGAAACCGGATGAACGTGATTCCAGCGTTTTACACGGTCTGTAGGTAACCGTGATGAAAATACTTCCTCCGAACACCGCAAAAAGCGCTGGAAGTTTAACAGTTGAACATCGCATTTGCGGAAACAAATGAAATTCGCGGGAAGAATGATCAGATAGTTACGAATTCGCAGTGGAAGGAGTAGAAAGACGTGTGAGGTACTGTCGTTTTATTTTCGAGAGGGTTCACTAAACAACAAATCGCTTCGCAAACACTAAATATCACAAAAAACATTAAAATTAAACAACACGTGCGCACGCTATGCACCAGATATATACACCACGCAATCGAAGAACGTTCCATAAAGTGACACTAGGGGCGCCGTAGTCAAACTGGATGAAATCTGTACGAAAAATTAAGCATGCATAATTTCTTCGTACAAATTACATCCACTGTGCTCAGTAACTTGTCTGTACCGACACCCATCCCTTTAAGTTTTTACTCAGCTTGTGTAGTTCCCTATTATTTCTTCTTCGCCTTAACAAATTCAGATGGAGATCAAATAATTTCAAATTGAGGCTAAACACATTTATCGTGAGTACTAACATTCAGTCCAAGCAATGTCATACTGAATATTATTTAGAACAAACTTATAAATTGTATATATTAGTCTGAAAAGTGAGAACACGTAATAAACTTTCGATTTACATAATAAAAGTAAGAAATTCATGACACTACTCATTTTTAAGTTTCTTAATATTTGAAGAATATGTTACCTGAAAACTCCTCAATCGACGACACGAACATATTACTCAAAACCAAACTTTTTAACAAATTAATAACTTGTTGAATGTAGCGGCGCAGTCTCTAAACTTTTTCAAACGTATTTTCATATATAGAACATTTCTTTCATGCGTATCAGTGTTAAAATATGTTCTTAGTTTCTGGCATTGGGCGCATAGACACCAATGAATTGTAGTAATTGATAATGTTATACCGCCCTTCGGAAATTCCCAACTTGCAATTGCCTTGTACATGGCCTCCATGCAGGATATGAACAGGTAATATTGGAATTTCAAAATGATAATCGCCATGAAAAATACTTCGAAGGCATCGATGATGCTAAATAGGGTTTAGTAAGCTACATTCTTTTCATTTTTTTGGTAATACTAATGCACAAAGATTTCTTGTAAGCTGACCTTACAAGTTATTCTCTAATCCTAATGTGAATCAATGTTAATATATTAACGATGTTGACGAAACAGTCTAGATAAATGCGTATGAAAACTAATATCACGCAAAATCCAAGGTTAGGAGTTACAAGTTATTCTCTAATCCTAATGTGAATCAATGTTAATATATTAACAATGTTGACGAAACTGTTTAGATAAATGCTTATGAAAACGGATATCAGGAAGAAAATCCAAGGTCAGGAGTTTAATTTCCACATTACACTTGAGTGGTGTTATGGGAATAATCAAACCACAGTAGTAAAAATAAATAATATTTATTTACTTTTTGTTCAAAAATACCTTTCGGGAGCAATAAGTTCTTATTCTCAATGGGACTTTAACAAATGGAAAATTGAATAATTAACATAAAGGGAAACAGTGGTATAAAGAATAAAATAGACAAAATAGTGAATGAATAATACAATGGTAAAAGTTTGAAAAAATAATAAACAATATTCAAATAACTTACTGCCGAAGCGACATGGTTAATACCTAAACATTTACAATGAAACCGGATAAGATACAATGATGAACTGCTAGGGTGACTGGTTAATAGGTAATTATTACAGCCAAATTATAAAACTTGATGCAATGTGGCTAGGCTAAATGCCTTTAAACCATTGCAATACCTACATTCTACCGCGTTCTAACCTTTCGCCTTCTGGTATTCACCCCAAATGGTCTCTCCATCGCATCAAAGCCGCGGAAACGAGACCATAAGGTACAGCTGAGGAAAAAACCCCTGAAGGGGGAAAACCTGCCCTCAGAAGCCGAGTACATGCTAGTCTATCCGGTTCTTAAACTATTTATTTATTTATTTGGCGCGGGCGTCAGGCATTCTCTTTCCAGTGTTGGGCCTCCACCGCACCTGAAAACAAACAGCACCACAGAAAATCGTCCGCACCAACGCCTCTGCCCTAACATTTCCGATTCCCACTTCCCTTCGCCCCCTAATGTGTTTTATTTTAACCGTTTCCTTTTGTTTTATTTTAATTTTATTTAATTTGAATTTATTTGACTTATTTTTATTAATTTAATTTGAATTTATTTAACTTATTTTGAATTTAATTTGCATTTATTTAACTTATTTTAAATCATTTAATTTTAATTTATATAACTTATTTTAATTAATTTAATTTTCATTTATTTAACTTATTTTAGTTAATTTAATTTTTTATTATTTTTTTATATTATTTATTTTTTTTTTTTTTTTTCATTTATTTATATTTTTTTATTTAATATATTTTACTAACCAATGCTGTTTTCCCACTCCTTAATTTCAGTTTCTCTAGTGGTCCGATATATATATATATATATATATATATATATATATATATATATATATATATATATCAGTAGAAAACGAGGTAATTAAAACATTAGTTCAATAGAAAGTTGGTGTACTACATCATGCAGCATATCATTTTGCGGCTGTACAATAAATATTGTTGACATTCTTAGCACGAATTGTCATAAAAAACGCTTTTAAAAATAGAATCTGAACACATCGACATATTTAAGACTGTATTAAAAAGAAAATGGAATTTGTCGCTTCCAAATGAAATTGGAATGAGCATTGTAATCGAGAAACCGGTGACCGTCTTTGTCCGCAGAATGATGAAACATTTTTAAAAACGATTTTTGCAGCCTCCACACGCAACGGCCGCACTAGCGGCAACACGTCATCCCTCACAGAGGAGGGGATGAGCACGCGGATGCGACGTGGGACATCTTTTTTTGGCGACGGCGCAGTGCCAGGACTTTTGGCTGCCTACAGCTGCCAATGCTCTCCGGCGTACTGCGCTTTCGTTTTCATTAGCTGCTCTAAGTTTTTATGATCAATAAAAATAATAATGTCTCAATTTTATTGCTGTAATTGGAATACTGTATCATGATTAGCTTTACATTTACTTCGATTAGTTTATTGTATTTATAGTGAATTGAAATGAATAAACTTTTATATTTTTTTCAAATCCGTACGTTTATACGTCACATATGGCCCTGCCTTATCTATCAGGACAGGGAGACAGAGGCAGCCTCACAAGGATTGTGTGATAGGCAGAGGGAGAGGATGTTACGCCTCTTTAGAACGACCACAAGGAATGCACTAAGGTGTTGGAAAGTGAACATGAAATTTTTAAATGTTTATTTTGGAGAAATTAAACTACTCGGTTACATTAAATTACCCCTACTTTAAAACTACAGTTTAAAATTCCACAAAATTAAGATATTTTCATGAGGGATTAAAAAATGCAATTTAAACTAAAATAAACATTGTGTCTTCAATCCAAAAAACGTAATAAACTTTGGGACAAGTATTCTTGTTGCATCCTGACCTGACGTTGAAATTATTTGGATAGGGCATTTACAACATCGCGTATGTTGGCAGGAATTCTCTTGTTTATTTTACACTTATCAGGTACAAGGTGTTTGCCCCACTGAACTCATCGGAGGGAATTGGCAAAGTAGGTTCAGGTAAGTTCATAACTTTTCAATTTGTATACTCTTCACGCATGTCTCGCTTCATGTGTGATGGTTCAAATACAACAAACTTCTGAGATCTGTTAATCTTAAAGGTTACTTTATTATTCGCGTTTGGTTCATGGTATATAAAAATGCTGTGGTAACTTACGACGAACATTTATCATGTTTCTCACTTTAATCCTTTTTCCAACAGGACTTCTGTAATATTCACAGCAACAGTACGTTGTATGTGACGCCAAACCACTCTATATGCTCGTTCTTGTTTCAATTGCTACGTTAAATAAACACGTTTTTCACTAGATGGATGATTTACAGTTTTTTAATGCAACCGGGGTTTTCTGTATTGTTTAATTTTATCATTTATCACTGATTTATTTCAAAATGTTCTGTTTTTAGAACTGTTTCCATAAATTTTACCATAACGTGTATAATATTTATGTACATTGGGGATATGATAGGCGGAACGGTTTTTTGGAACTTTCTTCATTCTTCATTCTTTTCTTGTAAATCTTCTGAACTGAGTTCACAGAATTGATCCTTGGTAGGAATTGTAACGTGATATTATTGTTGTTATATGTTTTTTGATTTACCGTTCTAACTTCAGGGTCGAGGTTCTCTGTGTTCAATTTCTTCGTACGAGCTGGCTTGTATGCTTGTCATGGCACTCTTTTTAAATCCACTGGATTTGATGAGGCTTCACCCATGTTGTGGTCGCCACTACATGATGATTTTGATGATTCCATTGGGATGATTTTGTAATCGTCCATCGCGTAACTGTTATTACTTGTTGCCATAACTTCACATAAAAACATTTCCACAGTTATTTGTTCTTTTAAATATTGTTAACATTTTAAATATTAATAATAACTAGTTAAACCACTATTTTAGCTTTAAATTTACGAAAGTATACACAATCACTGAGGCACTCCATATAACGAAGCACAAAAAGGTTAGCAGACCTGCGGACACCTCCGTACTAAACTAGATTATAATAAAACCATTGATTCGACGACGAGTAATGTTAGTACTAACAAAGCAAAAACAAAGGTGATTACGTTGGTTAAAGTTGCAGATATCATAGAAAACCAAGTCACTGAAGACAGTGACCCGTGTTCTGTTCTGTTTCTACCAGTATTAATTATCAAATTGAATCTAAAGAAGAATACAATTCAATAAAAACTTTTAGAGTATAGAAACCAAAATTGGGAAACCCGTCGATCCACCGGAACAAAATATCCAGTTTCAGAATATAAAGCAAAAACTAAGTTAACGAGAGAACATCTCCCAATAAATTATAAAGAAGCAATAAAGAACAACAGCAAAGAAGAATGGGAAGATGCGATTGAAAAAGAATTAATTTGCTTCAACTACAATATATGGAACATAATTGTCAATGAAGATGGTCACAACGAAAGATACGTAAAAACCAATGTATATTTAAAAAAAAGATAATAAGAAGGTAAAGCTACAAAGGTAGATTTGTTGTTGATTAATCAAATCCACAGATTGGAGTAGAATACGATATGGCCCACACTTCTGTAAAGAAACACGTCGTTTTCTTACGATACTGAAAATTGCTGCAAAGAATTATTATCCTGTGAAGTACATTGATGTCGAAACAGCTTACTTAAATGGCGAATTAGAATGTGATGTCCTCATGAAAGCTCCTGAAAGACTACCTCTTGAAAAAGATTAGTGTTAAATTAAACAAAAATCTCTACGAACTACAAGAATGAGTAGATGTAGATGAGTAGAGGTAGATGCAGGTTCCAAAAGTTGCGTTATATATTAAAGGAATGTATCTGTATCCATGCTCGGCGGATCCATGAATATTTTTCCATAAAAAAATGAAAACTATCTTATTATAGTTTTTTTTTCAAATATAATGTGATATTCGGAAAGGGTTAAACAGTAATAGACATACTAATTGATAAGCTCAAAGAGCATCTTACAATAAAAGAAGTTGACTCTCAAGTTAATAATTAATTTATAGTAATCAGGTTTCGGTAAGATGCTAATGATTATTTACTGAATCAAAAAATATTAATTGAGAAAGTATTACATATGTTTGGTGGGTGACATAGTCATCCAGTGTGAACGTCAGGAGTAATTGTTGCGAAATTAGACGAATACGTAAACTCAGATAAAATAAATGTTTCACGATTAAAATAATGTTTTGGGCTGTCTAGGATATTTTGGTACCGGCACTAACTGGAATTAGCCATTACTTACATTGAGTTTACCACGTACTCTAAAGCTTGGGACTTATACACATGTAACCAATTAAAAGATTTTAAGATATATTAAAGGTACAAAGTACATCGAACTGCGTTTAGTAGAAAACCAGGTAAGTAAAACCTTGGCTCCGATGCAGGCTGGTGTACCACACCAGACAGCATTGCATTTGGCGTTACATTATATATATATATATATATATATATATATATATATATATATATATATATATATATATATATGCCACAAAAAGACCAGAACACCGAGGAATAGGGTACGCGGCGGAGCCATAGTCCGAGAAGGCGACATCTACCCGCAGGTTTTCGCACTCCGATGTCCAAAGTTAGCGGATAATATTTTCTTGAGAGGGCGCGAAGGAGAAGAAAATTCACACCTCCAGAAATTTTTCCCCAGGCGGAGACGCATAAATACCGCGACGCACTTCGGAAGAGCTCTCTTACAACTTCGAAACCGACGGCGATTCAACTTACTTCTTCGGCGATAGTCATTGGTTAGTGCAGGAGTATCATTTTACTTGCTTAGTTAAAGCTGATTTTAAGAAACGCGGTAAAAGTGATAGAATTCAGAAGTGAAGTGCATGTACAGTGTTAGCACTAACATTACGCGAGTAAGCAAGCGATGTGACTGCTTGAACCTGAAATAGTTTCATAATTGAAACAAATTCGCGCAGAAGGACTCTAAACGAAATCCAGTATTTAATTTTGTACGCCACGACCACGCACGCTCAAAGGGTGGTATGTCGGCCGAGTGCTAGAAGTAGTCAATTCAAGCACGTTAGTTATTCAAAGCTGGGAGCGCGAGCAACGGGTACGCGGCAGGCGGCAGAAGGACGACTCCAGTGAAGACTCAAGCGTAGGCGAGAAGGACTTGGACCACATACGTGGATGATACGAGCCCGAGATCGAGAGAAAGGTTTGGAATTTGGACGTGTGGCGGCATCCTGAGATCGAGCGAAGGAAGTGGTGTAACCGCGGGACATCGAACCAGTCAAGTGACGTGGCGAGGACTGTCAGCGACCGAACCCCCAAGGTTAACTGACGGCGAGCGGGAAGGAAATGTCGAGGTAAAGAACTGGCAAATTCTATGCGGCAATTTGTTGGAAAACCGTGCAGCTTTAAACACCAGGCGAAGCGTCCTAAAATAGATGAAAGATCCAAATAATTACTGGGAAAAATATTTCGAACGTATGAGCGGCAGTTTAGATTTCATTCGCTTTACGCACCAGTAAATTCGTTTGAATGCCATACCTTGTACAACTTTTCTAAAGTAAATTATATTTTTTCATGTAATGTAAAAGTAATCTTATTTGAAAGTCATTGTTTCCATTGTATGATGTCAGGTATAATCAGTTGCTATAATTTTGTAAAGGGTACGATTTAGTAACGTGTGTGTCACGTTTATTCTTGTATTAGAGTTTACAGCATTGTAATAAATGCGCAGCTTAAGGCTGACCTCTGTGAAGTCTATACTAGAATAATTGTAGAGAATCACTTAAAGGGCCGTTCACGGAGAAAACTTAAGATTAACAAAAGCTAAATGAGGTACACGAAAAAAATAATTGAGAAAGAGGTAGAAGCAAAGGTATTGTGAATAGTGCTTATTGAAGTATTCAGGCAGTCAAGGTGACGCCTATACATTCTTTTGTGGTTGTGTTCTTTTTGTTCTATTGTTTCTGTTTTCTTTGCAGTGACCATCTACGCAAAGTGCATACTTTATTGTATATTTGTGCCACTGTGTAATTTGTTTTACTGAATATATGCTCTTTTTACCAGAATTTTACATAATTCATTGTGTCAAGGGTTCAGACCTTTCTCATACCCGAAAGATCCTGCTTCCTGAGAATTCAAAGCTCGCTTCACGAGCATTCATTTTTTCACGCTTCATCGCCACCGGCTGGAAGCTATTAGGTGGGCGTGTTATAATATCTATCTATCTATCTATCTATCTATATATATATATATATATATATATATATGGAGAGGGAGATAAAATTATCATCATTAGGAGTTGTCATAAGAAAATGATATATAAATTGGAAGGTGAACTCATCCACATATTCGAGACTGTATGCTAAGGAAAATGTAATATGTTGCTTCCAGATGAAATGGCGGAAATGAATGTAATCGAGAAACCGGTGACCGTCTCTGTACGCAGGATTATGCAGATCTTAAAAACATATTTTGCTGCCTCCACCCACTACCCTCATAAAAAACGGGATGAGGGCGTGGAGGCGGCGTAGTGGCAGAATGTAATTTTTGCATCTCTTTATTGGTACGCAGCCACAACACTCCCCATGCATCTCTATAGAGCTTAGGTCGCCGACTACAATGTCTTTTCATTCCAAGGCGGTTCTCTCGTAGATCTGACGAGAGACCAAAACCAAAATCCAAAAACATCTCGATTGGTTGACCGCCCCAACGCGCGACTGCGGCTCCATCGCTATGAGCTGCACCCTCCGTCGTGTAGGGTATGTGGGCGGGGAGGTGCTGTCGAGGACAGTAGGGAATTCCGGGCTTGCTGGCTACGCTGTCACATTACTTCCCATTCATCTCCATTGATCCCCCGTCGTCCACAATGCTTCTTCTTTGCAGGACAGATCTTACGAATATCTGCCCAGCGCTCTAACCTCAAAACATGTTTGCAGGGACCATACTGAACATTGGGGAAATCTGCGAAATTCCGCTAATGCCAGCACGAGCCGCACTGCGAGCAGGAGACTAGGCAGACGGGAATAGACGCCGAAATTAGCACATATACAAGTCCAGTAATAGATAAGCACAAACAATTTTCCCCATTTTGTATTGTTTAGGTAAAAACAGCCATTTCATGTTCTGTGCGTTTCTGATATACCGAGATTCCAGAGTGGTTCTCGTTTTTATAGAAGTCATATTGTTGCGTGTTGATTACATACGTGGCTAGGTACCGAATTGTCTGAATTGCAAAATATACGTTTTTGTTGTCTCTTCAAAAATGCATTATTTTTTAAAATGAAATATATTGTGACATACCAGATTGTCACAAATATAAAATTCAGCGCATTTTATTAAAAATAACACGTTATCAGCAAAAATATGCTGGTTGTCATGGTACCGGAGTGCAAGTAATAACAATGTTCATTAGTTCAGTAGCGGAGGATAAGTAGATTGCATAATTTTGTTTTAAATAAGAGAGTGAGATATGAAAAAAGTTGACATGTTGAATTAGGATAAAAGAAGATTCATTCGAGCTCTTGACACCATAGCGATCGGATCAGGGTGCTATACATATAGCAGTTTACTTGAACGTAGAAAATTTACGCGAGTTCGGACGTAGTGATTTGTCGAGGTTAGTATTAAAAAGATAGAACTCAGAAATTATTATACGAATGAACAGTGAATGCCAAGAGTGGGACTTATAAATTTTATTAAGCAGACAATAATAATCGAACTTAGTCTCCGATGAAAAGAACCCGATAATGTTTAGGTGAACTTACATTCTTATATTTTAACAGCCGTTACGATTTTACTTAGGTAATGAACAATAAGGTGTATTTTGTGGCAATTCAGGAGGTGAATGGCGGATGGAAAGCCAATGGATAAACTGTGCTCATAGTGGTTTATGAGAAGAAATGACAAGATACGTATTTGGTCGGTAGCAAGAAAGAAGATTGGACGAGGCCCATTGCTGAAGTCTACATTCCTTACCATTACCAAATTTGGGAAATTTAAGTAATCACAAATGTTGAATATTGGTGTTGAAACAGCTGATAGAAGCCAACGATCATCTGAGAAGACCTTTCGAGAAGATTGTATATCCATAGCTTGTAAGCTCTTGCTCTGTAATTAGATTAAGCATGCTAGTATATGGGTAATTTTTCATCTTTAATTTTCTTCAAAATGGTGACTTGCAAAAATCAAACTGTGATCTCATGGCCATGAGAAGGTTCAAAAACCTAAGAAACTTAATAAGATCTGAGTTTTTGGTTTATTGAGTGCTGAAAAAAAATTGGCATTTTGTGTAAGACTTTTCACTAGTTTCAAAACAGGTTTTCAATTATTGTAAGAAAACCACTGATTGTAGCGGGTTTTAACAACAAAATTCGCAATTTACAGTAAATTTAGGGTTGTATGGACACCTCGTTTGCCTTTATAGCCTTAAAAATAAGATTTTTATGACAAAACAAAATATTATCTCTATCTGTTAGTATGATTCTTTGCATTCCTACCAGATGCCGCCAGGATAGCCGGCACGCTACGCGTGCTGCCTTTTCTTTCAGGCGGAAAGTGTACAAGCTCTTAGGCAAAGAGGTCCGTACTACTCTGTGGCTGTATCGATATTTCCCCGCTACTCCCCTCCATTGCCAAAGTGTCATCCCTTCTGGGTTTGGTATAAAAGACGTGCGCTTCTCGCCCACAGAGCCTTTCGCTACTGTTTGTCATGTAGCCTTTTCGCCAATTTTAGTCTTAAGTTTCTTTCAATTTTTGCAACTAGTCTCACGAAAGCTTGTCCATCGTTTCCGTACATTCTCTCTTACCAGCATGACGAGTCCATGCTGTTTTGTAATTTTATGAGCCATTAATGGTATTTTTATGAAAGGCCCGGTTCCTTCAGGACCGTATTGTATTATTGTAAATATGTGTATGAGTGCACAATAGTCTAGATTTTTAGGAAGAGTGCTTTTATGACATGGAATTGGATCTTGTATTTGAAATATTTGTTGTTTAAAGGTTGCGTAAATTTGCTAATGGTTTGAAGGTTTACTCTGTATTTTGCTCTTGATTTGTACTTGCAGCTTTTAAAGCGACTTGTTTGTATTGATTTGGTTTTTTTGTCCTTGTGGTAAGACGGCGTTCGGCCGCATTCATCGGTTTGAAGTTTTTGTCAGGCGTCTTCTGGGCCCGTGCGGTAACCTCGAACCGCGGCCATTGGAAAGCAGCACTAAGTATCTGGTCCCGTAGCCGGCAAAGAAGTCGGCTGGGCGACAGCGCGTCATCGGCACGAATTGGTGCGATCACATGCGGGCATTGTTCGGCCGTGTAGCGATCGGCATTCGTGTGCGGTCACGGCTCTGTTGAATGAGATACGAGCGGGCAAGAGGACCGTTCCTTCTCATTACGGAGTATTCCTGTTTCATGTTAAATTTGTTAGAAGCTTATAAGTTATGGTAAGAGATCCATTTCCATGTAATTTAGTAACTATGCACTCATACAAAACTTGGTTCTTGTAGGTAATGTCTCATACTTAGTAGTTCAGTTTTTCACTACTTTTCGTATTGAAAGAAGACCGAGGTCGGCTTCTTTGTCAATTTTGCATATGTGTGTATTCAACTTCCTCACCCTGAAGTGGGCATTGTCGAGGCTGTTTGTAATACCGTAAATCTGTTTAAGTGTAGGCGCATTGTTGGAAGCGCCGTTTAATAGTGTTCCTGTTTATAACAGTGTTTTGTATAAAGACGGCACCGCCGTCTGTCATTCTTGTGTTTCTATTTGTAGTTCTGTATTGTTTTTCTTGCAGCAATTTGTGCATCTGCGCAGCAGGAAAAATTGATTTTGTATTCATTCATGATCTCTTAATAAATGTAATGTTTGAGTTATTTGGATTGTTATATCTCCAAGTACTGAGATCCTTTAAAATTTATGATCCTGTTTTATTTAGAACCTGGAGCGTCCTTTCGAAAGGTTTCGAATGTGACGACAGTCTTCGCGAATCTGATAGCTTAGGGGTTCTCTGTGTTAGCCCCGCATAAGAATTCATTACGTAAAAGCATGGTCACCTCGGTTTTTGCTTTGTAGCGAGGCTTCGTTTAAAATTTGTGCTGTCTTAAACAGCTGGCGACCGTACCTTGTCATTTGTAATTGTTACATATCCCAAGTCACGAAGTTAGCCAAGTTTGAATTATAACAGGACGTCCCAATTATTAGGTCATCACGGCGTTAAACGATAAGTCCGATATAAATTATGAAGCGATGGAGAACCTACTACGATTAAAGAAAAATATGTTCATTCGCAGATTTATGCGACAGCATAGAAAAATAGAGACGCTAAAAATATAGCATGTTGTGTTTGCGGAAAAAACCGTCTTATGAGAAAGATTGTTGGCATTGCAACGTAGGAAGTAAACTACAAAATAACAATAATACTTGGCGATTTTTGACACAAAACCTATTTTCGAGAAACCGTATTACATACATGAGTAAATATGAACTGAAACATGAAACAAATCAATAGTAACCGGTCAGTCATGATCGTTAGGGAAAATAGCTTAAATACTCTTCATAACTAATCGACGAGTTGGTTGCTACATTCGGCGTGTACTTTGCAAATTGCATCTGAAGAACATATTTTGTGCAGCAAGAAACCACAAATCACCGATATAACAACGGCGGAATGAGTAAGAATAATATACTTGCAATTTATTGGTAACGTCAAAGGTTTCATCAACACAATGATCGATAATCACATAAAAAATAAGACAAAAGACGTACGCTTCGAACCTCGGCTCGAAATTTTTGCCTGTAGCTACCATACTGAATAAAAATAAAAGAATAATATTGGGCAAAAAAGCGGCCAAATTACAATTGAAAATACACTTGTAGCACAAGAAGAATTTTATGACAGAAATTTTACTTTTATAAAGCAATTGAACCCAAAACAAGAGAATGACTGCTCTCGTCTCAAAGATACAGTCGATATATATATATATATATATATATATATATATATATATAATGACCTAATGGTCATACCACCAGTCAAAAAAGAAAAGACGCCTATTTTGAATCTGGCGCGCAACGGACGGGAGACTCACGAACGAGTCAGAGGAACGAGTCGCGCGACGCGAGAGGGACGCGAGAGAGACGAGACGCAGAACAAAAACGGCAGTAGAGGCAAGGTGTGCAAATGGCGTGGAAGGGAATGGTGGTAGATGAATAGTAAATATGTGATTGGTTGACATCGTAAAATCCAAGTGGGAAGAAGTGTTTGTTATATCGCGATTGAAAAGCAGTGACAGTGAATAATCATGTAATACTGCAGATCATGCAGATGGTGGTAGATGAATAGTAAATATGTAATTGGTTGACATCGTAAAATCCAAGTGGGAAGAAGTGTTTGTTACATCGCGATTGAAAAACAGTGACAGTGAATAATCATGTAAGACTGCAGATCATGCAGATGGTTGTACAGTTTACCTTCATATTATTTTTTTCTTCATGAATAAATGTTCAATTATATAAAATAGCAAAAGTAGTAATTAATGAAGAATGTAAGGGAAAAGAATATGTGGAAAACCGTAGCCAACATCCTCCCCATAAAGGCGCTCCCCCCAAAAGGAATCCCTTGTCCTTTCAACAATTTTAGAAACGGCAATTACTGCCACCTAAATTAATGTGTGATCGATGCCTCAATGATGGTGGATTCCCAAATGGGAAATTTGAGGTAAGTGCAGTCAAAATATATATGGCCAACGAAGTCGAAATATGTTTTAAGTGTAATGGGAATGTGCAAAATGATTGGTACAGAAAGCTCAGTCAAGTAAATCATGGATATTTAAATATAATGCCCAGAGAAAATATGGTACAATAATTCTGGAGCGTATTTATTAGTAATAAACATTGTGGTAGCTTTATAAAGGGGCAATCGACGACACTAACATACAGCATTAAAAATAATTACTCAACATATATTAAACGCCTACATGTAGATATCATTGGGCCCGCTACAATTGAGTCATTAGGGGAAAATAAATTCTTATTTATAGTAGAAATTATTTTATTAATAGTAGATAAATTTAGTCGACTTTATTTTGTAGAGCTTGTAAAGAAATCAGATTGTGCGACCAGATTAATATAATTTATCAATAGTAGAAAGTGAGACGTCACAAAGAGTTTTTACTTTCGATAGGATAATGGAGGAGAATTTCTAAACAAAACAATACTAGATTTTTACGAGAAAAAGGAATAACGAGTGGAAGAATTGTTTAACGGAACCCAAAAAGCAACGGCGTCGCAAACAGAACAATTCTAAACTCCACTAGAACGTTATTAATTGACTCGGGTTGACCTTTGAAATTTTGGGGAGAAGCTGTCCAGACAGGTGTACACACTCATAATGTGACTCCAACAGCTATCAATGAGAATAAAGTACCAATGGAATGATGGTCTGGAATTAAACCCAACATAGCATATTTCAAAATATTCGGAACTCAGGTGTTTTTATAGTTACGCGCTTCCACATACATATAAATAGCAACCAAGAAGCAAACCTTGAATATTCGTCGGTTAGTCTCAATGCCGAAGGGCATGTAGAATCTACGAAGTTGAAAACCATAAAATGTCAAAAACCAGAAACGTATTATTCACAGGATCGGGCAGCGAATCATTTCGTATCAAGAATTGTACTGATGAGATAAACAAACTTGATTTTTTCTTAACAACGTTAATTTACATCTATTAAATTAAAAATTAGAAATAGGTTAACATTGGAGTTAACGATATTTGGAGTGAACCCAGTGGTACATTTCACCGCCATTTTGAGTCTAGGACAGAAAAATTCAATTTACTACTTTTGGTTAGGAGTCAAAATTGAGTATATGTAACTATATATATATATATATATATATATATATATATATATATATATATATATATATTGGGACTAATTTAAGAATCTATATTGGAGTTGTAAGGGTGTAATTCTGGGTAATCGGTAAGCTTCTTTACCACTATCTAGGAGATAGATGGTTAGAAGATTTGGGTGGGCTTCCACACGTTGAAGATAGCCTGAATTGCTGGTTTTGTTTCTTCGGTACTTTCAAGTCTCTATGTAGCATTGCGTTTGATACCATGGTCATCCTATGAATTTTTGATTGAAATATTTGTAAAATGGAGAGATTTGGTCTGCTCGACGTGCTTCAAATTTGGATGCCGTTGGTCCATGTAGGGAATATTATTGTTTTGTGGGATGAATTATTTATTGTCTAAGGATAACTTCGAATGGTGTCCTAGTAGCCAATATATCTTTTCACTTGCAATTGAAGTTGCTTCTTCTTGAATAGTATAAGGTATTTCCAGGTAAGCCTTTTTGTAGAGATGTATTTCTAAATACTTCACACTTATAACCTACAAAATTGGTTTATTTTGTAATATTTACGATAGGAAAATTTTGTCTTCTCAACGTGAAGGTAATATGAGTTCACTTGTTTTCGTTAATTTATATTTTTCACCTTTCTGCTCATTCTTCAATCAATACTAGAGCTCTTGTAATATTCTTGGTGCTTCAATTGGGTCATTATCTGTGGTAAATGACAATATTATCCGCAAATGAAGGTATACTTTTTTTTTAACATTCCGGTATATCTGAGAAGCTGTTATAAGACTGGGCCTAGTTCACTGCCTTGACGTAATCTGGATTGAATTGAAAATAAATTGGATAATTGGTTTTGAAATTCAATTTTAAATGTTCGGTGGGAGAAGAAGGATCTGATCATATTGACGTAAGGATACGTTAGGGAGCGTTTCATTGTGTACATCATACCAAACTTTATCTACAGCTTGGGTGATATCTAAAAACGCTGCTAAGCAATATTGTTTTCTCAGAGTATTTTATCTCTGAAGGTAGTAATATTATTAATTTGTACAATAGAATGTGGTTGCCAGAAACCAAATTGGTGGTCTGATATTAGGCCACTTGTCAGACAAGGTCGTAAACGTCTTAAGAGAAGTTTTTTGAACATTTTGGGTAGAATTGCAAGAATACTAATGGGTCGAGACGATGAGGGTACATGGGGATGTTTACCTGGCTTTCAAAAGACTTGCATCTGTGCTACTTTCCATTGCGCTGGATAATGTTCGCTACGTATGATACCGTTGAAGATACCTGTGATAAACGCCGTTGTTTTGCGAGGCAGTTCCTTTAGTAGTCACCCGGTGATGAAGTCATAACCAGGAGCCTACTTGCTAGGCAATCCCGTTTTCAAAGATTTTGATAGTTATTTATAGGTAAAATATTTTATTGGTAATGTAATTTGTGTAGGTGATTCTATGTATTCTTGAACTTGGTCCTGCCGATTTAAAGTCTTTGGTGGATGTTTTTAAAAACCTTCAGTAGAGTGTTTTGCAAATACTTCAATTTTTTCTTTGGTTATCTCGGCCATTAATTGTGTTCCTTGCGATTTGGAGGTGAAGTCCTACTAGGTCGTTTGGATTTTCTAGTAACTTCAAGTAGAGAGTATTCGGAGGCTCGAGTTGCTGAGAGAACAGTAATACATTTTTGAAACCTACTTTCGTTGAAGGCTTTAAGTAGATTGGATAATTGCCTGATAGCTCTATTGTAGCTGGTCCGATCAGCTGGGTCTCTTGTCCTGTGCAGTATTTTTCTAAGTTTTCTTTGTTTACGACTTTTTTCAGAATATAGAAAAGATAATTGTCACAGCTTCTGTTACACTGTCTCCGTGGAGTGGCATACCACACTTTTGTATACTCTCAGTTATAATATTGGTAACTTCATGGATGTCATCTGTTGTCAAGGGAATTCGAATGGTCTAAGTGCTTCTTGACAGTCTTCTATTGTTATTATAGTGGCTTAAATGTCTTTGCATTGAAACGCACATTCTTCGTGGTGTTTTATATTGCATTTAATCAGTATTCCTGTACCTTCGTGCGCTTTTGTGTCGTACAGTGTATAGGTTTGCAATTTTAGATGCTTCTCTGTGAAGTGAGTTTCCAAGATCAAGAGTATATCAACTTTCTTTCTGAAAGAAATATTTCGACTTAATGGGAATATTGTGCCAGACTGTTAGCATTCCAGGCTGTAATTCGAAAACGTTATACATTGGACAATTTAGTTATTAATGTGATACTAAGTTAAGAAGAGCATTTATCTGTCGACTTTGTTGCATTAGAACATTTTCAACTCGTTGCAAGGAGTATTGGAAGGTGTTAAGAATGGAGTGGTTGTCATCAAATTATGGTTGATGTTATTCTGCATGCTTTGGGTATACAATAACAGCATACGTTCCTCAATTTACTTGGGAGCTTCTGTTTCGAATTTGGGGATTAATTATTGAATTGTCGTGGGTTTGCTGATGTATCGGTACTTCATTTTGGAAGATACTTCTCCCTTTGAGTTATTGGGGCGTGTCCTTTTTAGAATTTCCTGGCAAACTTGACAATCTTTCTAATATGCCGGATCATTGCCTTCACACAGTGCGCATGTCGGCAGAAAATCTCTTGTTTTTTCACGTTTATCAGGTGCATGTTCTTTGCAGCATTTAACACATCGGAATGCATTAGCAGAGTACGTTCACATCTTTGGAAAGTTTTACGTTGTTCTGTGTCTCGCTTCATGTATGGTGGCTCAAATACAACACCGTTCAGACGTCTGTTAGTCTTAAACATTTTTTTCAATTTTCGCGTTTGGTTTAAAGTCTATAAAAATTAAAGTAGTGGTAACTTTGTTAACCTACGACGTACATTCATCATGTTTCTCACTTTCAGTCCCTTTTCTAACAGGGCTTCTGTAATATCTTTAACATCTACAGTATGATGTATATGATACAAAACCTTTATATGCTCGTTCTTATTTCATTGGTTCGTATTATACACACGTTTTTCATTAGATAGATGTTTTACAATTTTTTTTAATGAAACTGGGGTTTTTTGTAATATTTTAATTGTATCATTTGCCACTGATTTAATTTCGAAGTCTTTTGTTTTTACAACTTTTTTCATACATTTTACTATAGTTTGTACATTATTTACATTGGGGAAAAATACATATGGAACGATTTTATCGAAACTTTCTTTACTGCTTTAGCTCAATCTTGTAATCTACGAGCTCTGCATTGATTCTTGGTAGTAATTGTAACTAATCATTACTATTATTATCGCTATATATTCTTTTTCGCTTTACCCTAGTAACTTCAAAGTCAGCGTCCTGTGTTTGACCGCTTCGTTCGAGTTGGCTTCTGTGCTTGCCATGGCAGTTGTGTTCACTCCCTTGGATTCTATGAGGCTTAGCCCATCTTGTGGTCGCCACTACTGAATGATTCTGATGATTCCATTGTGGTGGTCTTATAGTGTTCCACGCAATATCCGTATCAGTCGTACTACATGTTGCCGTGACTCCACACAAAAACACTTTTATTGTTAGTTGTTCTATTAGATATTGTTACGATTCAAATATTAGTAATGACGAGTTTAAACACTATTTAAGCTTTGAATTTACGAACGTTTACACTCTCACTAAGGCACTTGTCACGAAGCACGAAAAGATTAGCAGAGCTGCGGACACGTTCGTACAAAATTTGATTATGATCAAATTATTGATTCGACGTGCGATATCAGTATTGAGAAACCAAAAGGAAATGAGATCAAGTTAATTAATTTATATGATATCGTAGAAAACAAGTCTGTGATCCCTGTTCTAAGTTTACCATATCAACTATCAAATTGAATCTAAAGAAGAATACAATTAAAAAAACACTTTAACAAGTAGCAACAAAAGATAATAGAGAAATCCGTCGATCCACTTGAACTAAATATCCAGTTTCAAGATATTAAGCAATAGCAAAATTTACAAAACAACAACTCCCAAGAAATTATAAAGAAGCAATAACAAGTGACAACAAGGATGAATGGGAAGAAGCGATTGAAAAAGAATTAAATTGCTTGAAGAGCCACTATATCTGGAGCATAATTGACGTTGAAGGTACTAACGAAACTAGATGTGCTAAAGAATGACACAGACTTTCTCGTAGTAATGTTTTCTAATTTTCTTGGCGTGGTCTGACTTTAAGGTCTTGCTCCATTCTGTGGCCAGCTGCCATCTATCGACAAGAAGAATAGATAATCATTTTTCATTGAAAAATTCCTATTCGTAGTTAAGAAAGTGGCAATTAAGCATTACTCTAAATGCGAAATTTAAGGTCTTTTTCACAGGAATCTATTGAGTTTTGGAAAACTTAACTTGAAGTCATTTGATGCAGATTCACTTACAATGTAAAATGTATACAAATTGATGGAAATATTAACATTAGTGGCGTAATTGTCATTTCAAATAATAAATTAATTTTTGAAAAATCAAAAGAATACACCAAAATCAACTTTACGTCATATTAAACAGTGCAATTAGCACTATCTCTTCGGAAAATATGAAGGAAAAAACTTGGAGTCATTTTTGAGAAAATGGCGTTTGAGCGTTTCTGAAAATGCGGAAATTTGAGGCAGATTGGCGGATGGACGTTTTGAAAAAAAAAACAGTTCTTCCGTGTCAGGGGACCCCAAGACGTGTATTTTCGTTGAAATCTGGTAACGATTTTCCGCAGCCTTACATAATTTTCTCTATACTACATACATTACAGAACGAATTAGATAATGGCAAGATCACCTTGAAAGGTATATTTGTTGTTGATGGATCAAATCAACAGATTGCAGTAGTCCACGATATGGTTCACAGCTCTGAAATGAAACACGTCGTTTCGTACGATACTGAAAATTGCTGCGATGAATGATTATCCCGTGAAGTACACTGATATCGCAAAGACTTACTTAAATGGCGAATTAGAACGTGATGAGATTTTGAAAGCTCCTTAAGGATTACTTCTTGGAAAAAATAATGTTGAAGTTAATCAAAAGTCTCTACGGGTTACCAGATACATGTCAATACTTAAGCCATGTACATCGGATACATCGGACGAAAATGAAGATTTTCTGATTATAAGTTTCTATGTCGATGATTGTGTGATCGTCGGAAAGGATTCAACAGTAATAGACAAACTAATTAGCGAAGTCAATGAGCATCCTACAATAAGAGAAGTTCACTCTCAAGTTAATAATTCATTCCTAGGAATCAGGATTTAGCAAGATGCTAAGGGTTATTTATTGGTTCAGGAAATATTTATTTTGGTGCGCAATTAAGACGAATACGAAACCTTTAAAAAAATAAATTTCACGAGTAAAATAAATTTTAGGCTGTCTGGGATACTTTGCTACAGGCACAAACTGGATAAAGCTTTCACTTACAGTAAGTTATCTATGTACTCTAAAGACCAGACACTCATACACATGCAAAAAATTAAAAGGACTTTAATATATATCAAAGGTACAAAATACATCAAACTGCATATTGGTAGGAAACCAGGTAGTTTAAACGTTAGTTTCGAAGCCAGCTAGTTTACTACATCATGCAGCATATCATTTAGCGGTTATATAATAGCGGTTAAATTCTAATCAGTAGGAATCGTCATAAACAAAAGGCAACCAAAAATAAGCAGAAATCGACATATTTGAGGCTGTATGAGAAGGACAATGGATTATATAGCTTCTAGATGAAATTGGAATGATCAGTGCAATCGAGGAACTGGTGACCATCTACTCAAATAGCAAGTCTGTAATGGACGAGCACAAAATTTTAAAATTACACACACGAACTAACACATCCAACGCAAATTAAAGTTTATTACAGGAGATGAGGAAGAAAGAATATCACATTAAAACATCGAAGTCATAAAGTAGAAACGGATATCCTAACCAATGACATAGAAAGAAATATTCTAGAACGACACATGCTAACAGTTGGAGTTAAATGAATCGATGCAGTTGGCGTTTACAGGATTGTTCATGGTGATTATTTCCACCATGGGATTGTTATTCCATGCTCGCACGAATTGTGGGAAATTGTAGAGATGAGATAATAGCAACCAGTTAACATTCTGTTGATGAGATCCTGACTCTCCGGAGCTCGTCTCAGAGAGACAGAAATTTTATTTTTGTATGTTTTATTATATATGTTGCTACGTACTGAAGTGAGTCGGTAAATATATGTTTTAATGTTCTCCAAAAATGTTCAATCTTTTATAAATTAAACATATGAATAGAAATGAGGTCGTAATGGCAATTTAGACTATTAACGCATTGTTCTCCATAGAGCACGTTGCGTACTCTATCTCGTCCTTGCTGAACAGTTTATTGTATTCTCTCGTAGGTTTGACCAGCGCGCTAACCACAAAACAAATCTGTCCGAAGAAATGTTGCCAGACTAACGATCATTATCATACATGTACGAATATTTATTATTATGTACGATTATCGTACAGATAAAAGTATGATAACAATTAAAGCCGCTGATCGGGGAATCTATTCTTGAAACGATGACTCTGGTGCGAAATGCGATTATCGCATATTTGAACGTGCGTTTCCACATTAACAATAGACCCTTAGAATACGGCACTTTCATTCACAATGAGAACCTATGGAGTACGCCTCTGTGGAATTAAAATGGTAACAATATGCGTACGCTTTCATTGTGAATACGCTGTCACGCCCCCCCTCCTCTGCAACATGCTGCTGAAATTCTATGTTGAACTAAACCAATGCTTAGCCGAATGACAGCAATAATATATATGGTAAAAACAAAATACTAGAAGAACTGAGTCACGAAGAGTTTTAAACTTAAATTTGTGTTCATGTTTGTTACGTTGTCATTTTTATATTTTAAGAGATGTCATTATTATATAAGTGACATCACAGTCGATTCTAAGTTAGTAAAAAAATTATGTTCAACTGAAACGCCACTATATATTTAGTACTAAGATTCCGGCAAATTTATTAGTGGAGTTTTCAATCAAGTAGAAGTGCGGTATAATCAGTTCCACTCTGTATATGATCAGTAAATAAAATCCACTTTTATTATTTTATTTGTTATATATTTTATGTATGCATAGATGTTAATAAAAGTTAAGGTTATCAGAATCTCTATATTAGCTGCATTCATTCTTAATTAGAATAATGCCGTTAAAGAAAATAATTTAAGTAATATGTTTGAAAAAGATTCATTAAAAAGTACGATAGTTTTTACACTATTTTTATTAATGTACGATACTTTGATATTACCCCCGCACGATAGTTGTGCGATGCTAATAATAGATGGCGCAGTACGATATTTTTTTCAGGATTGTTGCCTTGTTGGTCTGATTCTAGTATGTTTATGTTCTTCTTCTTTTTCTTTTTTGGTTGTTTCAAGTTGTTTTCTTGATTTTTATTATCAGTATTAGTGTGAGTTGTTTCAGATAAGGAAGAGGATTCAGTTGGTAAGCTTCTTTTATGAGGAGGGATACTCATGGGGTCAGTTGAGGAGAGGAGCATGGGTGACTTTTGAATTTGATCTGTACATTTTGTATCTTTGTTCAAGGGAGGCTTAGCACAAGGTGATGAATCTGGTGTGCAGCTTTTCTTGTTCAGAGGAGGGAAGCTATCACAATCCATATTAGGTGAATTAGAAGTTTGTACTAATGACTGATCTAGGGAACAATTATCTTTTGAGGTGCTATCATTACCTTCTGAACCATTATTTACTATTGGGCTAGAAATGTCCTCTTTGCTTGGACATTGACTAGCAATATGGCCTTCAGAATGACATTTAAAGCAAGTCATGTTATCAGTAGAAAAATATAATCTATAAGATGTGTCTTGAAATTGGATTAACATAGATGGGGGTAATTTATGAATTTCATCAGGGTGAATGAAAACCTGCCTTCTAAAACTCAAAATATGAGATAAATTAGGATCTGTCATACCAGCTCTTATAAAAGTTATATTAGATGAAGTTTGCACATTAAGTTGGTTGAGAGCTTTTTTATGTCTTCATGTGGGATCACAGGGCACACATTGGATATTATAACCCTGATGTGTTTGCTAAGTAAGGGTCTGACACTTACTTCAATATTATTAATAGTGAGAGACTTATATTTATCTGTAATATAATCAGCATGTTTCTTTGAGCTTAAGAATACACATATCCTGTTTTTCGCGATACGAGACACAAAACGAATATCACTTCCTTGTATAATTGTAATTAGTTTACTCACATAGTCCTTGAGTGTTAACCCTTCATGCGCCTCAATGATAATAGCTTGATCCTTAGTCGGGAACACATCAGTAGTAGCAGCTCCAGCGTAAGATTTGGTTTGTGCCTTATCAGCAGTTGAGGTTAGGTTGATGTTGTTGTTTACGGTGGTCATGGTTTCGGCTAGTGCCGCCCGCAAAGGAACAGGTACACGACAGTTTTATGAGATTTCACTTAATATGATACTTGATATGTAATTTATATAGTCACTAAAAGAAATAAGTATTTAACAACGCACACGCGAGCAGAGCGGACGATGTTGTCAGTACCACGCGTACCTGTCGAATGACCCAAGTCTTGTTCAGTCCCCTATTTAGAATTTATGTGTTTGAATCTTCTAATCATTTGTTATCAATATATGAATAACATACTTGTTTTTATTTTTGTTGTACTATTGTAAACGTTTCGGATATACAAGCGGAGAAAAATTTATCATTACACATACACTTCTTTTGTCTAATTTATTCTTTATGCCACTGTTCCTCTTTATGTTATTCATTCAATTTTCCTTTTTCTAGAGACCCAATGAGGATGGGAAGATATTGTTCCCTAAATGTACTTTTGGGCAAAAAAATAAATATATATTATTTATTATCACTATTGTTTGATTATCCCCATACCTATAATGGATAACCACAAGATATCGGCTAGAACCTCGGAATTTATATCAACGGAGACTGGGTTATGCGCTGTGCGATGTTCATTTTTATTATTATTACATTTTTTTATTTCATTTATTTATAGTCGCATCAACTGCGAAGTTATTTTGTTTTGTCACCGCAGTGACGTAATGCAGGGGAGAGATCTTAACCATTAAAGTCCTTTCTTATAAAATTAAATAGGTAATTAACCGGTGGATAGACTCAAGGTTGTTTATAGTGAACGCGAGGGCCGAAAGCCCAGGCCTCATCGTAACTTTGATCCGGGCGAGCGAAGAGAGAAAACTTGCCTTTGAAAGTAATGTAGCATTACAATGTAGCGGGAACACAGCGTATGCAAATATAGGCCCTATCCATTTGTTTCACATTTCTTCCGCTTAGGTTGGCAGTATGATTACGAGGTGGAGATGACGTCAGCGAACAAACGCACATCGCACTCATCTCATGACCACGTCTACGCTAGTACCCTAGCTTATTTTGCTATATAATTTCAGAACGCTTTTAAACGCTCCTTTTCGTTCAGTGTAGCTACAAGATAAATAAAAAAAAATCCCGCCACACTTTCCTATTTTAAGGTTATGTGCACCTTTAATCACTGCTTTAGACAAAAAGATTTAATAAACATAATTCTATTAAAATTTCAAATATGATTATGTATTTTTTTACGTACCGCAAAGCAATAATGGGTCGAAACATCCTAAGATTGAAACCTTTCCCGCCTTTAAAAAGAAACTTCTTAAGAAGAGAAAGTTATGTAATGCTGTGGGGAAAAACGGCAAATTTTCGGCAGAATAACTCTTATTGCAGGGCCCTGGTAACAAAAAGTGGATAAAACCAGTTGCTAAATTTAGAGAAAATAAGTCTTCTGACACGTAGTGTAGCCAAAATCCATGTTTTGTGGGTCCTTGATACAGAAAAATCGACTGGCGGCTAAATGTCAGTCTGCGAAAAACGCTAGCGCTTAAAACCATTCAGACGATTTTCTCCTAAATTGGAACTTCTTAATTGATCTGGATGATATCGCGCCTTTTTTTATTTGAAGCCGACATTTTAATTTTTGGGGTTCCTTTCCATGAAGCGCCAGAGACATTTTTAAAAATTTTCAAGAAAAGATTTCATCCTTTTTGATTAAATTTTGTTGTTGGATAGAGTGGGGGTTTGAAACAATGGTATAGGTGTCATTTTCGATGAAGACCCTAATTTGTCGAAAACTACGATAATTCAAATTTTTTCGGCGTCTTCCTGCAACTACAATTTTGAAAATAATTTTTTTCCTAATGAAATGTGTTCATCAAAAACAGTGTTAAAGAGATCATGTTAAATATTTCGAAAAAATGTGTATTTTGCGTCATTTTAAATCAAACATGGGCTCTTTTAAAACCACTTTAAACAATATTCAGCTTCAAATTTTGCCTTTAATTTTTATCATCGAATGTAGCAAATAACTGCAAAGATACTGGTGATGATCCTATTTTCGGCTCATTCTGCATTTTCAAAAGTTGCATAAAAAAATTTGAAATTCTAAAATCGAATTTGCGTGCTGCGTTTCTTCGTTGCCGGTTCGGAAACTAGCAACACCGTTTTAAAATTCTTCGAAGTTATCACATTGTTGTCGGTCATGATATTGAATGATTGAATGATTTAGGAAATAGATTGAAGATATGCCATCAATTTTAAATTAGAACTAACTAGCACACTTCTATATTTTAGGATGTTTAAATGCTGATTATGGTTCTAAAAAATTGGTAGCTAAGTTTATACGCTTGTTTGAAATTATTCTTGTTTTCTGTATTGTTTTGTCAATACTACAACATTTAAATTTATTCAGGTTCGTTTCATTTCAAAAAGTTAAAAACTACTCCTCGTTCTAGCAAAGGAAATAAATGTGAATATACTTGGGTTTTTCTAATGTGGCATCTGTGAGTATTATCACCAAGATGGAATTCGGCACGACTTGTTGCATCATTCTCAGTCATGTCGCTAGAGTCGCTTGACCTGCAGCACTGCTTGATAGGTAGCGATCATGCGACATCTTGTGGCAGGACCAAGAAAGATGCAAAAAGTCGTGCTGGATTTCATCTTGGAGAAACTACCCACAGATGCCACATTAAAAAAAGGATAAGCACAAGAGGAATTAAGACTTTTTCAAGTGAAAACTAAGTTTTCAGTAGGGCAGAAATTACAATATTTTATTATTATGAAACTATTTTTAATCATGCAAGAAGATATGTGCTGTTGGAACACCTCTAGTTTCGAGAAGCATTACATAAATTTTTCTTCTTAAAAAGTGTCATCTTAAGAGCAAGAAAGTAAAAAGTAAACTTACCTATTCATTTGGGAGGAAAAACGTTTACGATGCCGGTAGAAACCCATCTCGCCTCTTACAAAATTTCCTATATTCTTCCACTTACCAATCTTTTAATATTAATGAAAACGTCAAAAATTGCGACTCTTGTTTTTTCTAATACATCGGGCGGATTTACCATTTTTACACATTATCTTCCATTTCAATATCCATTACATCGATAAACCATGACATTCTCGGCGCCATTAAAGAAACACAAGAATAACGATCAACAAGTATTAATCGCGCGACTTCTCTTGAACGATGGCTTGAAGAAATGCGGGTTGAGTGGGGGTTTCAGTTACAACATCGGCCACTAGATTTTATGAAGCAGTGCCAATCTCTGGAATATCAGTAAACATGCCTTCGCAACTTTCTCAATCTTTTAATTTCTAACTTTCTCAGAAGTTTGAGGTATCTCCTGCGATGGATCTGGATATGCTTTGGTCATTTCTCTACATATCGTTTAGAAAAATTCGACCATGAGTTCTCGGTTTCAACTGTAAATATATTTAATTACGCACCAACGAAGATGTGTTTGTAATGTTATCAACAGTGCTCGCTGCGAGCTTTTGACTTCAACTGGTTATTGCCCTGTGGAGGGGGAAGCAAGGTCATTGTTCAAGAAACGTTGCGTGGGTAAAATGTGTTAACAGAAGATGATCGACTGATAATCGCACTACGTTTTATGTCATTTTTATTTTTAATTACAGGAAAACACGAATAAAAATGGTCTGGAATAAAATATTGTGTATCACACGGCAACATTTTTTTGACTTTGGCCCTTTCCTTGACTCGACAGGATTTCCCGCCTTGGCCTGCCATCCTCGGAGGGTGAACTGACTCGTCCTGAAAAGGGCAACTCTCTTGCCTTATCATGTAATACACGATACTCTTGATTTTTATTTAGTTTATTCATGTCATTTGTCTCACTAAAATTACCATGGAGCTATGAATACATGGAGGTGACATTACTCACCTCTGTGTTAGCGTTTCTTCTCATTCGTAAATGCGCTGTTAACAAACTGCTATAAATGTAATATTTTTTCAATAAATAATTTGTTTATTTACTTCATAGATTCAGTTCAAATCCTGCCAGGAGAAAATATTTCATTTTTCTTAACCAGCCCAAACGAGCAATGAACCACGTTACCAACTCAACAGTGGCAATCTTCACATATTTTCAAAACCCTCTCGACACTCCATCGCGTTTAAGAATGCAAAGCGGTTGTAAAGAAACCATCCCTTCTCTGTTCATAAGATGGGGCTCACCAATTTGCGCATCACATTATACAACATACACTACTACAATACCAATACATGATGTACGCATTAACAGTCAATTACACAGAATAATGGAAAAATAGAATACATACCGAACATAGAAGACACGTAGGTTACATTCAATACACGCATCAACAACCAAGGTCCACCACTCCCTTGATGTGAGGCGAGCACAAGCGTAACAAATTGAACATTGCGCCCTCCACCATATTCTAGGCAAATGTGGGAGCGATCATTTAAAACAGTACATTATGAAATGATGATGTAATGATGGATATTAATACACGAGTGTGATGTTTTGATACGAGAGGGTATCGGAAACTTCACACGAGTGTATTAATACCCATTACATCGAGTTTTATACAGTACTTTTTCTATGACTTATGCTAACTTTTATAAGTTAAATTTTTACGTTCACTCGTTTCGTAGCCGTTGACATGCAGGATTCAGCCAAGGCCACCTAGCGGACAGCTCGCTACCCTTGCCACAGATGGCTTTGGTGTTCCAGTCAGCATGCGAGAGAGTACAAAAGTTGCAGTAATAATTTCGACTCACCATTTTCGCTTCTCTCTCCCTCTCCCCCTCTCCCTCTCTCTCTCTCTCTCCCTCTCTCTCTTTATATATATATAATTTTATTATATCATATATATTATTTTATAAATATTATTCAGGGCTTGCAGAGTTCATTTTTCTAACAAATTAGGCTTGGCGTGTAAAGTATTTATAGTGCGGGTATTTGTGTGACAAAACATAGCGTGAGTAACTAAGGGCCGACATCTTTTTATCTCCTGCACTACTTGTCTCTGCCTAGGAGAGAAACGATACTATTTGTGCAAGTCCGTGATCATGAATAAATGAAAATTAATAATTTAGCATGCGCGAGTCTCTCTTAGGTGGCTTATCTAACGTTGTCTAATTTTTAGTCGATCATCACGTTCCCCGTTGTGTATCTTATCAATTTATTCTTTCAATTTAACAACTTGTTCCTGATCCTCAATGAATTTATCTTTAGTAAAGCATGCTATTTCACACTGCAATGTTTTTTTCTCTCACCTCATCTGGTTTATTTTTAGAAGTTTCTACTTGCCTGTGACTATTATCCTGGTCCTTAGAATCCAATTATTTTTCATGCTGCTCAAATATTAACAATTTTTGCTGTGGTTATTTTTCTTTCTTTTAGCTAATCTCGTTTTAACCTCATTCACTATATGTTCAATCTCTTCCCCGGTTTTAAACGTGGGAAATTGTCCTAGTTTTTGTCAATTTTCCTAGCTGTTTCCTTCCGAAGCAAATACTTATTAATCTCACGGCTATCAGGAACCCCCACTGCTCTACCGAAAAGTTTCCCAAATAATCCAACAATTTCAACTTTTGACGCAGGTACTGACACCGGTTCCTCAGCTAGAGGGTTTTAACGCAAATAGACTCGTCTGTACAGTGACTTATTTCTTGCAATCACATCAATATTAGCCCCAGTATCTCGAAGAATATCCGTTTATTAAATTGGGGCAATATTTATCATTTGTATCGAATTGACTACTTTCTCTACCTAGTTCTAGATTTAACATATCTATACCTACTTCATTTACCTAGAATACAGGTTACACCTCACTTCCTAAATCTTTTTATATTTTCCAGAATCCATGTATTTTATATTTAGGGCATTTTTTTAATATGCTTACATTTCACAATGTATCATGTAAATACTTTTCTTTGCTTGGCATCAAGGAAGAAGAACATGTTTTATTAATTTGTGTGGAAGATGCTTTTCAAACTTGCCTCCAAAGAATTATTTGTTTTACTCTTTGACCATTGGTTATAATTATTAGCTTGTCGCTTCTTTGCTGTATTATCCATTATAAGCTGATCACTGGTTTTAAATCCACAACCTGAGATGGCACCATTAAATTCTTGCAAGACCTCCGCAAAATCTTATCATGATTCTTAAATTTGCGCCACTGCATCAACACCCTTACCTGGTATGGACTTAACCTTTTCATCCAGTCCGATACGAGTAATGAAAAAAAAATCAAATGTCTCAACCTGCATATCCCCTAACCCAACCTTATAATTTTATGTAGAGGTCATAAGAGATCTCATTACACGTTTGATTCATGGTTTTCTTAATTTCAAAAAATTGTCGGCGTAATTTTTCTGGCGTAACAAGATATCTGTTAGATAACCACTCTTTCATTTGTTCATATGACTTCATCCATGTTTTTTGTCGTAACATATTCAGACACAGAAGGAGGCATAAAATATTAAGAACTGAGCCCATCTGTCTTTATCAAATTTCCGCTCTTGGATCTGTTCAAATCCTTGTATATCATCCGGATGAAATTTCCCCATTTGTTTCTATAAAGATTACCTACATTCTTGAACTCCACGACTCAGCCCATTAACCTGTCTTCAGAAATCGACCTAACTCTGGAAGCACTTTCAACGTCTCTGATTCTTACTTCAGTTCAATTCTGGCCAATTCGTTTTTTTCTCTATCTATCCTTACTAATTCGATTTCTTTTTCTAACCAGCTAATTCGATTTTTTTCTGGCGAATTTATTTATCTATACATTCTTTAAACCATATATCTAGTGGTTCTTGAGTTTGGGTTACATGAAAGAAAATAGACACTTTACAATGCCGACGTGTCTGTTTTGTTTCCTGTGACCCAAACTCAAGAACCATTTGACACATAATTACAGCGGGCATAATCATTGAACATCCTTTAAACCATTCACCCTCGAAATTTGAATGGCTCAAATTTGCCATCTCAAGGCGTCTGAATGTCATGTTACGAGGTGAATCAATTTCTAACGCTTTCGCCAGTTCTACTGAAACATCGTTCGATAATCCCGACATTTTATTACGAAAGTTAATGGAGGGAGAGAGCCACCTTCATGACTGGCTTGATTTATTTTACGTCCAAAACAGTTAAAAACTGCGTGTGACGTGCTATGGGGAGAAGTGAATTCTACGTACGCTTTCAAAAATAAACAAAAGAAAATGAGCGTTTTATTGAAAGGATTGTTAATTCTGTGTTCCCTTCCCAAAGTCATATACTACTTGAATTTTGAAGATCAACGCATCGCCCGAGGAAAAACCTGCACTACACTTACAGCACTAATGACTAAAGCTGTTGACGCGCCCGTAATCACTAACTAACCAACCAATCGGCGTTCTCGATTTTTTTTTTTTTGCAATTTTTGTCCTTTGCGTGTGGTCAATTACTGCACGTTTTGTTGTGGTTTTTTTTTGCAAAGTTTTTACTGTGTGCTCCATAACTTTTGTTTTCGTGGCGCACCCCTCCCTCGCCCTTGATGCGCGGGGGCGTGGCCGCGGTGGCGGACGACTTTCGATTGTTTTCTCGGCCGAACTTGTGTTTTCTTGTACGCGATTCCTGCGCCGGCGGCCTTAGGCCGTTTCGCGAGGGACTCGGGGCGCGCTCCACGTCCCCCCCCCCCCGGGAGCCACTTTGCACGGCGCGGGAAAAGGCGGGCTATCGCCAACGCCCACACCGCGGCCAAAGCCATCTCGATCAGGTTTTTCGTCCAGTTTCCCTGATCCATTGAGCAAATGCTGAGATGGCCCCTTGTTTTGCTTCTGGACATAAATGTAACTTCATTTTCTGTGCACTTCTTCTAGAATTCAGTGGGAAATACAATTATTCAAATTATTGTTTCCATGTTGTCGCGGCAGGAAGTAATAAGAGCCAAAATTCATTGCTTATTTATCCTTGAAAATAGATTTTATTACATGGGAGTTTTTTGTTTTTTTCTCCCTTTCAAAATTCAAAATTTATTGCTTATTTATCCTTGAAAATTGATTTTATTACATGGGAGTTTTTTTTTTTTTTCTCCCTTTCAAAATTCAAAATTTATTGCTTATTTATCCTTGAAAATAGATTTTATTACATGGGAGTTTTTGTTTTTTTTCTCCCTTTCAAAATTTAAGTAGTATATGACTTAGTGTAGGGATCACAGAATTTTGAAAATGTGCACACAATTCACTTTTCCCCATAGCACGTCATACGCAGTTTTTAACTGTTTTTTGACGTAAAATAAATAAATAAATAAATAAATAAAAGCACCGGTTCTCGTCAGATCGCCGCAGTTTAGAGCCGCCGGGCCCCGCCAGTACCGGGTCGGGAACCCAAGCTGGCGTTGGCCTTATTCTGGGGGCCCCTCGACGCTCTCTTTTTTATCACTCGATTTCGCGGTTCCGTCAGCGGCCTCCTTGGGTCCCTTTTCATCGGTCGGTTCCTCCTGTTTTTTTCTCGCTCTTGTTTCGTTTCGTGTTCGCGAGAAATTTCCGTTACGCCTGCCTCGGCGTGCGAGCGCGTCGTGCGGGTTGCGTCATGCAGGCGTTGCCTCCGGAGGCAAAAACGTAATCACGGACAATTAAGCAATCGAGCAGCCGCAGTCAGGGTCTAAGTGACCGATTGGGATACCTCGATAGACAGGGATGCCAACATTTTGGCCGTCATGCCATTATTTTCGACGCAGTCAGAGTTGCCGCTGAGAGTAGCAATGTTAGCTAAAATCAGCCAGTGCTGTGGTATGGTTGCTTTGCAAACGTACGTGTGAATTTCAATTAAAAGAAAACAAGTGAAAATCTGGGAGTAGTAGTATGATATTAACTAAATAACTCTGAACATATTCCCGGACTTAAATTATGAGAATTGAAGATTGTAAACTTAACCAAAATTCATAATTTTATTTTGTAGAATGTTAGCATTAGTTTTGGTATGAAGTTGGTTAATGTTAATGGAATGTAGGAGTATTTTTTCTCACTGAAGATACATTTTTTAAAATAAAATATGTTCTACAAATCAAACATTTAAGTATGGCCGAGTCCAAGTTTTCGAAAATATTAATATATTTCGCGTAATTTTGCGTGAAAAATAGGCTTTTAAAATATTTTATCAAAAACGGCTTGAAATATTTGTTTCCCAAAAAGAGCAAATTATGCTGATACGGATATTACAGAATCATTTTTTTGTAAAGTCTCTGTAATTCCAAAAATTAGAAAAAGAATTACACAAAAAATTGACATTTTTTTCCTTATTTAATCTGTTTAAAAAAATTATCTTTAAATAATATTATATACACTTTTTAAATTAATTTTTAGTGTTTTCAAAAACTGCAAAAGTTCTTTGTAACTTTCGTAAACATTATATCTAATTCGATTGATTTATTCATGTTTCCGGGCGCGTCAACAGCTCTGGTATTAGTCCCGTTAGTGTAGTGCATGTTTTTTTCGGGAGATGGCGGTGATCTTCCCCCGCTTGACGGCGAGATCCGGTACCGACCTACCGTCGGCTAGTGGGGTTTCACCCTAACCAGGACTCTCCCATCAGCGGGGCACCGCCCCAGCCGGGACAAGCTCTAAGCTCCAGACCGGTCTTCCGGGATATGTGGTAGTGTAGTGCATGTTAGTGTAAGTGTGTGTGTGTAATGGGAGAGGATAGGAAAGGAAGAGGAAGGAAAGATCGCGCGAGGTCCGTAACCTATTTGTTAGGGTACTGCTCCGGCATTCGCCTGGTGTTGAACGGAGAAACCACGGAAAACTATCGATCAGAGCAGCCGGCCGCTAGAATTCTCCTCCAGACAGCGGCTGTATTCGACCTAGCTAAAAAGCTAGTATTGTGGCGTCACGGCTATTCCACATCTTTGCGGAAAAATGATGGGCGGCTGTTTGGTTTACCACACCTTTCACAATTCTCTCGGTGCAATTGCTGAATGTGTGATGTAGCAATTCGTGTAAAAAACAATAAATACGTAGTAATTTTTTTTATAAGATGCCAATTTACGAAGGATTTCATGTAACGAGAATGGTCGTTGATAGTGCTGGAATACAAAAATGTACAGTAGGACCTCCACATCGAATCTGACTGTTTCTTTAATATTATTCGACATGGAACCTTCGATCTACAGAAATAATTATGAAATTTTAGAAAATACTATTAAAACATCTTCGGAAAAATTGGGTAAAATTGAAAATCAAAACATTAAATAATTAACAATGGTTCAATCATTCATACCACACAGGGTGAGGCGGTATTTAAATACTTGTTTTTGAATTACGTATTTCAAACACATTTTTTATTTAAGAAATTGTATTTTTTTAGTTCTTTTGACATGTATTTTTGAGACTATTTAAATACATAAAATAGGTGTACTTAAAGAAATACTTAAAATACTTCAAATACATATGAATATAACGAGGATAGTTTCTTTTTGTTTGATTTAAGCTAGCGAATCAGTGAAACAAAAGAAGCCCTTTTCAGCTGTTGAATTTGAATTCTGTTCATTTTAAATTATAAAGGTAAATAATTAAAAATGCTCGACAATTATCCGACAACAAAAAATTCGTTTATTCCTTATACCTACAGTCCGAACAATGCCCTTTCGTCTATTTTTTTCTTTGGATGTAGTTTTACGCAACTTACTCCATTATCAATGTTTACCTCAGAAATGACATTTGTGAGGGTTTTCTAATGCATATAAATGCATATTTTAGAGATAATTGCCTATAATCGAGCGTTAGGAGCCTGTAAGTGCCTATATATTTTCCGCATTTTAATATGTTTTGTTCGTTATATTTTGTTTTATGCAACAATTTTTTGAGAAATCACTGATGGATAATTTTTTACCAAACAAGCAACAACCGTGTAATACCTGCCAGGGCGTCCTCCGATCGAGAAGCTGTATGCCCTGTGTGTTCTTCCCTGTTCGCGTTCCCTGTAAGGAAGGTCACCGCTAAGAGACGTATGACAATTTGACATTGTGCGGGTTATCTTATCTACTTCGCCGAAGCCCGTCACGGCGCTTCAGGAAACAGGAAATTGCTTTCGTCTTTCCGACCTTTGCGATTGACCTTTGGATGCTATCTGTTCCTTGCCAAGAGCATAACTGTCTTCAAAAATAGCGCTACCGGCATCTTTCGCTTTTAGAAGGTAGAATTAGATAAGATAGGCGGATAATTTTGTATTGGTTTTGAAGTTTGGTGCATGCGAGATCAATTGCTGTTCCTGTTAAGAGCACTTGCTACAATGTCAAAAGAGAAACCGGGAGTGGTAGCTCTGTGCATCAACTGATGTCACTGCAGCACCTCTGACCGGGAGGTCCTGGGTTCGAGTCCTGACGGCGGCAGGATTTTCAACACTAGCGTTTCAGCTAGGTCGAATACAGTCGCTGTCTGAAAGAGAATTCTAGCGGCCGGCTGCTCTGATCGGTAGTTTTCCGTGCTTTCTCCGATCAACACCAGGCGAGTACCCGAGCAGTACCATAACAAACGGGCCACGGACCGCGCGCGATCTTTCCTTCCTCTTCCTTGTCCTATCCTGTCTCCTTACACATACTTACACTAACATCCACTACACTACCACACATTCCGGGAGACCGGTCGGGAGCTTAGAGCTTGTCCTGGCTGGGGCGGTGCCCCGCTGGTGGGAGAGTCCTGGTTAGGGGGAAACCCCACTAGCCGACGGTAGGTCGGCGCCGGATCTCGCCATCCAGCGGGGGAAGATCTCCGCCATCTCCCAAGAAAAAAAAGCATCACTACACTAACGGGACTAATGACCAATGCAGTTGACGTGCCCGGAAACACGAAAAAATCAATCAATACAAAAGAGAAAGTTCAAGAAGTTCATTGCTAAAAGAGTGGTATTTATGGAGAATATTCACGGCGAACCGGAAATGTTTTTTCTGCAATGTTATGAAAAGGTGGTAAACTGCAAAACGTATTTATTACAACATAAAAACACTGCAATTCGTGCAAAAAATACAAAAAAAGTGCCAAAAAGTACTCAAACTTTCTTCAGCAAGTGCAGTTAAAAGATGAAGACAATAAAGAATTTCAAGACTGACTTGTGCCATGCCGAAAATATTCCATTTTCAAAACCGGTGAATTCAACATTTAATCAGTTTAACAAGCAAAATATAAAATTTTACACGAGTCAACTCTTAGGTAATATTATATACCTCCTCAATATGTTTTGACAATCGACGAAATTCGAATTGTTTTAGAGAATTGTGTTGATCCTTTTTGTAGTACGTGTTACGTTTAAATTTTAATATAATTAAAAAATAATGCCCATTTCCCTGCCTATTTTTAAGTTTTTACTTCATAAGTGCCTTCCTTTTGTCAACTATTATGCCTAATTCCTTGTCTATTTTCGACCTTTTTATTTGTAGAGCTTACATGTCCGAGCTCTATTTACAACACTATACTTACATTTTATGACGAGGCATCTGAAGGTAGTATCTCCAATACGGAATAAGGCACGGCTTTTCGCATCTTGCCAAGTCGTGCCACTAGCGTAGCTTCATCTGCAGCACTGCTTGATGCAATCGCGATAATGCGACATCTTGCGGCAGGACCGAGAAAGACGCGAAAAGTCGTGCCATATTCCATCTTGGAGTTACTACCCCCAGATGTCACGTTAAAAAACCTAAGTATAGTTTACTTTCATTCGCGCCAGTTGAACGAATGTGTTTCTTTGCGAATTTTTTATACATTCGCCAAATTGTCTGATGATTTGTTTGAAAAACTCTTCGCTTTAAAAGAAAATTCCGTTAATTTGGATTAGACTTATACGTTATTGTTCAGAATTGTAAACCTGACAATTAGTAATGTATTGTTATTGACAATTATTACAATAAGTCGATGCAATAAAAGAAGAAGAACAAGAAAGTATTGATTTAATACGTTTTGAGTATTTGAAGTATTTTAAATATGTATTTAGCTATTCAAAATATAATATATTTTGAGTATGTACTTAAATACTAATTTACGAACTATTTTAGCGAAGTATCTAAATACAAAATTTAGAGTATTTTGCCTAATCCTGATAACACACGTATGTGAGTAAGAACATGAAATTAGTATTGCTGTTTTCAGCAGCTTTTAGAGATTTTTGATTCTACATTTCCTACACTTGCCAAAGCTGCGCTGAAATGACGAACAAACATTGAAAGGGAGAGCCATTAAGCGATCGGGCACGCGATTGACCTTCAGATCGCTTTGGCAAACGCATTCTCTCGACTAACAAGTTACAACGTTGAGCAATAATATGCGCGAGTTACCTTCAGATCGCTTTGGCGAACGCATTCCCTCGACTAACAAGTTACAACGTGGAGCAATAATAAGCGCGAGTTACCTTCAGACCGCTTTGGCGAACGCATTCCCTCGACTAACAAGTTACAACGTGGAGCAATAATAAGCGCGAGTTACCTTCAGATCGCTTTGGCGAACGCATTCCTCGACTAACAAGTTACAACGTGAGCAATAAAATTCCTTTTTGGAATTTTGACTAACAAAAGTGAAAAACGTTTATTGAATAATACAAACGTCCATAAATAAGATATATTTTTCCACAGTAGTAATACACTCCAAATTTAAAAATACAGTTTTTTAGAAAATTATTTAGAGTATGTACTGTACATTTTTATTTCGCAGAAGAAAAAATAGCCATCTCAGAAAATGATTTCGATATACAGAAAGAATTAGCGATGTATAGAAATGTTTTCATACGGAATTTTGAAGGGACAGAAACATATTCAATTTATAAAGAATTTAGATTTATGGAGGTACGACTTTTCTTCCTGTTGCAGGAAGAAAAAATGGTGTGTTTTTTTGGATGCAGCCTCCAAACAGGATCTGTTATCGTCGCCTCCTGGTACATGGTGAGTGAGCGTCCGTTACTGACGCCTTTCTCTCTAAAGCATAGAAAGCAGGGTGGTGATTTTCATTGAGGTATTCCGTGTTCGTACGAAACATATCTAAAATATATTTTAATTATTTGACAGAAAAGTTCTGAGCTGATTATAATGAGTGATACTGAATGTAGAAGATAACAAAAAAAATAATGTGGGGAATGGTCAGGGTGATTTTGAGACACATCTGCTCATTGGATATGGACAATTTCTCGCTTTCATTTGTTTAATGGTAATGGATAACATAATGGATTTCAATTGCGAATAAATAATATTTACTCAGTACTTTATGTCTGCATCATCTTTTCTTTCTGTCGCATTCTGGAAAATGCCCGAAAGTTGGACAAAAGCTAAAAGTCATATTTCAAAGCTTATACTTTTGTCTTATAGCATTCAAAAGAAGACAATATTCTGCATTGAATGCAGTTAATTCTGAAAATATAAGTTAACTGAAGGAGTTTTTTACATCGATGCAAAGTCTCTCAAATTTCATTCCTATTTGTGTGATATCAGAGATTGGACCGGGAGAGACGGCTCAACGCCGGAGGTCCTAGGTTCGAGTCCCGACAGTGGCAGTATTTTCGAAACTAGCTTTTCAGCTATGTCGAATTCAGTCACTGTCTGGAGGAGAATTCTAGCGGTCGGCTGCTCTGATCGGTAGTTTTTCGTGAATTCTCCGATCAACATTAGACAAATGTCGGAGCAGTACCCTAACAGTAACCCTCCCGGACCGCGCGCGATCTCTCCTTTTTTTTCTTGTCCCATCTTCATTCCTAACTAACACACACTAACATGCACTACACTACCACATATTCCCGGAGACCGGTCGAGAGCTTAGAGCTTGTCCCGGCTGGGACGGTGCCCTGCTGGTGCCCTGCGATACCTGGTTGAGAAAACCCCAGCTAGTCGACGGTAGATTGGTTCCGGATGAGGCCATCCAGTGGGGAAAGACCACCGCCATCTCCCGAGAAAAAACACGCACTACACTTACGGGGTTAATGACCATAGTAGTTGGCACGCCCGGCATCACTAACAATCAATGATCAGCCAATCAACGAAGGGTGATTGTGAGTGCACCATCTATCGCGCAAAACTTCATTCATTGTTCATTCTTTATTCTTCGTTCAAAACTTCATTCAGCAGAATTTATTTATTTATTTTATTTATTTATTTTAAGTCAAAAAAACAGTTAAAAACTGCGTATGACGTGCTATGGGGAAAAGTGAATTGTGTGCACATTTTCAAAATTCTGTGATCCCTACACTAAGTCATATACTACTTAAATTTTGAACTTTGAAAGGGAGAAAAAAAAAAAAACCCAAAATTTTCAAGGAAATAAAATAATTTTGAATTTTGAAAGGAGAAAAAAAACAAAAAACCCATGTAATAAAATCTATTTTCAAGGATAAATAAGCAATAAATTTTGAATTTTGAAAGGGAGAAAAAAAACTCCCATGTAATAAAATCTATTTTCAAGGATAAATAAGCAATAAATTTTAGCTCTTATTACTTCCCCAAAAAAAATTTAAAAAATCCAATAATTCTAGAACATTTAGAAGTCAGGCACTTCAAACCGCGCCCGCCCGAGCTACTTGCCCGCCTGGGGAGCCCGGCGCTCCTTCGGCCACGGGCAACTTCCCCTGACTCCGCACTCATTTCCCCTTCAAATTTAGAAAGGGGTGTGTATGCTCAAGCTGGAGCACCGCGAGGCGCTGAAGAGTGGTTTAATCCAAAAAGATATATTGCCAGATTTTTTTCTATCAAATAACCAAGAATCGTATTGTGTTTCTATTCTTCACTATTTATTACTATTTGAAGTTTATTTTCTTAATAAATTCTCTCTTATATAAACATCTTTGTTAAGTGTCAGGAATATGCTTGAATGGCTTATTCTTTCCGTTTTTTGGGTTGTGTTACTAAATCATACAATTATTTATTGTATTTAGCAATAATGTGATGCAAATTAACGATTAATGATGCAAGAACTCTCGCTTATGGACGGACAGCGCTTTTAACACACAAGAATATTTGTCTGTTAAACCATCTAACCAGAATGTACAAAGTTCATGCTTTTATATCAGTCTTCAGTAAACCGGATCACAAAATCCAAGATTTTTTTAATGAATTTTTTTAAAGTTTACTCTCAATTGAAAATTTGAAATCGGATTGATGTATTATTTCATTTCAATGAATCATTTTTTTGTCCTAAAGCGAAAATAGGAATTAATGTAGCTAAATTTTTGATAATAATTGGCAAGTAACTTCTTCCAATGACGGTCATGAGCTAGGTATTCAGTGCCGTACCGCGACTCCGGAGAGATTTGTATAGCCCTTACTTTTAAATCTCGCGCCAGTTTCTCTAGAAGGCCCACGAAGGAGCTCTCGGAAGCTTGTTACGTTCACACGCCGGGTCTCTATCATTATTGTAGGGGTGATCTGATTAATTGGTAATTGCCACTTTATTTGTTGGATTTGGTCATGAGTAGGGCCCGGACAATTATGTACTAAAAAGAGGGAGAATATGTTCATATCCCTTGCCCTATTATAATATACAGAAACTGTGTACTAAAAAGTAAAAAATAAGAAACATTAATTATCATTATATCAATTCTACTTTATTAAAACACATTAATCTTAGTTTATATTGTTCTGTTTCATTAACACAAAAATCAATATTAAACATTAATATCATCATAATCCTATTATTTACAGCGATCGCCGTAACAATAATAATGGCGTTTGCAGGTGCGTGTAGTTTCTGGTGAAGATTATCAAGGTCGAGGAAACGCATGAACGAAGCAAGGTGGCAACGCGATATCACCTGCAAAATGTATCATTTTCAGAAACGAAACTTCCCTTCTGTTCTATGCGATACTCGCGCTGAAAACTAACACACCAGAAGCCATGGATTGCGTCATCGTCTTGTCCTTTTAATTACAATGCCGTCGGTATTTATGGACTGACTTATTTCAACGCAATGCAATAGCGCTATTTTAGAGAAGAGGCTACTGAAAAATGTTTGTCAACGCTAAATTGTTTGTCTGGAAGATTCCTTATCAAAAACATACAGGCAAAATGAATAATTAAATACAGAAATGCAATTATATGTAAAAATATGTTTTTAGGGGTAGAATGTGTAAATATATGTACTTTAGAGTAAAATATGTAAAAATATGAACTAAAAAGTCGACGTTTTTTGGCACTAATCGATATGAAACGTGCATATATCGTTGATTCGGCTTGACAGACTTCTGATGGGATAATATGTTCCGTGTAATTATGTAATTATCCGTATAATTATGTAATTATCCGAACTCTAGTCATGAGCAGTTGATATTAATACACTTGGCAGCTCGCCAGCAAATTTCTGACCTCGCACCGAATTCGGCTCGTACCGTCCCGCAGAGCCAATAAGTTAAGCAGGCCAGCACATGTTTGAGTTCCTCCGGCGCACCGGTTTTTGCACCTTCTGCGCACCACCACTTTGCGTCACAAACCACGTGACCACAGCACGTGACCACAGCACTTCGGTTGAAAACCCTGATCAGATTCTGTTTGCCTCGTTGCATGGAGAGCGAGAAGTGTTCCGAAACATTTTGAAAGTGGTACAAAATGACCATTTTTAACAGTAACCAACCAAAAATAACACGAAGGTGTACGAGATGCAATATTTAAAAGAAATGCTTCATAAATCTGTTTCAATGTCTTGTAACGAGGTGATAGTTTTGGTATCTGACTGGATTTAAAATTCCCGCTGAATTGTGACGCAAACTGGTGTCTGAAGCTCATTGGCTGAAGTCGGATACCATGCGCAAAAGCCCCTCCCCATGGACCTGCACTTATCTTCATTACTGATTTTTCAGGTTCAATCGATTATTGGGCTTTGTTGTGGAATCTGGTCGTTAGAATACAGTGCCAAATTGATAGGTAAGTTTCTTATATCACTATACTGTTTGCTATATCACTATACTGTTTGCACAATAAAATTGTCCATTCTGCATAAAATAAGCATCAACTCTTTATTTTTATCATTATCACCTTGGTCTACGTAGAATCAAAAACATGATCTACATGATTAAAGTGGCTGCATGCGTCGAAGTTACACATTAGATAAGAAACAAAGATTACGCATGGATGGCCATTTTTACTTCTTCGCCTTTACGTCGTAAGAAAACGTTTTGTAATCGGATGCAATAAACGGCGAATTTTCTAAAGAAAAATTCATATTGCTGAACCCTGGGAACAGAAAAGTTGATAATCTTTTCCATACAAATACTAAATTTCATCCTTTAATACGTTGAGTAGTCAGAATCCTGTTTTGTGGGCCCTTAATGCCGAAAAATAGACTATCAACAAAATGTCTCTCCATCCGTCTTCCCGTCCGCCCGTGTGTCCACCCCTCTTTTCGGCCTCTGCTCGTCCGTCTGTCCATCCGTCCGCCAATCCGTCCGTTCGTCTGTCTCTAGTCAACGTTGGGCCCTACACTATTCATCTAATTTTCTCCAAAAGTGATAAGCACCGATCAATGGGAACGAATAAACGGATTTGAGAGTTTCAAACAAAAATTAAATTTGTTGATTAACATTTTCCTCAATTAAGAGAATAGTGTAGGTCTCATGTTTGTTGAAATTCCATATTTTTAAAAAATTGGGACAATGGAATTATGGGGGCGTACTTATACAATTACAATATTGACGATAGAACGGTTTTTAAGATAATCTGTTCTTTAAGGGCAGATCATGAAATACAGTCAAGTAACATTTTTCAAAAATAGGAGTATTTTTCGCGCAGTTTTGCACAAAATATATATATTTTAATTTTTTCAAAAAATTTTTACTCGAAAATCGCTCTCAATTTTCCCTCCAAAATTTCTCATCGTATTTATACATACGAGTATGTATATATTTAGGGACGTGTTTGGTGCAGTACCATTTTCGGCAAACTCTCCGTATTTCCGAAAATTGCAGAAATTGAACATTTCAAAAGTAGAAAATTGAAGATGACAATTTTTGTCTTTGACAAAGTCCGTTGTAAATAATTCGTTCTTTAACCCATTAGTGCCCAGAGTAATTTTGTGCACTCATTGTTATCGCGTTCTTGCGTGCACAGGAGCTGTTAGATCTTAGAAGAAGCAAAACCGTTAGATCTTAGACATGACCTGTCAACTTCCCGCGGACTAACCATTACCATTTGCTTATTTAAAAATTGCATTAATTTCCAGCACAAATTTCGCGAAAACAACTCGTTTCTTCAAAAAGTTATACCTTTACCCATTTGTGCCAAGCGCGACATAAACGATTCGCGCTTGTGTCGCGCATGTTTAATTGCTGAAATTGACAAGTTTAAACTTGTTCCGCGGATTCAATAGACGCAGAAATCATAAAAGAAACATATAAATAAGTTTGTTCATTCCTGAATGCCAGATGTCGATTAAGTCTTGATCGTTAAGCCATTGACATTCCTGGCCAGGGTGCACATATCACTTGTGTGAGTTTGAATCTTCATCTTAACCCTTTCAGATCCGACTTCTTTTTAGATATTGAAAAAAATATTTAACACTTTTTTGGGGCTATTTGGGACTCATTTTACATAGTCATATCAATAATTTAGTTTTTGGACTTTAATTTTTCTAAAAAAAATTATGGCTACAATTGTGTACATTGGGTCTCAAACATTGCGATACATACAATAGCATCATTGAAGGAGGTATATGCGGTTAGTGAAATAAAAATTAAAGATATAAGTTTCTAAACATTTTTTATTAACGAAATATGTAAAAACTGAAAATTTTCATTTTTTAAGATGAAATCCTCTGAAACAATTTTTTTCTTGTCAGGCAGAGATGTTTACATTTTTCACACATTATTAGTGATCTTCCAATACAACCTGGAAACTTACATCTCGTAGGAAGTGGCTCAGTATCATGAAGGGGAAAGTGACAAACACAATTAAATCTTATTTATTCTGCTGGCCTTCTTTCTTGCAATTTTTTCCGACTTGGCGGAGTCGGAGTTGGAGAAGATACCGGTCTGCCCCTTTTCGCTGCAATTTTTTCCCATATAAGATGAGACCTTCTGCCACCCTCATTCGAAATTCAAGGAGGTCTAGTATATTCCAGAGTCCTCATCTTATATGAAGGTTAGTTCTTAGATGAAAAAATCTACTCTTGACATGTTTTTTAGGAACATTTGTATTTTGAAAGTAGTAACCCAAAACATTCGAACTCTAGGAAATTTCATTGCTCCTATCGCAATATGAAGAGCTAACCAAATTTCAATTTCCTCTTTAGTTGTCTGCCAGAAATTAGTTCCCTTTTGCAAAGCGTAAATATTTGTTTTTTCAGCCATGCCACAAGTCAAGTAATCAGGAATATACTTTTTGAAGTAAACAACTGGGGCTAAAATTTCAACATCACCCCTGTCTTGCAATTTCCATGAACCAAACAAAACAGAAATTGGTTGATTATTCCACTTGATTTTATTTTTTTCTGTCAATGCATAATTTACATTGTCTTTTAGGTCGGAAACACCTGAACTACAGTCTTCAATTACATCATTTTCAAGTGATTACCGTAAAAAAGTTAACTCTTCATTACATTTCTTTATTTCATCAGCGCCAACTCTAGGGGGACGACTGGCAACAGAAAAAATTGTGGCAGCAGATGCAACGTTACGATAATCATTATCCTCATCGTCGGAAGACAAATCCAAATCAGACACATCTCCATTCATCAGAAGTTCCAAGATTTGCGAACAATCTTTTTCTGTATGAAAATCTCATATCGCACATTTTAGAGCAAAAGTCGAAATTCTGAAATGATTCAATAATTAAAAATATCAAAAGTACGCAAAACGCTACACATTACATTTCCAGGAGCAATAAACTATTTGACTTTCAATAAAACTAGCACAAATATTCAACTTACTTGTTTTGAGACCTGGTGGTTACGTTTGTGTACATCAAGTTTCGGCACAACTAGCAAGTATACTGAACTGTCTCTCTCGAAATGTTTTGTACAGATACTTCGAAGAGACTTCCTAGAATTCATATCTATAATCTGACAATTCAAAGATAATGAATTACATGGAAAAAATATGAATATTTCGATCCATGTGTTGCGTGTATGAGACGACGTGCACAGCCAACAATGAAACGTAGTTATTTCAAGCAACAATTACTGACAAGACAGCTTTAATAATAAATACAACAAAACAATAAACCATATAAACTATATGAAGTGTCTAAATTGTTGTCACAAAATTTAGTCTCCAGCTACGACTTAGAAAAAACCATGTACACAATTGTAGCCACTAGATCTTAAAGGGTTAAACCGTGCTTAGTTGCTATATGCCTGTGGTTAAGTCGGAGGGAGAGGCCGTTGTAAGACAAATGGTGGTGGTTAGTCCGCGCCGAAGTTGACAGGACATGTGCAGCTAAGATCCAACGGTTTTGCTTCTTCTAAAGTCTAACGGTTTTGCTTCTTCTAAGGTCTAACGGTTTTGCTTCTTCTAAGTCTAACGGTTTTGCTTCTTCTAAGATCTAACGGTTTTGCTTCTAAGATCTAACAGTTTTGCTTCTAAGGTCTAACGGCTTCTGTGCGTGCTCGAAGGCGACAAAAATTAGTGCACAAAATCCTATGGGCACTAATGGGTTAAACTGGCAGATCTGCACCGCCCTCGAAGATCCAAACGCATGCTCCAAGGGGTACGAACACTCATTAAAACCGGTGACGTCTGCTGAAATGTGTACAATAATGTACGACCAACTAATTCAAAGGACGATCGCACGAACAAACGCGATCTTGTTAACCGGATTTGGAAACAATCGTGTCTACTTGTGGATGCTGCTGTGCCGTGCGATCCAAACGTCGTTACCAAGGAGGCAGAAAAACGTCTTAACACAAGAGTTTGGAAATCGAGATCAGTCGATTGTGGGGCGTAAATGCTCCCGTCGTCCCGACAATGATCGGAGCTCTGGGATTTGTTCCGCAAAAGTTGTGTTACGTGGCTAAACTTTCAAGTCATTGAAAAGACTGGGATGTGCAGGACATTGCTTTATTTGGAACAGTCCACATTTCGCGCAAAGTAATGTAGACACCGACAGTTCATAGATCTTCTCCTTAGGAAGCTGGTTGCAACCAGGAATAAATTTTATATTCAACCGAATAATAACGTATTTAGTGGTCAAATGGAGGAATACTAAATAATAATAATAATAATAATAATAATAATAATAACAACAACAACAACAAGACAGGAAGTTTTGGGGAAGTAATGGAAGTTTTTAGATTCTACAATAGTCAATGTAAATATGTTTCTGAATTGTACACATAAATATGCATCTATTTGTGGCCCCCATAAGAATTTTGTTTATTGATATACAAATCTGATTTATAATATTTATTAAGAATTTGGAAGTCATGCTTTGATAGAGGGTATCTGTGCGACTTCAGTCTCTTTATAAAAAAACTGTGCACGATTAAATAATAATAATAATAATAATAATAATAATAATAATAATAATAATAATAATAATAATAAATGTTTCACCACCTTAGTATTCCTCCTCACAGATGGAAGTTTATCAATTACGTGGGAATACGATTTCCGTTTGGCAATTGTTAAGTGCCGTTGAAACTCTATAGCTACTAATAATTATACAATTGTTGTAGATTGTGTGTTGATTCCTCAAAGCATTGACTGCCCCAGCCCGGATATCGTATCTCTCGAAATTAGCATAGCTGCCCTGGGCTGTGGCTGATTCCTGGCAGTGGTAGTGTATTCCTTGAACAGTCAAAACATAATTCATAATAATCGTATGATGATAATAATTATTATTATCTTTATTGGGAAGCTAGAGATCATAAGGCCTTCTCTGTTACTTTTTTAAGAAAATTTGTGCAATGTGCATTTTTTTCATTTTCATAGTGTCAAAGCGATAGTCAATTAAGAGTGGTGAAAATGTTCGTATTGTAGAAGATGAGCTTCCTGTCCAAAGAGTAACCATGTTTTTATCGATTAAATTTAAAACTTTTTCAAAACGTATTCCTTGAATCAAAAACAAGCGGAGTTCTTGTTAATAACATATATTGCAATGTACAATACTAGTATTAATAATTTTTTTTGCAAATTGCAACTAAATGCCTTACTGATTTATCTTGCATATTCGTTTTTGTTCAGAAGTTCCCTATGCAACTGTAAAAACTTTGAGCATCGCTGTGCTTTGCCTGAGCATTGTCAGGATGTTCTTCGCCATCCTTCTCCTGATTGGAATAGTAAAGGTAAGTTTATTCTCACTCCACAGATATCACTACTGGGTTAGGTGCATAATGTCTCTCTTGCAAGGAAGTAGAGGTATGTGGAAAACACATGTTCTTTAACAATAAATATTTATTTCCAATTTCTCTGGGAATATACTGCCAACAGGACTGTAACAAAGAGATTCCACTCAGGTGTTGAGGTACGGTGGAGGCTTTTGCGAAAAACTTTGGCAACTAATTGGCTCAATAGAACTTCAGTGACATAGCAATTCCCAATTATTTTAATTGGTTGTTAATAGAAACTCTAAATATAAAACCTCACTGTTGGATGCAACACACAAATGGAGTTCAATCAATTTTCTAATATTTAAATGTTATTAGTTAAATGTTTCTAGAATAAATACTAAGAAAACCAGTTATATTTAACAACAAATATATAATTACAAACTTTTCTGAATAGGTTCAATAACTTCAGTAGTCTCTTGAATTTATTTTTCAAACTTTGTGCTTGTTCATTTGAGTCCTTCATCTCATCACAATTTGAAATCATCCCTGCTTTATTTCTCTTTCCTTCATTTTCAAAGCCATAGAGCTATAGAGATAGAAGATGGCATGACGTCACAATCGGGTCTTTCAGACAGCTTTTGGGCAGAAGCGGTTACTACCGCGAACTACGTGAGGAATAGATGTCCATGTAATTCGTTAAATGGCCGCACGCCGTATGAAGCATGGACGGAGATTGTTCCAAAAGTGTTACTTACAAGTCTTCGGATGTGATGTATACTGTGTGGCTCACCTAAGATGTTCCCTTCAATTTTCTCCTGAACCGTTGCAGATATTGAGATGCAGTTTTCACTAAAACTTCCGGCGAGGCCATTTCCTTCCGTTGCGTCGACCCTGCGGTAACGGTTTTTAGTCTTTCAAAGAGTAAACGTTTTGTTTCTGACAGCAAACGCATTTATTAATTCAGAACATGTTCACTCTCCAATCTTCCCTTGCTTTCTTTACGGTTAATAATTCAAATTTTTCTCAAATCTTGTAGTATTTCATTAATTAACAATAGTACCTTGTGGCGTATAGATTTACTCTGAACATGGCTATAATATTAATTGTCTCCAGGACTGAGAGGGTGTAGTCTTAAAGAGCAAATCGCGGGTTTTCGTGAACTCCTTTGCACATTGCATCACTGCATTTACGGCAGGGTCGACGCAACGGAAGGGAATGGCCTCGCCGCATATCACCCGGAATTTCTCGTTCAGATTACGGAAACCAGCAGTCGGCGTGCGTCTTTAAAACTCTTAATTCCTCGAAAATTTTGTTATGTAACATATGGCGATATGCATATTTATGAACTCGTCTGTTCACGTTTGTTATGATGAGCTAAAAAATCTAAAGGGATCCATTTAAAAAATCGAAGTTGGGTCAATATCTCTGCAATAAAAATGCAATAGAATAATATTATGCATGACCATATGTGTCCCTTGCATATAGAAGTCTTAATGCAAACCGCTTCCCAGTGTCTGCAACGGTTCAGAAGAAACTTGAAGAGAACATCTTAGCTGGGCCACACGGTATATTCTAAATAGATCTGTGAACATCGGGAAATTAGATCCACGAGGAAAAGTCGGAAAATGTTTGGGCTACGACGACAGATCGAAGGGAGTACGAGTATATGTCTCCGAGTGACGAAATGATGCATTATCCGAGTGAAAGAAGAATGTGGTTGACAGTTCCCGGTAACATGGTGACGTCAGCTCCGTAACCTAGGCAACAGCGAATCAGAAGTATCGCCATTTGCCCGATGTTGTCACGTTCGAACTGCGAAATGAATCGCGTAACCGGAGTGCTGCAGTTTATCGGCTGAGCGTCGACGTGTGTTGAGTTTACATTGTCCAAGTGTATTGTGAGAGCGCGAATTCAGAGAAGCGTGTTCTGTTAGATTTGTTGTTATTGTTGTATTTTTCTCCTTGTTATTGGTGTTTTGTTATCGTTTTGTTAGTGCTTTCATTAATTTGACATGTCAGAAATAAGTGACAAACTCGGCCGAGGATTCATTGCGTAAAGGAAAGAAGAAAAATTTTTAAATAAGTTTAACCGAAGGAAAGATAATGTTCCAAACGAGACATTCTATCCTCGTCATACATTTCGCTACAATGCACAAGCGACGGTCAGGATATTGATGTGACTTTGAGTACAATCAATCAAATGTCAAGTAAGCCACCGGTAGCGGTAGCTCAGTGCATCAACTGATGTCACTGCAGTGCCTCTGACCGGGAGGTCCTAGGTTCGAGTCCTGACAGCGGAAGGATATTCGACACTAGCTTTTCAGCTAGGTCGAATTCAATCGCTGTCTGGAGGAGATTTCTATCGGCCGGCTGCTCTGATCGGTAGTTTTCCGTGGTTTCTCCGATCAACAACAGGCGAATGCCGGAGTAGTACCCTACCAAACGGGCCACGGACCGCGCGCGATCTATCCTATCTCTTCCTTGTCCTATCCTCTCCTCTTACACACACACTTACACTAACATGCACTACACTACCACATATTCAGGGAGACCGGTCGGGAGCTTAGAGATTGTCCCGGCTAGGGCGGTGCCCCGTTGGTGGGAGAGTCCTGGTTAGGGGGAAACCCCATTAGCCGACGGTAGGTCGGCGCCGGATCTCGCCATCCAGCGGGGGAAGATCACCGCCATCTCCCGAGAAAAAACATGCACTACCCTCACGGGACTAATGACCGAAGCAGTTGACGCGCCCGGAAACACGAAAAAATCAATCAATCAATCAGTCAATCAAGTAAGCCACTTTGTTCGTCGAGCGATCACCTGAGTGATAGAAGTGAAGAAGCGGCGGCGGCGATGGTGTAGCGGTTTGCGTATCGGACTGCTATACCCGATCGAAGTTCAAACCCGATCGAAGCCGTGGATTTTTAAGGGCGAAAAAATCCTTCGTACGCCTTCCTTCGGAGGGGAAGTAAAGCCGGCTGTCCCATGTTAGTACATTTACTGCATGTAAAAGATCCTCAAGCTAAATTCAAATCGCCTGTTTCGTCGCCCAAGTAATACCTTCCTTCTCCCATGATTGGTGAAAGGAGTGTAACGGAATTTGCGTGGTCAGACGGAAGAGCAGGCCTCATGGCCTGAGTCTCGCTACGTAAAATAAGGCACATTCAATTCAATTCAAAGAAGAGAACTTAAACAGCGGTGGTATCAATACGAACGAAGAGCGTTCTTCACGACGGAGACCAACAAGTTGCGATCTGGAAAATGCGGAAGAACTGTAAGATGCAGAAAGAGTGTGAAATACGCGACCAAGGTGAAGATTTTGTAGCATCAATGCCGGGATTTCCAGTAAAATCTGCTGTTTCCGGTCCCGGTAAAATGAACTGGATGTCGGCAATGGCCGAGGAATTTATTTCTGTTTTAAAGAATCAAACTTGGAGCATTGCAAAACGCCCCAGCGACAGGACAAACAATTCGAAGCCGTTTTGTTGTTAGAAACAAATACGACGAACACGGACAAATCACCAGAAGAAAGGTTTGAATCGTAACTCAAGGCTTCGCTCAAAGGCCAGGTACTGATTATAATGAGACGTACGCACCAGTTGCACGACTTAGCTCCATTCATTTAGCTATAGCCATGGCCGCACAAGAAAATATGTTTATTAGGCAATTTGACGTCACCGCAGTATATCTCAACGGCATGCTAGATGAACTTGTGTACATGGAAATGCCAGAGTATGCGCGAGAAGTACTGGAGTTTATAGTCGCCCATGAACAGTCATTGCCTGACATACTTGAAGAGACTAGAATAACTCGGAAAAGATTGAATCAAAAGTATGTTTGTAGAATGAAGAAAGCACTCTACGGTATGAAGCAAGCGGGTCGCTGCTGGCACAAACACGTCAATGAAGAGTTAATTAAATTTGGAATGCAACCTTCTACCGCTGATTCGTGTGTATATGTAAAACGATCGTTTAGTAGTCAGTATATATGTTGACGATTTCTTAGTTATTTCTAGTCGATCGACTGATATTAAGAATTTTCACAAATTTCTACAAAATTCTTTCGAAATTAAAGATTTGAGTGAGGCTAAATATTGTTTAGGAATAGAATTTTCTAGAAATAATCGATGCATATCGTTAAGTCAGAAAAAATATATCAACGATATACTCCCATCTCGATCAGGTTTTTCGTCCAGTTTCCCTGATCCATTGAGCAAATGCTGAGATGGCCCCTTGTTTTGCTTCTGGACATAAATGTAACTTCGTTTTCTGTGCACGTCTTCTAGAATTCAGTGGGAAATACAATTATTCAAATTATCGTTTCCATGTTGTCGCGGCAGGAAGTAATAAGAGCAAAAATGTATTGCTTATCTTTGAAAATAGATTTTATTACATGTGAGTTTTTTTGTTGTTTTTTTCTCCCTTTCAAAATTCAAAATTTATTGCTTGTTTATCCTTGAAAATATATTTCATAACATGGGAGTTTTTTTTCTCTCTTTCAAAAATTCAAAATTTAAGTAGTATATGACTTAGTGTAGGGATCACAGAATTTTGAAAATGTGCACACAATTCACTTTTTCCCACAGCACGTCATACGCAGTTTTTAACTGTTTTTTTGACGTAAAATAAATAAATAAATAAAAAACGATATACTGTGCCGGTTCGGCATGTCTGAGTACGAGCCCGTCGCTACTCCTATTGAATCTGTACCAAACCAGTCGATCGGATGGTCAGAAATTGGGAGAAAACTCCGTATTGGCAGCTTGTAGGGGCAATGATGTACTTGGCAGTGGCGACACGCCCTGATATATCTCACAGTGTTAGTGTCTTAAGCCACTGCTATGAAAATTTTGGGAAAATTCATTGGCAAGCAGCAAAAAGGGTCCTCAGATGTTTGAAGGGTACTATCGATCTACGTATTACCTACAAACCCGACAAGGAGACTAAAAATCTCATTGGATTTGTACATACAAAACCAAAGCTGTGAAATTGTTTTCAACTCATCGACTTCAAGACTCAACAAGGTCTGCAGCCGTCCGGTCTTCGAGGGAGGCTGTTGAGGATATATTCCAACGGATGTACTCAGACCTTACACAGGATCTAAATATGCTACTGTTCTTGTATGAACACGGTTGGGATGGAGACCGATAAATGTTTATTGTTTTTTCTGTATGTGGCTAAGAGGCCTTGCTTTGAAATATATTCAAGTTGCTTATTAAAGCACTTATATTATTTAATTCAGTATAACTATTTCTCGTGATTCACCACCGCTATTCTCAACAGAATCTTATGCAAACTATCTGTTCTATCACAAGTAATTGGTAAGCTATTTATAAGAAGTTATTTAGGCCGTAGATATTCTCGGCAATATGTAATAGGTTCTTTCTGTAAACAAATTACTAATACAATTGTGTTATATTGAAATAATTATTATTATATTATTTTTATTTTAATCAAACTTGTTCTATTTTGCAGCAAATACCGTCTTTGCTCAAGGCATGGATAATTTTTGACATGGTGTCATTCGCTATCCCCATCTTGATGACTGTTGTTTACATTCACAGCCCGGGTGTCTTACACGTTCTTCGCGGAGTTTGCCTACTTCGTAAGTATCACATTTCCCCATTTTTTAAATGTTTGTGATTTAATATGTTTTTACTGCGAGTATCTGAATGTTTTCCCGGTAAATCCCGAGTTTAGGGTGGCAAGGTTCCTTTGGTAAATCCCGAGTTTAGGGTGGCACGGTTCCTTTGATTCACTGATTCGGTTCATTAGAAGAGAATCGACTCCATGAACTGAATCCTTGTTTATACGTAGTAGTCGCATGTAGTTAGAAAGTTCATGATGTTACAGCAATAAATATAATTATTTAAAATAAAGGTACATCGGAAGAATAGCTAACCCCTGCTCCAAAGCCCCTGTACGTATAAATCTCCGTAGCAACGTACTCTCATAAAGTGAACTGATTATTCGTACTTTTCACGCTACAAATTTAATTTTATAACCTACACAATTCTTTAACCAACGCATTTTTTTCACCAAGTGGTCCGCGACGTGCTACCGCACGTCGCTACCCGACGGATCCAACGTGCTACGTTCGCGAGGGCCTTCCGGCCCTCGCTCTCGAGACCTGGTTCGCGCCTCCGCTGTCGCTCCGGCGCTCACGCTGTATTATATACCTACCTCACTTTTAACAGAATTTATTTTAAAGGGAACACTCACTTATAAGAAAATGCATACCTTCCATCTGAGTAGACACACAAACCTATTTGAAGAAGACTTGAAATGCGAAAATACACACAATTCCACGCCAACAAATTATCAGGTGACTTCTCATTTAACATTGAACACAAATAATTCAGTTATAGTGAACCGCGCAACTATAAACATAGGTATCGCGAGAAATAATGAATCATAAAAGGAACCGTGCCACCCTAAACCCGGGATCAACCGGTTCCTTTGATTCACTGATTTGGTTCATTAGAAGAGAATCGACTCCATGAACTGAATCCTTGTTTATACGTAGTAGTCGCATGTAGTTAAGTTCATGATGTTACAGCAATAAATATAATTCTTTAAAATAAAGGTAGATTGGGAGAATAGCTACCCCCTGCTCCAAAACCCCCTGTACGTATAAATCTCCGTAGCAACGTACTCTCATTAAGTGAACTGATTATTCGTACTTTTCACGCTACAAATTTAATTTTATAACCTACGCAATTCTTTAACCAACCCATTTTTTTCATCAAGGGGTCCGCGACAGATCCAACGAGCTACATTCGCGAGGGCCTTCCGACCCTCGCTTTCGAGACCTGGTTCGCGCCTCCGCTGTCGCTCCGGCGCTCACGCTGTATTATATACTCCCCTCACTTTTAACAGAATTTATTTTAAAGGGAACACTCACTTTTAAGAAAATTCATACCTTCCATCTGAGTAGACACACAAACCTATTTGAAGATTTGAAATACGAAAATACACACAATTCCACGCCAACAAATTATCAGGTGACTTCTCATTTAACACTGAACATAAATAATTCAGTTGATATAGTGAACGGCGCAACTATAAACATTGGAATCGCGAGAAATAATGAATCATAAAAGGAACCAAAGGAACCGTGCCATCCTAAACCCGGGATCAACCCACTTGTTGAAAGGAATGCGATCAGAAATACATTTGAAAATACATTTTTTTTATACTATTGAATATAATATGTTGTGTAAATAACACGATGGAGGGAACGATAAAGCCACTACAATTAGACGTGCGAGGTCTTTGTTGGGACTTTGATGTTTACTGCATCGTGTTTTCTACACTGCAGCTTTTACTGAGCTGCCTCTTAATTCCACTCAAGGCCCGTCACGGTGGCATTATGGCACGGTTTTTTGCGTCTTTCCCGGTCTTGCCGCTAGAGTCGCTTCATCTGCAGCACTGCTGCAGACGGTTGCGATCTTGCGACACCTAGCGGCATAACTGAGAAAGACGCGAAAAATCGTGCCTAAATGACACCGAGGTGACGGGCCTTGAGTGCAATTAAGAGGCAGCTCTGTAAAAAGGGCAGTAAACGTTTTCTGGAGTTCCCAACTTCGGAGATGAGAGTGAAGTGGGGGAATTAGGTTATTTCTCCCGAGTGCTTAGTGTTCTGCAGAATAATTTTCTACTGTTTCTGCAGTACTTCCAATTAATGGAAATTGAAGTACGTTATTCCCTGCCGCATATAGTTATTGGTATTTTGGAATTAAATATTGGTTTTTCATGTTCCTAACAAGGACTGGTAATATGTTGAGAACATAAATGACATCCTAACGATGACTATATCAACTCTATAATATTATATAAGAAATATATAATATTACTTACTGAAAACTCTTTTATTCATGTTTCTACTGTTTACTGTAAAAGATAGAGGGTTAGGGACACACAAGAAAACTTATGATGATGAATGTAATTCATTTTTGTTCATCTTAAAGTTTAGCCACGTACTGCGATCGAAAGTGGAACGGAGTAATCCCCATTTAGCCTAGTCAGCCTTCATCAGTCTCTCGTCAGTCATTGCCTTTTATCCCTTCGGCCAGGGGCTCAACGTCGTTAGATAACTAGGCTTCTTAGGCGATGTTCCACGATGTTTCGAGTCGCTCAACCTCCGTGACGTCAAGCAGCGTGGACTCTTTGAAGGGCGGTGGTTTCTTACATTGACCACATTTTTTAAAATTTCTCCTGCGTTTATCAGGCAGTGGTTATCTCATTTGACCACCCAAATAATTCATGTGTGATCCGTTAGATGTCATCGACATTTACTTTTCTTGGCACCAAGCGTTTAGCGTCGATTATGAAAACTTTTACATTATTGCTTGCGATATTGTGTTGAATCACATTGCAATAGTTTTAGTTTCTAAAGAGTTTTATAATTATAAAACATCACTTTTCTGGTAGAATGAGGTTTTCAGTATGCTATGTTTTCCGTTTTTGAGATAGTAGTATTATTTTGTGTTTTCATTGTTGTTGGGTGATAATTCAAATCTGGTGATTAGTGTAAGAAACCACCGCCCGTACAATACCGTTACATGATTGCGATCCTTGAGAAGAGGAAGTGAGTGTTATTTTTTCAATACACTTTCACTCATCCGTGCAGCAAATTGTTCTATCTACCGTTACATGATTGCAATCCTTGAGAAGAGGAAGTGAGTGTTATTTTTCAATACACTTTCACTCATCGCATTGTTCTATCTACGTTACATGATTGCATCCTTGAGAAGAGGAAGTGAGTGTTATTTTTTCAATTTTCATCATCCGTGCAGCAAATTGTTCTATCTACCGTTACATGATTGCATCCTTGAGAAGAGGAAGTGAGTGTTATTTTTTCAATACACTTTCACTCATCCGTGCAGCAAACTGTTCTATCTACCGTTACATGATTGCAATCCTTGGGAAGAGGAAGTGAGTGTTATTTCTTCAATACACGTTCACTCATCCGTGCAGCACATTGTTCTATCTACCGTTACATGATTGCAATCCTTGAGAAGAGGAAGTGAGTGTTATTTTTTCAATACACTTTCACTCATCCGTGCAGCAAATGTTCTATCTACCGTTACATGATTGCAATCCTTGAGAAGAGGAAGTGAGTGTTATTTTTTCAATACACTTTCACTCAATCGTGCAGCACATAGTTCTATCTACCGCAGATAAGACCTTCCAGCTCGAAACGAAACCAGATTGAATACTATGGGCATGAACTATATGCAAAGTAGGCCATTGAATATAAAATTGATTCAGTAAATATCACAGACAACAACTTATGTTATTGTTTATAATATTCACTGGAACTGGAATATTTGCAATTATGTTTTACACACACATGCAAATAGGAACATAGAACACAACGAAACCATAATCTCATTTTGATAGAAAATTGGACATGTAAGTCAGTTTGCTACTATTAGCAAAGTGAGTCAGTTTGCTGCCATCGATATGCTACTACCTTATCTAATCCAAACTATGTACACAAGGAACTAAGGTGTGTGGTTATTGCTGATCACAAAAAATTGTATTTTTTAAATCATAGAAGAAAAAAATCCATATATTCCAATGTTCGTTAGATACCTTCATAAATATATTACAGCAAAAGTTCCAATTAAATGTTAGCTTTTGCAATTCTGCCCCTCAAAGAGTTAAGCCGTTCGGTGCTTGCTGCAGCAGCTCACACGAGAGACGGCATTACGCCGGAAGAACTCTCTTTTCAACCCAATGTTAAGCCGGCGGCGCTAGCCGAATTCGTTTACTACGCTTCGTGAAGTCACGAAAGTTAAGCGAATTCGAGACTTGCGGGTTCTTGGTTGGGTGACCAGCCAGGAACTCCGGGATCTAACGGCGTCGAGTCCCTAGCCGAAGGGATAAAAGGCACTGACTGACTGCGACGTGACGAGACTCGACTTGAGATTATTGTAACGGAGGATTACTCCAAGAATTAAAAAAAAAAGCACATTAATGGAGGATTACTCCCCAGTGCAAAGCGCTCAACGCCCCTTAAGGGGCTCGGAGTCGTGTTGCGTCAAGGTGTAGATGCAACAAAAATAAAAAAAAAGTCGACATCAATTAATGTTGTGTAAGCGTCATTTCATCTCATCGCACGAAGAAATACATATTACTGACACTTTACCTGTTTCTCTGTAAATGAAATACATACTGTAGATAATAGGTTGAAGAAATGTTTTCCTTTGTTTCAGTTCTGAAAGTATATTTCGTGTGTGTGGTGAACGGACACTACGAAGAACTCACTTCACATAGTGAAACAAGTCGGGTGTTAGGCTGATGGTGCAGACAACGAGACGTACTTCTACTATTGATATCTCTGAGCCTAACACCAAGAATCATGGATATTAATACATTTTCAATACAAGGCTTGGTAAAGCAATGGATGGAATACATTTTAATAATGTGTACAAAAGAAGTCAGCAAAAGTGGTTCAGTCACGTCAATTAAGAAGCAATTATCTAAACCAGAATGGTTCTTTCAGATCTGATGTTTTTATTTTCATCTTATGTTTTTTTTAAATTTTTATCTTATGTTTTCATACAATTTTCTTAATGCTCACTATAGCACTATTATTAACAATATAATCAACTAGAGGAAAATAAGTTCCAATTGTTTTAGAAAGTGTTATTTCCAATTTATTATTTTTATAAAGCTAGTACATTGGATGTTTGCATATCTTCGGATGTAAAAAATCCATCTGTAAAAATAAAACATAAATAAAATGAAGGTAGAACCTTTATTTTGTCCCTTCTTACTTTATAACACATTACACGAATGTGTGTGATAAACGAACACTTATAAAGTTACAATAGTGCATACTTTTCCGTGTTAATTGTATGTATTGAGTCTGCAATCTATCTTCAGTAAATTGTTTGGGAAAGCCACAGAATGTGGGATTGGATTGCTCACAAAGTGTGGCCACAATTTACTAGCTTGCCGCAAGAGAAAATTCTGAAAGGTAATTATTCGAGTACTATTAGTTTATCTCAGCGTGAAAATTATTGATAATTGAAGAAGTTGTCCAAGTTTCCTTAAGTGAGCAGAAGATTATATTCTGTTGTATTACGTGCGTAATATAATTTCAGCGTGCTTAATACAGTTTCCGCAGCAAAAACTCTTTTCACAGTATTTGCAGCAACTGTAAGGCTGCTGTCGCTACTACCAGTCAAACATCTAATTTCTTCATTGCAGCCAAGACGTGAATTACTAGGTCTTTTTACTGACGAGGCTATCTTTTGTGCAAATGCTCTTCTGAAAAGTTCTCCAATTGACTATCGTGGCGTCATACGAATAAACACGTATTTCCTCGAAGTCCCGACAATGGGAGCGGGCTTGCGCGCCAATAACTCCCAGCTGAGGTCGCAATACCAACCCGACATTATTCAATTCAGTATCCCAGCCGGTATAATTTATACGTGCATCTCCAGTATCTGGCACGATCTCGTGAGCGTCTATACAACAGTTCAACATCCCAAAACACGTTGGCCTTCTAAAGAGGTTCATACGAAAGACGTCTTGCTTTTTCTTTCCTGAGTCCCGCCCGCGGTTTTACAGAAAAAATATCCAGAGAGTTTCGAAGAGCCTCGGTCTCAAACGCTTCCATAAATTTATTCGAAATTGGAATTAAACTAATTGGTCTGTAATTTAGAGTAATATGTAATTTTTTATAGGCTTCGGAATAGATATTTTTATAGAGAGTTTCCAAGAATTAGGCTAATATCCTAATCGCAATGAGTTAAATATATTGTTTAGACAAGCGAGAGTTTCTCTGGGCAGGTTCTTTAATATGTTTGCAGTAATTCTGTGATAGCCGGTGATCGTTTGTTAGGTAGTTGTTTTGATTAATTTCAAAATTTCGTTGGGTGATAAAAAAGAAATTCGATTTGGTACATCAAAATTTGGTGACACAACATGTGTTATTGTACGATATACTGCATCGTTTACATCATGCTGGGTGAAAGTGGTTTCAAAATAATCTGCTAATAGCTCAGCTTTTTCAGAAATAGACTGTGCAAATTTTTATTACTTTTTAAAGATGGAATACTTTCTCGCTTACTGCTTACACAGTAAGAAAAAGAATTCCAACTCTTCGAGAAATAGCTACGTTTTTCCGACAGAAAACGTATTCCGAAAGAAAAATGAATAACTCTTGTTCCAATATGTAGTAAATTACTTCCTCTAAACCGCGATATGGAGAAATCATTTTTTTGCGTCCGCAAAATTGATTGGAGACAAAACAGCAGTCTGTCCCTCTGAGGTCTCGTCCGCCTGTGCCTCCATAACCCTTCCGCCGATTTACTCCAAAAGATATGTTCCACAATTGACCTGAACAAATTCACGAGCAGCACTCCGAGTCTGAAGCGGATATTTTCTCTTTCGAGACCCCTTTAACCTCAACACCGATTTCCAAATCTTTTCATCATTCCATGTCCTGGAATAGTGTAAAATTTGGCTTAAAAATGGCGTAAGAGTCATTTAGTTGACTTCACTCTGATAGAGAGAGGGAGATAAGATAGAGAGAGAGAGTGAGTTAAAGAGCGAGATGGAGAGAGTAAGGAACGAGAAAGAGAGATAGAGGGAGATAGTGAGAGTAAGAGAGATATATAGAGAGATCTGTAAGTGAGAGAGAGAGCGGGAGAGAGAGTGAGCGAGATGGGATGAGAAAGACAGAGAGAGATCTATAGAGAGAAACGTAGAGGGAGTGAGAAAGACAGAGAGAGGTAGAGAGAGCTATAGAGAAAGATAGAGGGAGTGAGACAGAGTGAGGGAGGGAGGGTAGAGGGTGAGAGGAGGGGAGTGATAGAGAGTGAGAGGGAAAGAGAGAGGGAGATTGAGAGAGGAAGAGGGGAAAAGGGGAGAGTAAAGAGAAAGGTTAATGAGAAGGAGATTGAGACAGAGAGAGAGACGAGAGAAATAGAGAGAGATAGAAAGAGATTGATTGATTTTTTCGTGTTTCCGGGCGCGTCAACTGCTTTGGCCATTAGTCCCGTGAGTGTAGTGCATGTTATTTCTCGGGAGATGGCGGTGATCTTCCCCCGCTGGATGGCGAGATCCGGCGCCGACCTATCGTCGTCTAGCGGGGTTCCCCCTAACCAGGACTCTCCCACCAGCGTGGCACCGCCCCAGCCGGGTGAAGCTCTAAGCTCCCGACCGGTCTCCCAGAATATATGGCAGTGTAGTGCGTGTTAGTGTGAGTAAGGGAGAGGATAGGACAACGACGAGGAAGGAAATATAGTGCGCGGTCCGTGGCCCGTTTGGTAGGGTACTGCTCCGGCATTTGCCTGGTGTTGATCGGAGAAACCACGGAAAACACCGATCAGAGCAGCCGCCGCTAGAATTCTCCTCCAGACAGAGACTGTATTCGATCTAGCTGAAAAGCTAGTGTCGAAAATCCTGCCACCGTCAAGACTCGAACCTAGGATCTCCCGGTCAGAGGCGCTACAGTGATATAAAGAGATAGAGAGCAATGTAGAGAGAGTGATAAAGTGAGTGAAAGTGAGTGATAGAGCAAGTGGGAGAGAGATGTAAAGTTTTTTGATGTAATAATAAAGCTATAAATGCATGTGTTCTGTTTCTTTGTGGAATGCTTCTTAATTTAGTTATTGTAAATTAGGCTTAATTATACTCTTCTAATGACGTATTTATGGATTGCGTGAGCTAAAGCAAATTATTATGAATGATATAGCTTTGTCAAACTATGATCCATTTTTATCTGGGTTCAAGATCTTTTCATTGTCTACAAGTTTAAAACTAGTTTTACTGTATATTTATTATTTTTTTCAGTTCAAAGGTGAGTGAAGTAGAGCGAGAAATTATAGTTGGGCCAGCCAAGGTGCGAAGGGCACGGTGTGATAGGGCGGGGATTCACGAGTAGACAGTAGGTGGAAGAAGAAGGAAATATAATGTCTTTTCCTATTAATAGATATTGTGAAAAATAAATACTCATAAATCCAAACCCTGTTCATTACCAACGTAGTAATTTGAGTAGAAAAACAATGTACCGCACTTGCAACAATGTTTATAGATAGTTCAATATTCAGAAAAGTTCATCATGCCTATAACGTAGATCAGTTTCTGCCTATGACTGGTCAATCATAAATTGTTTTAAATGTCATAAAGTAAAATCTCTATTAAGCAACCACCATGAAAATGTGTTGCTTTGTGGAACGTTTTCTGATAGAGAACATCTAGAGAATCCTGCATCTAGAGAACACAGCATTCTGACATCTATAACGGCTTAGATGGCTTTTTCTTTCAAAATTGAAGTAGTAGATGACTTAGTATAGGGATCACAGAATTTTGAAAATGTGCACACAATGCACTTCTCCCCATAGCACGTCATACGCAGTTTTAACCTTTTTCACGTAAAACACATAAATAAAAATAAATGGCTCAATGCATTAATTGATATCACTGCATGTTGAGAGGTCCTAGAGCACGAGTTCCGACTTTGGCAGGATTTTCGACACTAACTAGATAGTTAGGTTAAGTTCAGCTGCTGTCTGGAGGAGAATTCTAGCGGTCAGTTGCTCTGATCGATAATTTTCTAAGTTTTCTCCCATCAACATCAGACGAATGTCTCCAGTCACCACCATAACACATGGGCCACGGGCCGCACGCGATATTTCGATTCTCTTCTTTGTCCTACCCACACCCGTAGTTATACACACTTACACTAACATGCACTACACTACCACATATCCTGGGAGACCGGTTGGTGGGCCCCGCTGGTGGGAGAGTCCTGGTTAGGGGGAAACCCCACTAGCCGACGGTAGATCGGCGCCGGATCTCGCCATCCAGCGGGGGAAGATTTCTGCCAACCCCGCGATAAAATCATGCACTAACTTACAAAACTAATAACCCTAACTTTTGACTGATCCGGAATCAATGATCAATTAATTAATCAACCAACTTTGATATTCTACTGTACCCTAATATTCTTGCAGCAAGGTAAGGAATGTTTGCTCACTTTCACATCCTCCGCCACATTAGAGGAAATGGAAGTGAAATATCTGAGGAACCCCTCCGGAAATATAATCCGCCGTGGTTTGGAGAAGATTAGAGCTTCGTGATATGCGACTTCCTGTCAACGCTGATAGCTACTCAAAGGTAGGAGATACGACTCTTTAAGATATTCAAAAAGAAAGCGAATTCTGCGAAAGAAAACTATTACGAGGGTCCCGTACCAGTTAAATGTTATTTTAGTCTTATTTTAAATATATTACTTTCTCGCTACCGCTTACGCAATAGAGAGTAAGTTATGTAATGTTGGGTAAAAAACGTGATTTTTTGACAGAATAACACGTATTGCAGGTCATTGACAACGAATAAGTGTATATATAACTAGCTACTAAATTTAGAAACAAGCATCCTCTAACACAGTGGTGTAGCCAGAATCCGTTTTGTGAGTCCTTGATACCGAAAAATTGAATGACGACAAAAGTACCGCGAGCGGTGGTTCAGTGCATCAACTGATATAACTGCATTATGGGAATTTTGATTTGGTGTTGTTGACGTTCTTATAAGAAGAAATAAAAGAGGTCATATTCGTCAACATATTAGCTTTATTAACATAGCCGGCTTTCGACGGCATTGCCGTCACCGTCAGTCTCGCTGCTTTCGGCAAAAGTCAAGCGACTGTGACCGGCACATGACGGCAAAGCCGTCGAAAGCCGGCTATCTTAATAAATCTAATATGTTGACGAAGATGACCTCTTTTATTTCTTCTAATATAACTGCGGCGCCTCTGATCGGGAGGTCCTAGGTTCGAGTCCTAACGACCGCAGGATTTTCGACACTAGCTTTTCAGCTAGGTCGAATTCAGTCGCTGTCTGGAGGAGAATTCTAGTGGCCGGCTGCTCTGATCGGTAGTTTTTCGTGGTTTCTCCGAGCAACACCAGGCGAATGCCTAAGCAGTACCCTACCAAACGGGCCACGGACCGCGCGCGATCTTTCCTTCCTCGTCATTGTCCTATCCTCTTCCCTTATACACACACACACACACTTACACTAACATGCATTACACTACCACACATGCCGGGAGACCGGTTATGGTCTTAGAGCTTGTCCCGACTGCGGAAGGGGTGCCCCGCTGGTGGGAGATACCTGGTTGGGGAAAACCCCGTTAGTCGACGGTCGGTCGGCGCAGGACATGGCCATCCAGCAGAGGAAGATCACCGCTACCTTCCGAGCAAAACCCGCACTACTCTTACGCGGCTAATGACCATAGTATTTGACGCGCCCGGAATCACTAAACAATCAATCAACGACAAAAATGTTCGTGCATCAATGAAGAATCCTAGTGGCTAAACCATCTACCCGAGTTTCTCCAAAATTGATATTCCCCAATCGATGTGGCTGCAACCGCGACCCCTTGAATTTCAAACCATTATTTTAATTTCGAGGGGAACTTACATAAACTGGGGATACTCTGAAAGTTTTCAAAAGAAAAGCTCCATCGTTTTTATTAAATTTTGTTATTGGATAGTGTAAAGGAAGTTTAAGAGAATGATGCAGGTTTCATTTTCATTGCAAATTCTTATTTTTCAAAAATTTCAAAATAGTTTCGGCAACTTCCTACAACTACAAATATAAATATAGAATTTTTTCCGTTGATGAACTATTTTTCTTGAAGGTAGATTTTGAAATGAGGCCATGCAAATGTTTTTTCAAAAATTTGAGCACTTATCCCGTAATTTTGCGTGAATGTACTGGCAATAAAGTACGTGCGGTTTTAGCTTCACTAAGTTTTTTATTTGCAATCGCTTTCATCTGAACAAAAGGGAAGTATGTTTACGTACGGCGGGTTACCTAATTAAGGATGTAATGTAAAATTCAATGCACTGCACTGTTACACACTTTTCGTAAAAGCGATCTCTCAATGAAAATGCATAAAACGACGACTATGTACTTTGCAAGAAAAAATTGCCGTTGAAAGGGGAGGTCCTTTAATAGAGATGGTTTTTATTGAATATTCTTATGAAAATATTAACATTATGTCTATATTCTTTTCGTCAACAATAATTATTTTATGAACTGGTTTCCAATGTCAAATTATGGTGTTTTATGTATTTGTCAGTGGTGTTCAATACTTTGGATTTGGAATGAAATGTTGGATAATTTTTTGAAATTTTGTATTGATCTAGATCCAAAAAATTAAGTAGTAGCTTAATGTAATCATTACTTGTTTAAAATTTTATCTTCCCGTTATTGCTTGCGCAGTATAGGGAAAGTATTGCAATGCTTGAAAAAGAGCGAATTTTCGGGAATTGGCGGGAAAAAGAGCAATTTTTTAACAGAAAAACTTTTGTTGCCAGGCCTTGGGAAAAAAGGGGATATTGTCTCTATAGTAAATTACTTCATCTAATAGGCAGTGTCGTAAGAATCCGCTTTGTGGTTCCTTGATAGCAAGTCTGTCTGTCCTTCTGTCAGTCTGTCTGTCTACCCGTCTGTTTGTGAATAACGTTAGTGTCATCGTAAGTAGGATTTTATTTATAATTGATATTCCCCAACCGATCCGGTTGTCGTGGCGGCCACTTGAATTGAAAACCCACATTATAATTTTTTTAAGGGATACTTTACATAAAGACTCTGGGATATTTACGTTATTAAAAAAAGGCACTCTTTTTTCATTAATCTTTGTCTTCGAAGAACGTAAAAGACGTTTCAGAAATTGTGTTGGGCTCTTTTTCAGTGAAATCCTTGTTTTTGCAAAAACTACAAAAATTCATTTTTTCGGGGTCTGTCTATAATTAAAATATTCGAGATAATTATTTTCTTAATGAAATGTGTTCATAAAAAAAAGATCTTTAAATGAAGTCATGTTCAATGTTTTTAAATTATGAGTATTTTTGCGTAATTTTGTATAGACAACATAGGCAATTTTTAAATGTATGACAATTATTTTCTCAGAAGCAACAACAGATTTTTCCTTTAAGTTTTTTCAATGTGTAGCAAAAAGCAGTAAAAATGTAGTGCTGGGCCCATTTTTGACGCACAGCCCGTCAATAAGAACTTTTGTCCGAATGTCGCCGTTTTCCGGCGTACTGTTATAACATTCTTTTTACGTTCGCAAGGGAAGTTCGTAAGATGTATTCAACTGGTTACCTCCCAATAAACCAATCAAATAGCTACGACTCAAAGTCGAAAGTTGAATTGGAAGCTGCATAAATATGCAAAATTTACTCAAGCTAATACAACTATAGTAATGAAAGAAAAGTGTATAAAAAGGTGTATAATTGCATGATTGGTATGTTCAAGAAAACGAGCAACGATAGGAGCGAGTCTTCTTATATACCAGGAGAACAATTATACCCTTTTATACACATGTTATGTTCAAAATATTTTCGTTTGCATATACGATTAATTACAATTTCAAGAAATTCAAGCATATTTATCCACCCAAAACATGCATTTCATGTCTTGGGTGTATCGTAGTGGAGTAAATGATACAGTGCTTGACCACTTAAGATTTGCGACAGCATTAACTCGTTTGAGAACAAACATTTTGAAAATTTGCTACGAACTTTCTCAGTCCAATAATCCTTTTACTTATTCCAACCATAATTTATATCGGAAAATGAACCTTACGTTATTAATTAATTTTTTAATAAAAACGTGTCATTTTGTACTGTGGTTGACCAACACGATGACAGTGACTGGCCACTCAATTAGTTCTAACAGAAACAATTAGTATAACGATATTTTAATTAATTATCATATTAGCCATAAAAAACAATTTGTGAGACGCAGATTAAATACAACTTTAATATTTTGTATGTGTTGTTGGGGAAAATTACAACAACCTCGATTTTCAAATCTGAGCAAATTCGACTTCATTCAGTTGACTTTGGAGGCCTACGAATAGAATCGTAGGGAGTGTGATGGCATTTTTTAAATAGAAATGGATGGAATACGCAGTGGAGTAGTTAGGGGGGAGGCAGGGGGCGTCTTCTTAAAAAAAGCCTTGACCCAGCCTTTCCTGGACGGTTGTTGTTGAACGGATTTGGTTTGGTTGTTGAACTTTGGTTTAGCAGAAAAAAAATTGTTGAACGCTACTCTGTAGATCTTCCTTCTTCCTTAGAAGATATATAGAATAGATCTGGCTTCTTTACATAAAACAGTATCAGAGAGCTCTTTGGGATCTGCATTATTTAAACGACAGTACTAAACTTCTTCTGGGAAAACCAAATGATTTTGCAGCAGAACGCAAAGACGCCCCGTTATTTTTAACGCGTTTGATGGCATTGGCCATGGCTCCCGCATCATACACGAGCTTTGGCTTCTTTAGCAATATAAGACCACTTATTTTAGGCTCGCATAGAATTTACCTGTCTGCAATAATGTTTACGACGATTAAAATTAATGTGTCAACAATTACTAGCAGAGTGACCAATAACACAATTCATCCACTATCGAAGATACGGTCATTGGTCACCCACACCCTATGCCTCTAAATACGCGAAGCCAGACTCCTCATTTTCAGCTGATATCATTGTCACTCAATAAGATTTGTGCTTTTTATTTATTTTTATTTTATTTTACGTAAAAAAAACAGTTAAAAACTGCGTATGACGTGCTATGGGGAAAAGTGAATTGTGTGCACATTTTCAAAATTCTGTGATCCCTACACTAAGTCATATACTACTTAAATTTTGAATTTTTGAAAGAGAGAAAAAAAACTCCCATGTAATAAAATATATTTTAAAGGACAAACAAGCAATAAATTTCGAATTTTGAAAGGGAGAAAGAAAAACAAAAAAACTCCCATGTAATAAAATCTATTTTCAATGATAAATAAGCAATAAATTTTGGCTCTTATTACTTCCTGCCGCGACAACATGGAAACGATAATTTGAATAATTGTATTTCCCACTGAATTCTAGAAGACGTGCACAGAAAATGAAGTTACATTTATGTCCAGAAGTAAGACAAGGGGCCATCTCAGCATTTGCTCAATGGATCAGGGAAACTGGACGAAAAACCTGATCGAGATCAGGTTTTTCGTCCAGTTTCCCTGACACATACTTGTGATTTCTGACACATACTTGTGATTTGCTTACCGCCGTAATCAACAATCAGCACTTTTGGATATCAGATTTCTAAAGAAAATCCTAAGAAATCGACGTACAATGAACACACATCGCACTGTCAACAAGCATCCGCCTTATTGGCAATAGTTGAACTTTTGGGGTCTAAGTAAATATTACATAATATTTAGAAAGCGTCCCTTCGTGCCATTTACAAGTAAAATATTAGAAAACGGTGTTAGAGCAAGCGCTAATTCCAATTGTGGTTGCAGTGGCCAATCACTGAAGGGGGGGGCAATCACTGTACTGATTACCCTATTACTTCTGAAAAATATCTATTTAAATGGGCCTCGCATTGTTTTTGTTTCCGCGAAATAATTTCAAATGAAAGATACTGAACATATTGTGGATAAAATATTAGAAGCTCGCAATGTCATGAACACATTACTTCCCACGAAAAGTAAAGACAAGTATGAGAGAGAATACAACATGTATAAATATTGGGGAAATAAACAATTCACTTCTGACCCAGTTTTGCTCTAGCGTACTTTTTAGAACTGGTAAACACAACTGACGTTTACATTTTTTATTGTAATTTTAAATATTTCATGTTGCTCCGTGTCAGCTACATTAACGTTTACTTCCCCAATTTCATTCGTTGTTTGTATGTAGCTGTTGTAGGTACGTAATACGTGATGCACATTTTGTTTATGTTTCATGGCCGACTGCAAATACCTTGGCTACGTATTGTAATGAACCGTCCTCCTCTTATAAAACAACTATAATCTTTATAATCGCCCGGTGTTACAACGCCAATATAATACCCAAAACCCGCTCTTATCAATTGCCCTGGTTATACTCAGCTTCCACCTCCAAGGTTGCCCGTCGACTAGCTGCTCCACCAGATCCTCCGATATTTTCTTACTTACACATAAAATCTGGGTGTGAGGTTGTGGCTGACCTGTACAGGATCTAACAACTATTCGAGCACGTGGGCGTAGGTCATTAACTAGCTACATGCAACAATTAAACTACGTTCGTTTAATTTAATGTCGAACCAAGTGATGTTCGTCGTTATTTATTTTCTTTCATTCCTGTGCTAGTTCGTTATTTCAGTTGAAATATATACCAACTGGGGTCGTCGCTCTCCCATGACTCACATAAAACACTTAACGACAAACAAAATAAACACACAAACACATCAACGATATAATACACTTAAATTACATGACACAAAATCCAAAATATTTCCATTCATATTGACAATTATAAATAAACTCATTCATACCCGAATGCGCATTCTGCGTGTATATCTATTGAATCTATTTTTACGTTAAGACAGAACTTGATCTTGTACAGAAGCTTAATTTTAATCTTTCTTCTCCTTCAAATGTGAATTTCATAACAAAAAAAACAACAAAGTTTCATGAACTTCCCTTTTGCCGAAAACGCTGTAATCCTCAGCAAACCATTGTTGCGCGCCGTCCTCGCTGCGTTCCATCCTCCCGCAGCGTTTCTCCATCACCCCACACATTACCAGAAATTTCTTGAACTCGCTAAAATCTTCTTAGCATGTCCTTTCATTCACCTATCATCCTATTTTCATTACGCAACTAGTAAGGCGATTATCGCGTGCTAATTTCCTCCAAAATGTCCTATTATTGAATATACTGCGACACATAAAATATTTCCGCGTTACGCATTGTTATTACGAACATCATTGCCTAAACTCACTATATCCATTCATGTTCACCGTGTTTCTCGCACAATTGCATACTAAAATTTTATCTTTTTTCGGAGCGTTGTTCCCACGTCTGACTTCGAGCTCGCTACACATCATCCTCCCGGTCATTGTTGCGTTGGGTCTTCAACTTTGTTTTTGGAACATTTACCGATCGCTTACGTGTCTTTACCAAAAATATCATACCATTCTACTTAATTCTGTCCCTTCCAGGCTATTTCTCTTTATTACTACTTTTAATTATCAATTTACATCTTATTACTATTTCTTTTACGATTTCCTAATGTTTATTAACGCCAAAATTGCTTAATTTCCGTCGCTCGGCGTCTTGACGTAGTTGTGACGTCAGCGCGACGCATCATTGTTCTCTCGTAAAAATTCCAAGCATACTGTTACGTTTTTAGGTGGTGAATTAAAAGTCTCGTATTATTTTCACAAAAAACGTTTATATTGTTTCTTAACACAATCACTGAAAACACTTGATTATTTATTTACACTACACTTCTCTTCCTTTATTTACACTACACTTCTCTTCAGTTATTTACACTACACTTCTCTTCAGTTATTTTACACTACACTTCTCTTCAGTAATTTTACATTACACTTCTCTTGATTTATTTACACTACACTCCTCTCGCACAGTCCTAAGCACTGGCCACAGTTCACTGCACTGATCACAGTTCGATGCACTGGTCACAGTTCACGTCACCGACCACAGTACTGACCACGGTTCAGTTCACTGAGCACACTCGCTGCACAGCTATTCACCGCGATGCACACACTTCAAAGTTCAGCTTCCACTGGGACTCAAGACTGACTCGCGGTCGCCGGCCGTCGCGTATTTATACCTGTCAAGACAATCCAGAACCTTCCGGACACCGCGACTGTTCTGGAGTAATCCGCCGGCAGGTGATGCAACCGCGCTCGCGGACAGCTCGTGGTCGCCGGCAGATGACGTAACCCGAGACAACAGGGACCTCGGAGTGGCGCCTGGGGATGACGCAATATTCGTTACAATACAATTTCAATTTGCATCTCTACTGCAGCTCCACGATATTTTTCAGAGATGCGAGGAATGTCATAATTTTCCGCGTGATTTCCTTTGTTAATCCCGAAAGTTTCATTTCAATCGCTTTACGCGTTCTCTTAATTTTTAGGAAAAAACCGCTCCTTTACATTACCTTTCTTATGATAACAATGGCTGTAAATTCCTAGTTATATCGTCAAAAGTGTACTTTCAAAATCACTCATATCTTTTAAACCCCTGATGCGATTTGCTTCGGATAACTTTTGACACATTCCTCTAAATGAATGCTATTGATTCGTACTGTCCAAATTGGGATTTTGTCGGGTCTTCCTTAATTTATAAAAAAATTATTAGTGCGCGACACCGCTTTCTTCTGTTTTTCCATCTCCTACTCGTGCCATTCCTTGTTATGTTTGTTCTTTGCATCTAAATTGTTCGTGGGGATCTTAGATTGTTACATCTCCCCCCACCTCAGCTATGACACCGTCATGATGTGTCTACATCTATCACTACACCTCGCTAACATTGTTTCTTCCCACACGCCTTCCAACCTCACTACGCGCCTGCTACAGTTCAACTGGTTCTCACTGACTGTGTTGGCGCACTTGACCTTGTTTAACAATGCGTCCTTCGATTACACAACCACCATCTTCCCGATGCTCGCGACGGACGCACCTGCTAGTGTTTTCACTGGCACTGCACTACATCGGCACGCTCTACCGTCGTCTATCGTGGCACCTGTCACTCGTTACACTTGCTACTTTCAACTGTGTTTTCTTGCGTACATTCGCACTACTTATAACTAAACCTTACTCTAAACAATCTTGCTTTTTTGCTTATCCAATCTGGTTCGATACATCAAAAGCCAATCAATAAAAAGCTGGAAATACTTCGAAACCAATTTTTCAGAATTATTTCAAACGGTGCCTGAAATTCGAAAAATAAACAATTACTCAAGAAATTTAACTTAAGAGACCTCCACATCACCTATCTAATTACCAACTTCTTCTCAAAAAAATATTACCAGAATACAAAATAAGTTACCCTTCACTTTTTCCTCGCACAATCTATTAAACCATCTTTATAGATTAAGCAATCTTACAATTGTGAAGATGAATTAATTGAAAGTATGTAATCACCATCTGTGTAAATAAAAGTCGCCATCCCATTTGGAAGAACATCATCATTCTTCCCAAGAAAAAAATTTCTTCCTGATAACTTTCATTTCCCTTGTATCCACACTTCTCCGATCTCAACCATAAGATGATACCAAACTTACACAAATACAACTCTATGCTTGTGTTACTCTGAAACCACCACGAATAAAACCTTAGGGCAGATCAGTGAATACGCATAAATAAAACTAACTAGCTGCTAAAACAACACGTACTATCATGCAAAATTATGCGAAAAGTACTCAAATTTTCGAAAAATTGCATATGACCCTATTTAAAAACTTATTTTTTAAGGAACAGATTTTATTAAGGGAAAAATCTGTATATTCATAACTGTAGTTGAAGGAAGAAGGCGAAAAACCTTTGAATTTTTGCAATTTTCGAAAATCAGAGTTATTAGCAAAAAATGAGTCCTACATCATTGTTTTAAACGTTTTTCACCTATTCAACAAAAAAATTTAATCAAAAACAATGGAGCTATAGTTTTGAAAAGTTCCACGGGCTTCATGTAAAGTATCCCCCAAAATTCAAATATCGGTTTCAAATTCAAGGAACCGCGACATCAATAGAAATTTTGAAGAAAATCGGTCGAACAGTTTAGCCGTTAGTGCTGTTCACAGACGGACGGACAGACAAAACGTTTTGCCCTCATTCGATATTTCGGTATCAAGAACCCACAAAACATGGATTCTGGCTACACCACGAGTTAGAGGATTTTTTCTAAATTTAGAAACTGGATACTTTGTCGATAGCCCTATAAAAAAGTTTTTCTACCAAAATTTCGTCGTTTTTCCGAAGCATAACTTTTTCTCTACTATGTAAGCGGTAGGGAGAAAGTGAAAATATGTTATTACACTTGCGGCGGGTTGCAAGGAAAGTAAAATTGTAAAATTTTAAATAAACCTGTAAAATTTTACTCGGTCTTTAGCAAACAGTTCTTGAAAACTACTTGGTCTTTTAAAGAATAGGCCGTTGCAAGAGTTATATTTAACAACGCGTTTACTAATGCTTGATTAAAAAGAAATACATGAAATGGACTATAGTTTTTAAGGTTTGTAGAAGTTCTGTTTCGAAGTGCAAAGCCTTCTACTCCGTCCGCACGACTGTCTGACTACCACTCGCGCAACTTTTCTTGACCGATAGATTGACGAAATGCGGGCGGAGTGGGGGTATTAGTTACAAAGACAGCCACTAGAGTATTTTCAGTAATGCTAACCTTTGGTAGATGAAACTCAAACCCGCTATGTGTGCGGGCAGGTCATCGCTCTGGGTAGGCAACAGCAGGGACAGTACATAGGAGTTTTAGGTGCCTTCCTTGAAGGTCCTGGACCTGCCTCAGATGTTTCTTTAGATAATGGTAATAAAGCTGAACAGAAGTTCTTGACTATGAAAGCAACTAGCTTTGACTAGCTTCTGCTTCGCGCCAACGAAGTTTTAATGCTGGGAATGTTGTCATCAGTGCTCGCTGCGATCTTTTGCCTTCAGCTGTTTATAGATCCAGGGAGGGTCATCGTTCAAGAAAAGGTGCGCGCATGGTACAAAATACCTTCAAACGCTCTGGTTCGCAGCGTTGCCAGATGCCTAAGTTATGTGCCCGCTAGATGTCACTCGATTTCCCGCTAAAAATCCGCTAAATTCAAATTATATTTTCCGGTTTTATTATATATGTATTATATAATATACTGTATAGAAAATTTGCTACAGAATAATTTTCAATAAAAATTTTATTTATATAATGCACATTACATATCACAAATTTTATTCTAACAATAATTAAGGTATATTTAAACTACACGCAAGTAATATTAAAATCTGATATTGTTGTTTTTAATTAAAAAAAATTTAAAAAAATTTTTTTAAGGAAGTTATGGCATCTATACACGTTATCATCTATACAAAGAACACGAAAACACAAAGAAATGGCTTGCTTATGTTAACTTTCTTAGTTTCGGTTAAACATTTTTCATTGGTTCAGAATAGTAGAGCTTATTTTTTCATTTGGTTGAGAATGTTGAGGCGAATCACTAACAGATCTCCGGTATCAGCATCTCATATGCCATCTAGGTAGGTATTTCATAACTAATCTAGTTCATTATTTTATTTAGATTTTTAAATTAACATTTGATTTGTCGTAATTTTAGTTTTGCACCCTTTTTGTATACATTTAATTCATGCTAGATTCATGCTCGAAAAGTGAAATTTCCGCTAAATTTTCCGCTAACCGCTAAATCAATTTTTTTCTCCGCTGACTACATTCAAAATCGCTAAATCTGGCGGGAATTCCGCTGATCTGGCAACACTGCTCGTTCGTGCTGGGGCGAGTGTCCTCTGTCTTGTGTACTGTGTAGGTTGGTGATAACTTCCTAATTGGGGGAAAAATAGAGGGAGAAATTTTTCGAAAAAAAAATACTTATTTTGGATATTATTAGCAAGTATTCAAATTCAATTAAAAACGAAGATACTAACTAGAAAAACAACCATGCTGGGAAAAAGTTTCCAACAGCTTTAATATTCAAGAAGAAAGCGCAAGATAGAGCAATTGAGAAGTATTATCCTTAGGTCTGCTGTACACAGCTTGGACATTAATAGGAAAATAACTTTTTTGTAGTAGCGTAGAACGTATGTTAACGAATGGTTAACAGTTTACAGGTCGGATTTTCAGACTATAATTTAAAGAGTCCCTTAACGAATCAGTAAACTTAAACAACATTCTTGGAACGCTTTCTTCCGTTGAGAAAACACTAACAGGACCAATAGCGTTTAACGAATCATTCAATATGTTCCGGGGTTGAATTGAATTGAATTTGCCTTATTTTACGTGGCGAGACTCAGGCCATGAGGCCTGCTCTTCCGTCTGACCACGCAAATGTCGTTACACTCCTTTCACCTATGATGGGAGAAAGAAGGTATTACTTGGGCGACGAAACAGGCGATTTGAATTTAGCTCAGAGGCGTCATTTAGGCTTGAGGATCTTTTACATGCAGTAAATGTACTAACATGGGACAGCCGGCTTTACTTCCCCTCCGAAGGAAGGCGTACGAAGGATTTTTTCGCCCTTAAAAATCCACGGCTTCGATCGGGTTTGAACCCGCAAACTTGGGTATAGCAGTCCGACACGCTAACCGCTACACCATCGCCGCCGGGGTTGGTTCATTCATTAGGGGAGCACTGAAAGTGTTGCTAACGTTTAAAATCCAATCGTTCGGGTGGGGTTGGGAGCCGCCAGATACCCACTGATAACCTGCTAGGTGCGCCTGTGACGCGCCGTTGCCAAGCGATTGGCGCCGACTTATCAGCGGCCACTGAAGTGGAGGCGCGGCAGTCGCCGCCCCGCAGCAGCTCAGCCCCAGTCTGTCCGGCGCCCTCTCGCACCGACGGCCAACTCACGGTCAGTGCATCCACCCTGGTCACTCACTAACTCTTAGTGCTTAGTCTTACTAATCTATTACTTTTTTACTTTACTTACTCACCCAATTACTTACTTACTCACTTACTTACTCAATTACTTCTTACTTGCTCACTCAATTACTTACTTATTCAATCACTTACTTACTTACTCAATTACTTACTTACTCAATTACTTACTTACTAACTCACCCAATTACTTACTTACTCACCCAATTACTTACTCACCCAATTACTTACTCAATTACTTCTCTTACTTGCTCACTCAATTACTTACTTATTCAATCACTTACTTACTTACTTTTACTATTACTCACTTACTTACTATTCAATTACTTACTTACTCAATTACTTACTAACTCAATTACATACTTACTCAATTACTTACTTACTCACTCAATTACTTACTTACTTACTCACTCAATTACTTACTTACTCTCTCACTCAATTAATTAAATACTTAATTATTTAAGTACTTGAATACATACATAATTACTTAATTAAATACTTACTTTTTAATTACGTAAATACTTAATTACCTACTTACCCACTCAATTTCTTTCTTACTTAATTACTTACCTACTGAATTACACACTCACTATTTATATATAACTTGGTAACAAACACACTTTTTACTGTAAGAAATTTTGATAGCTGATTATAGTACTCAAAAATTGGAAGCTAAAATAGTGTAATGAAAGTAAATTTCTGTGAAATTATTATTGATTTTTTCTAGATTAGGTACTGCAAATACTGTAACAGTTTAATGTTACAGTATTTAATTTGCTATGTCAATTTATTTATGTTTGTTTCGTTTGTAAAAGTAGGAAATTATTGCTGCTCCTATCAATATAAATGCTTGGTTTGAATTGAACACTTTCAAGTAATAGCTGAGGTGTAGCGCAAATCTTTGTATGTGTGTGTGTGTGTGTGTGTGTGTGTGTGCGCGTGTGTGTGTGTGTGTGTATATATATATATATATATATATATATATATATATATATATATATACACACATATACATAAAATTAATATTTTTGAGAGTGAACAATAGAAATATCTGTGTATAAACCGCTCTACAATTCATGTGATAGAATTAATTCAATTGAAACTATTCAAATTACCATACAATAACGATGATTACTTACAATGATGGTGGTAGAGGTGTCTTTATATGATTCTTTGGATAGAGAGCTGAGTATTTGTGTCTTCGGATAGTCTCTTAGTCGGATAGTCTTCGGGTAGAGATCTGAGTATTTGTGTAGGAAACTGTGAAACGCGGATTTGTTATTAATACGGGTTTCGTGAATTGAATTTCGGAAAATTCTTAGAGAGGTTAATTTGGGTATGACATAGATGTTTCAGAAGAAGTGAGTGGAGAAACCCATATGGTAGTTCGTTAAAGGCTATAACTAGATTTTTTACTGAAGTTGCGGGTTAGTGATGTACCATGGAGTATTCGTAAAGGAGCAGAGGAACTGATTTTGGACTACTTGAAAACTGTATGGTATTGGATTTAGCAGTGCTAATCCATACTCGTAATTTATATAAAAGTAGTGATCTTGTGATGTTTTTTCAAAGCAAGTAAAGCGGTATTGTATTGCAACTTAGAAGTTGATTAATGGTTGAAGTTCGTGCAGTTCAATTTTTGCTTGCATCCATGATGTATTTCTTATTAGGCTCTGATTGGTTGATTGATTAGTATTTACTGATGCGTCAATATCTAAGGCTGTTATTCCCGTAAATGTACTGCATGTTATTCCCGCGAGGTAGCAGTGTTCTTTCCCAGCTGGGAAGTGAAACCCGGCATACGCGTGTGGTTGCGAGATTTTCCTCATGGTGGAAATAACACCATGATTTTCCTCTCCGTAATCTCCCACAACGGATGCCACCCGGAACTAACTCTAGACTTGGCCTTTTGTAGCGTGGCGGCTCACACTGGTTGAATCAGGCCAAAAACCTCGCCATAATGGCAAAATTCAAAGTGCGCGTTCGGAATTCTGACTTAGCAAATCCCGTTCGGAAGGCATTGAAGTATACTACTTCAGCTCCAGAAAGAAATTTCAATCGTTTTTGTTTTCCTCACGGTCTCGTGAAGTTACCGTTGCTCGAAACATTGGAGTTGATTGATTCTTGTCAACGATACTTGTGAAATTAAAAAAAAAAAGTTTAAAATATTTGTGGTTCTTTTGTATTTCCGAATAGAAGACAATTTTGACAAGTAACGTATATTTTTTTAAAAAAGAGTGTCAAAGAATTTTATTATAATACGGCTGAATTGTAACGTAAAGAGCGTAACAATGTTAATCACGAATGTTGTGGATTACATTTTTTGTCCTGCGTATTCCTGCCTTATTTATTTTCTTATTCATCAAGTAGAATGTCCTTAATCAGAATATCACACATTGAAGTGCACATATCTGCACCATTTTGTTTCATAGCCTCTTTACTGCAATGTTACATAATGCGATTTAACAGTAGATATCCCGGAATAGCCTTCTACGCCACGGGGACTTATTTTCTAAGTATATTTTTTCGATTTCTCCTTATAATTGCTTTTAATAAGAAAATTACTGATATACATTTTTGGAATGATAAAAACATTAACCCGTGACCGCGAGAACTATTCTATACATATTTATACACATATTATTTTTATGAGTCAATTAGCCATTTCCAACCCCCATTTTGAATATTGAAATTTCATTATGGTATTCGAAATTAGTGATCTCCAGAACCTCATTGTAGAATTTTTATGCATTTTTGTTTGTTTTTAAATGAATAGATACGCCATTTTGAAGCCACCATTTTGAATTTTGAAATTTCTTTTTGATATTCAAATTTAGCGACCTCAATAACACACAATAACCATTTTTACGCAAATCCACTCGCATTTGCAATTATGACCAGGTTTTAGGCCTGATTCAGCCAGTGTGCGGCTGAGGGAAGTATCTCCAAGATGGGATTCGGTCAGACTTTTTGAGTCATTCTCAGTGCTGCCGCTAGAGTCGCTTGATCTGCAGCACTGCTTGATGCCGTCGCGATCATGCGGCAGGACACAGAAAGACGCATAAGTCGTGTCATATTCCATCTTGGAGATACTTCCCTCAGCCACCACGTTAGGAAGGCCCAACTATAAGATCGAACTATGAGACCATCGGTTGGTCATGTGCAGTAGCGTAGTGCATGTAAATGTGAGTAAATGTATGTGTGTGTGTATATATATATATATATATATATATATATATATATATATATATATGTGTGTGTGTGTGTGTGTGTGTGTGTGTGTGTGTGCGTGCGTGCGTCGTGTGTGTGTGTGTGGTGTGCGTGTGTGTAAAAGGAACGGGCAAGGATGAGACAAATAAGGTGCGCGACCCGTGGCTAGGGATAGCAAAAAATATCGATGTTTTTCATCTGAAGCTTCGATATATTTATATCGGTATTTTGCTTTCGATTTTTTCTTCACATCGATAATTTGTTGCAAAAACATCGATGTTTTTACATTTCTTTTAAATAAAGGGGTTTAGGCGCGTTGTAGAGTAGCCGCAATCCACAGCACTATCGTTGTTTTGCGACATCATCTTTATCACGCTGCACATTTCGCCTGTGCAATCTGAGGGAATTTTTGGTGGTTTTACTTCGATGGTGTACGAATGGAAGTAACTAAAGGGTAAAGTAGCAAAACACGATGTCCTTTATTGTTAATTTTTTCTTTACATTCCAAAATAATTATTATTAACGTACTACTTAAATGCTGGTAAGCAAACAATAAAATATATCCACATTAGTACTGTAATTAAAAATAAATTGGAAAATATCATGTTTATTAGTCTATAATTAAAACATCGATGTGTTTTCGTCGATGTTTTCATCGACATCAAAAAACCCTAAGCGATGTATCGGAACATCGATGTTTTGGTACAATTTGCCTTCACTACCCGTGGCCCATTCGTTAGGGTTCTGCTTTGGTATTCACCTGGTATTGTTCAGAAAAGCCACGTTAAAGTACAGATCAGAGCAGCCGGCCAATAGAATTCTTCTCTAGATGATAGCGATGCGACATAGAAAACAAAACATCGATGTTAGCAAACATCGATTACTAACGTCGATGTCCAAAATTAAAACATCGATGTTTTTCAATATGATGTTAATAAGGTGGTTTAGTAACATCTAACATTAAATTCGTTTGCAACGAAAGTTAATTTTACTCTTTGTGTTTATCAATTCATCGAATTGATAGGAAAGGAAGGAGCAAACCATACGTCTCCAGCACATTTTTTGACGACTTCCCAATGTGCGAAATGCATATGAAGAAAGAGGAATTATAAGGCAATGAAAGTCATCTCGGGGGAGAGAGTTTGGTCGATGAAGGTAGTACAAACAGCGTTCCTTTGGTTTCAACACATGAACTAACAAGGCATTAGTAATATTTCCTACCTTAACTTTTACAGTATTGTTTTCATGGGAATTTTTTCAGAAACGAACAATTGGAAAAGAAAAAACATCTATCACAATACATCGTTAAAAAACATCACCGTTATTACATGGATGTTTAAAAAATCGATTAGTAATATATCAGACTTTCTCGCATTGCCGGAAAGAGTTACGAAATACAGAAATATTGCATTTTCTGCTTTACTAACACCTCAGTTATTACTTGAAAACGTTCAATTCAAGCAAAGCATTTATTTTGATAGGAGCAGCAATAATTTCCTACTTTCACAAATAAAACAAAGAGAAATAAATTTAACTGTTACAGTTTTTGCAGCACCTAATCTAAAACATCAATAATAATTTTCCACAAACTTGCTTTCATTACATTGAACTTTGCTTCCAAATTTTGAATACTATTATCAGCTATCAAAATTTCTTAGAGTAAAAAGTGCGTTTGTTATTTCTACGTTTAAGTTATTACCTTTCTTTAATCTTTTTTTTTTTTCGTAAGAATATTATCTACATCATACAGTCATCACAACCGACATAACAATGGTATGAATTCGAAGAATTTAGAAAGACTGTGTTGCTATTTTGCGAAATGATAACGCTACTACTAAAGTCATTGTCGCAAGAGACATTGGTAGCAACAACGTCCGGTAAAACTTTTGCTGCCAACACGCGTTCAAAAACTTCGTACGTATGTTTTTGAAAAAGTTAAAATAATATGAAATATTAAATGAACGAATGTACTTGTATGTAGAAAAAAATGCACTGCATGTAGTGTAATTACATACTTTCACACGTAATGTAATTGTAGCACCACTACTACTACTACACCGCAGAACTTCATGCAAATGCATATTTTTACTGAATGCGAATATCGAAAGAAATGTGTATAACTTTACCTATCACCAGAAATAAAACAAAAAAAAAAACCTTTTTATTTTGGATTATTGCATATTTCTGGGATCTTTTCGTTAACTGCATATTTTTATTTATGTGGCATATTTAAGAGCATATATTCCACGTTTTTGTGGAGAAGAAGGTCGAAGGGAGATATTTTCGTTTAATAACATTTTTGTTTATGATGTTTGAAAAATATTTTTATTTTACACATTTTGTACTACAGTGTAAAATATTCATATAAGTAAATGTTATCAGTAGCTCACAATATATTTGTTTAACGCATATTCTGAATTATAAGCTCGTATACTGGCTATTTTAAGAGCATATGTGGCCAATTTTAAGTGTATAGTTGCATGCATAATTTTAACATTTTTAGTACATGAAATTCCAGGGTCTCCCCATTAGAAATTATAGAGCGTTTGGTGCTAAAACCAAATATTTTAAAGCAAAAACCAACACAAATTTGACAATTATAACTCATTTTCGAACATCTAAATCATGTCACAAGAATGAGACGTAATTCACTGAAATTCGCAAGAGTGACGCGCCATTCCATAGTTGCATTCCATTCTGATATTTCCTGAAAGCTAGGAATTTTCATTTCATGTATTTCACATAGGTTTTAAATAGTTTCTAAAAGTGTAAAGTGTAAAATGTACTTCACGCAAAATTACGCGAAAAATCACGTTTTGAAAAATTCACCTTACGAAACAACGACACTACCTTAACACGACCTTATTTCAAAATTTATCTTTCAGAAACAAATTATATTAAGGGAATTAAATCCCTATCTTAATATATTAGTTGTAGGAAGGCGCCGAAACCATTTGGAATTTTTACTTTCTCGTATACGGAACAATATACGTAGAATAGAGAATGTTATGTAATGCCCAAAAAACGGCAAATTTTCGGCAGAAAAAAAAATCATTTCCGGGCCCTGATAACGAGAATGTAGATAAATCCAGTTGCTAAATTAAGAAAAAAAGGCCCTCAAGCGTGGTTTCGCCGGAATCCCAATTCGATGGGTTCTTGATGCCGAAATACCAATTGAAAGCAAAATGCCCGTCCGTCTGTCTGTGAACGCTACTAATGCCTAAACCACACGTACGATATTTTCCAAATCGAAGAATGCTATGTCGATCTGGCTCTAGTTGTAGCTTTGAAATTTTGAATAACATTCTTTAAAATTGGGGGTACTTTACATGACCTTCAGATATTTTAAAAATTTTCCCCTAAACGGCTCCAAATTTTATCTTTAAATTTCATGCAGAATAGAGTACAATACACTTATAAAAGTGGCATAGGCCCGATTCTCAAGGCTAACTCTGAATTTTCGAAAATTGCAAAAGTTTGATTTTTTCGGCGAAATTTCTTGTCAATAAATTTTGGGGTCATGTACATTTTTTTGAAAATTTCAGAGTTTTCGTGCAATAGTGCGTACAATATTTGCAATTTTAAAAAGTAACAAAAACAAGATTTTCTCAAAAAGGCTCCAAATTTTTGGTATTGTTAGTGCCAAAGAAATCCTATACCATGACATGAACGCCATATTGCTCTTTTCTTTTGTTGTTGTTTTTTCAAAAATTAAATTTGGTTTACTTGTCTCTCGCGTCTGTAATATTTACATTAAAGGCGATTTCTTTACATTATTATATTCACGAGTACATATGCTTTAAATAATGTCAAGTAAAGTTCTCCAAAACTGAACAGTTTTCTGTAAAGTAAACTCAAAATTCCGCATTGTCAGTAACGCTCAAACGCCATTTTCTCAAAAAAGGCTCCAAATTTTTTTCAAAGGCTTTCAATAAGTGCTAATTGCATTGTTTAATATGACGTAAACTTTATTTGGGTTTGTTCTTTTTTCTAAAAATTACAGAAATGTAATTTGTTTTAAAATATCACTCATGGCGTTAATATGCAGATTGCTTCATTGTTTAGTATACATTATTACATTTTTTAGTGGAAAGGGCTTCAAATGAATTTAAATGAAGTTTTTCGAAAACTCGATAGATTTCTGTGAAAAAGAGCTTCCAATTTCGCATTAACAGTAATGCGTAATCGCCATTTTCTTAAAAACAGCTGAAATTTTTTCAATGAAAATTTCTATTCAGGACGAGATTTTACTCTTCTTTAATATTCTTAAAGTAATATTTCGGTTGTACTATTAGGTAACCGAAAAGTTGAGAAAATGTCAAATAATGTGGTTTGGACGAAGATAGATGGCAGCTGGCAAGAGGATGAGGCAACGCCGTAAAACCAGTCAACACCAAGGAAATTATAAAACGTTACTACGAGAAAGTCTGTGCCACTTCTAGTTAATCTATATAATCAACATGAAGAGTTTCTTAGCAGTTTTGGAGCGACGTTTTGGGGAACTCATTTTTTCCTATCCTCAGGCTAGACTCTGTAACAGAAAAATTTTGACGTAATTACTGAGATGATATTAATAAAAAATATTACAAAGAGACATACCACACGATGTAGTATATCATAGAAGCTCACCAATTTAAACAACAAAAAATCAAAATGAAAATAAAATAAAACAAATAAACAAATATTTACAAGAGAGCGTGCAAACGCACATTGGGCATGGCCGTTACAAAACGTTTAGTGTTGTAAACAATTAAGTGACCGTTGGGAGTAATTTAAAGAGAATTTATGTTGGTTGTATATGAAGTGTATGAAATAAAAATTGATTGTTTTGTATAAGCCTGACCGTCAATGGAAACCTTGTAGCCAAATTCATTTAATTCTTTAATACTTTGCGCAACTTTTCTCTTGGTTGGTTATTCTGGTGAGGGCGCCCATCTAGAACTCTTAACCCAAAGGTGGCCGCAATTTTAAAAAAATTGCAATTTTTAAAAAATAAAAACTATTGCTTCCTTTTGATTCTGTCAAGTCTTTGTCTTTCAAGTAAAAATTTTAAAATTCGAAATATTTTCGCATTTTCATTATTTTCTGGGTGATATGAAATTTTATACCGTGGCCAACAATGGGTTACATTAGCGTCGTACTTTAATTATCAAAAAGTAGTTTGTAATAACAATGTAGTGATACAATATTTCAATATAATGAAATTACGCAAACAGTGGAAACTAATTAAAACTTATTCATATGAAAATAGAAAATGATATACAAACCGTACGCAAATTATATGAAGTACAACAAAGAAATTAATGAATCTCAGCACATTAAAAAATATTTGGAGTTATGGTTATTTTGTGGATTACAATGAAAGTTTTGAGATGCAAATGTTAGCGCCTTGTATGGTACTGCACAAAACAATTTCTTGGATGAAGGCCAACGTGCACTTGACACAACAGAAAGTTGTGCACTTCTTACAGAGAGCACATTTTCTTTGCTTTTCAATTGCGTCCACCATGTCAACGTGTCGTTGTCACGTGTCAAAACGTGTTTCATTCAGTATCTGTTTGTGGTATTTTGCTCGCACTCCTCTTGGCTTCTCAATTGCAGGGGTGGCAAGAATCCCAATTACTGTTCTCCTGATGAATTCGACCAGCCGCATATCCTTTTCTATGTGTCTGAACAGAAGCCACGCATTTACCATAGCACCATTTTCACAAAAGCGAATCAATGGAAAATACCAACATTTATTTCTAATACGAATTCGATACAGACCACGAAACCTATCAAAAAGGTCTGTTCCTCCCATGCTCTTATTGTACTCTTTTATTAGAGTTGGCATCGGAATGTTAACCTTTTCTTTCTTCTGTCTACTCCAACGCTTGCAAGAAGTTAGTCCAGTGACATTTTTCTTTCCTAAGTTCGTGCCTACAGTCACTTGGCTGTTGTCTTGCCACCGAACCAAAGTAACCGAGGATTCTCTTTCGCGGAGTACATGGTAACTACCTGTTGGTTCTTTTTCCATGTCTCTCAGGGGTGCTTTCTGGATTCGATCTGACCGAATTGGTCCGATAATATACAGATTTTCTTCTCTCAGCTTTTCTAGGAGAGGAAGACTGTTGAAGTTATCCACAAATATCTTACTGAATTCAGGTAGGTATCCGGAACACAATTTTCTCACAACACTTGAACCAAGAGATTGTCCTGGTTCTCTTGAATCACTGGCCCCTACGTAAGGGTAAAAGTTTACAAGGTAACCTTGTGGTGTATTGAGGCACCAAAATTTGAAGCCTTATCTTATTGGCTTCCCGCGGATAAACTGCTTCATACAATGAATTCCATAGTAGGGTTCCATTGCTTCATCAACAGAATAAAGTTTCCCAAGAGGTTCAATGAAAGTTTGAAATTTTTTATTCAGATGATTGATAAGTGGTCTAACTTTGATCAATCTGTCAGTTTTACCTATTACAGTATTGTCGTTCAGATGAAAGTATCTATGTACTTCCCGAAAACCTCCTCTCTTCATAGCGCTGGCAACTAATGAATTGTGAGCATCTGGTCTTTGTTCCCAGTTCATGTCACAATGAGGAAGCCGGTAGTAACACGACAAAAGCAAGATTGCAATGTACTTATAAATATCTTCGTAGCTCACTTGAATTTGTGCTCCTTTTTGCATTGCATAGGAAACAGTTTCTCGTGCGATTCTATCTATGACTTCCGTATCAAAAAATTGTCTAAAAAGATCAACAGTTGCATCATTGGATTTTTTTAGCTCTTCGATACATTTCGGGGTTACAACAGAATAATCATAATTATTTTTGTCATTAGCTTCAAGAATAATTTCATTCCATTTTTACTTTTGTATTATGTTTCACTCTCTTCTCTGCTGGTTCTCTTGTTTCTTCAATATTATTTCCATCAACATCATCACATTCTAATAGCAACTGACGGAATGCCCTACCGCCTCCTTTTGAGAAAATATGTCTAATTTCAAGCTGTTGTGACAGAACTCCTCTTCCTAAATCCGGAATATCGGCTGATTCAGCGTCCATGTCACTTCCGGCATCATCTTCATCGCTTGCAGCACCATCATTTGCTGGTTGAAGCACAAATTCCAATTCCTCCGCTTCATCAATTCCAGACGTAAGCGTGTCATTCTCCTCCAAGTCATTGAGAATGTTTATTATGGCTTCAGCATTAGCTATGTGCGCACTGTAAAAACAAAACAATTACCCTTGAATGGCTACGGTATGAAATTTCATACCTAAAGATTTATCAATCACGCAAGTCACAAAAATTAATATAAAATTAACCATATTATATCATTAGTTAACTGAATCCGTAATCAACAAAATAAAACGAAAAACTTGTTGAGGGTTTCATCCAATCGGGACCTTAAACGTCACTATAGTGACGTTCGAGCTTCCGATTGGATGAAATCGTCAACAGCTCAGATGTGTCAGACGCACGGTTAGAAAAATCGCACTATACCGATGCGATTCTGGAATCGATTCCTTTCTTTCCATTTCCATGGAAACACTATGCGACTACTTTCCTTTCGATTTTTACTGGAATCGATTCCATGAGGTTTGATTGGTGGAATATCAGATCATGCGAACTGGTCGAAGTTATTCGTAATACTTGTGCTTTAGTTCGACACAAAGTGATTGGCATTGAAAAGTTAATTAATTCGTTTACAACTGTAATGTAGGAAGTGATTTGATAATCACGCACTGGAGAAGGTGGCTCACGGCATCAAGTGATGTCTCTGCAGAGCTTCTGACTGAAGGTCCCAGGGTTCGAGTCCCGGCGGTAGGAGGATTTTCGATACTAGCTACAAAGCTAGGTCGAATTCAATCGCTGTCTGAAGGAGAATTTCCGCTGTCAGCTGCTCTGGTCGGTATATTTCCGTGGTTTCTCCAATCAACTCCAGGCGAATGATGGAGCAGTACCCTGACTATCAGGCCACGGACTGCGCGCGATCTTTTCTCTCTCTTATATGTCTTATCTTCATACCGTACTTAATCAACCTACACTTACATGCACTACAGTACCAAACCAGATGGGAGACCAGCCGAAAGCTCAGGGCTTGTCTCGACTGGGGTGGTGCCACTCTGGTGGGAGATACCTGGGTGGGGAAAACTCCCCCTACCTAGGTGGACGTACGTCGACGTCTGATGTCGCCTTGCAGCGGGGAAGATCACCGCCATCTCCCTAGATAAAGCATTAACGACACTTACGGGAGTAATGACTTTGGCAGTTTACGCACCGGAAATCACTAATCAAGCAATTGATAATCATGTCGCGATTCAATTGTTAATCATAACTGGAATTTCTTGAACTGTGCGACCACTACTCTATGGCATAGCAGCGACCAGTAGTGCCAACGGACCATTGGTGCCAACTGGGTGATAGGTTTCTCTCCAATTGTTTCCCATATTTTCATTAGAAGCCTCCAAATGACTTCCGTTTGGTTCTTAGTGGGGAAATCCAATAACTCACATTTCGTACGTGGTATATTTCTCTGAACCAGGTGGGGTTTTGTCCATTATGCGATAGGCTCATCAAACGGGCAGGAATATCAAATAAACACATCCGATGTGAGGGGAAAATAGCTTTCTGAGACGATGTAGCTCTTGTTATCCGTGGAGCGTCGTCGCCCGGAATATTGGCTCCAACGCCTGCCCACGGAGTGTTTCTTAACTTGGCGAGGGTAGAGTTGCTACCACGGAGGCTATATTTTATTAAATGTCAGAAAATAACGTTAAGTTATATGAATGAAGTGCGAGTATGTAATTCAACTTATCATTTATGATATGCGTTGTAACATCCGACAAATTATTATTATTGTTATTATTATTATTGTTATTATTATTATTGTTATTATTATTATTGTTATTGTATCTGTCATTTCGGGCCACGCTACACGTTTTCTTCCGAGGCCCAGTCAATTCTGTCCTGGAGAGAGACGTGTGTAATCTAAGGATTAGTTTTTTACGGCCATCTCTCTTGATAACCCAAGTTTGCTAAGCCTTGAATGATGAATTATGAGGTGATAGGATGATGATGAGGGTTGAAGGAATAGTCACAAATAAGACCACGCCTACGCAGGACTCGAACCTGCACATCCTCGGCGCTGACGACGGCTGCCGCAACCGTCTCTACCACGGGGCCAGCTTTCTCTTCTTCTTCCTCTTCTTCTTTCTCTTTTCTTCTTCGTCTTCTTTTTTCTCTTCTTCCTCTTCTTTCTCTTCTTCTTCGTCTTCTTATTTCACTTCTTCTTCCTCTTCTTTCTCTTCTTCTTCCTCTTCTTCTTTCTCTTCTTCCTCTTCTCTTCCTCTTCTTTCCTCTTCTTCTCTTCTTCTTTCTCTTCTTCTTCCTTTTCTTTTTCATCTTCTTCCTCTTCTTCTTCTTCTTCTTCTTATCATCATCTTCATCGTACTTTTTCTCAGCTATTTTTGCTGGTAAAAATGCTCATCTTCCCCAGAAATGTTTTGGAGACAGGTTCGGTCACAGAAGAACTTCATCTTATATCTGGACTTAAGATAAAAAAAATTCTAACGATATGGGCTGTTTGCAACAAAACTGCGCGCTGTCCCATGTTCAGAACGTTTTTGGATAGTTTAAGTTCTGTTAAGTTTTTAAGGAAGATTTTACTAACCAGGCCTTCCGCCGAAGATATATTTGTTTCTCCAAAAGCCACTCCACCGACGAACGTCTGTCTACATCATCTCGAACAACAGTTTTGGGTATCTTCCTTATATGTCTTGTCGTTTCCATTCATTTAAGTTCGACTGGTGGGTAGAGATGTTTAATTCATAATTTTTAGAGGTTAAAAGGACCTATCGCATATTTTCCTCATGTTGTTGTTGTTGTTGTTGTTGTTGTTGTTGTTATTATTATTATTATTACTATTATTACTATTATTATTATTATTATTATTATTATTATTATTATATTGTAGTAAAAGATGAAGACTCAAGAACGGAAGCAGGAAAATTTGCCAGCCAGCCAGACCCTAAAAATACTTGGCTTTCGATTTCTCAGGCGTCGAAAAACGAGCCAATATGAATGCTCAGACCAGTGGACAACATATGTAGCACGGTGTAAGAAACTTTTCTTAACCGTGATATGTTCGCATTACGGAATAAGAGAATGTATTTATTACACCGTGTTACGAACGTCCTGATTGACACAGTAAACTGAATGGGTCCCTCCGCGAGAATCGGTCCTTCGATCGATTCGAACCGGAGCCAAAGCTTCTTGTGAGAGCAAGTGAGATTTACTGTCCGCCTTGCAACCTAATTGGAGGGAGGTAACAAGATCTCCGAAAAGTCATACCTTTTGAAGGAATAAAACGACGAACTTGAAACTACATTTTGTGTTTTAATACTGTATTTATTTATGTACTTTTAATGGTTCATTTTTCTGCAATGTCAATCCAGTCTGAAATCAAAAGAAACGGATTTTATCCGTCTTTTCTTTCCCAGGATTAAGCATGGTGGTAATGGTGCATTTCGTAATTTGTATTTTTTCCTTTTTCGATATTCCTTATTTCCTGTTATGGTATTCCATAGTTTCCTGTTTCGTAAGATCAACCAATTACCTCTTTTCCAGAAATTTCTCTAATCTTATCGTCGTATACTTCAATCAATTTTCCTGCTATTATCAGATAACATCTCTTTACATTTGATTATCGCTTTACCATCTTGTCCTTTCCTCATTATATTCCTCTAGTTCGCATGTGTACAAGTTACGAAGTATATTAGCTTACAACTTTAACAACATTGTTTGATACAACATAGAGTTTAGTAATGAAGTACTGGTATTGGTGCAAAATACAGTCAACTCCGACTATAGTGAATTCGGATACAGTGAACCTAAGTCACTGGTCCCGTTTCACTTACATTACAAATAAGTTTACAATATTTGGATTTAGTGAACCTGAACCTCGGCTAAAGTGAACATAGGAAATATGTTCTGGAAGTTAATTGGATCTCGTATGTTATGCAATTAAAAGGGCCTTCGGAGAGTAGGACGGTGTTCCAACAGTGGAAGAGGCAATGAAAGGTGTCTAGAGTGCATTACGAAACTTAGAAACAGAGGACCATGCAGAATCAAGTATGGAGAGAGCTCGATCTCTGGCTGGAGAAGAACCTAGAGAAATTACTAATGAAAAACGTACAAAGCAAACTATTTATAATAATATTTTTTAATGCCAAATGAAGATACTGAAATTTCCAGTTTGTGCTGTTAATGAATTTTGCTATACCTCTATATTAATAAAATCATTGTGGAGAAATTCTATTTAATTTTGACATCATCGGATATAGAGAATCTCTGTTATAGAGAAACAAATATGTGAGTCCCAAGAAGTTCACAATAACCAGAGACGTCTCTTTAATATAATAAAATAAATGTATAATAATATATAAATAAATAATTAATTAATATATAAATAACATATTTTTTCCGTTGCAGAGATCAAAATGGTTCAGGTGCGCTGTTGTGGTTGCAGTCTCCAAACAGGGTCCACGGCGATCGCTTTGTGGATTATGGTGAGTCATCTTATCTTTGCGTCGCAATTTAAAGAAGATTCTTCCTTGCGTCTCGTGTTTGCAGAAGGGCGAGGTAATCCTTTCTTCAAGTGTCAAGGGACATATTAATTTATGTACACGGACGCTGGAAAATAGGGCTGCCAACCGTCCTCGAGTTGGAAGGACAGTCCTGCATTGACGTCAATTATCCTCGCGTCCTACTTGGTATTTTAAATGTTCTCCTTGTAGTCAATTTTTAAAATTTGTTGTCATTTATTTTACCAGATGACTAACATTTGCTACGTTGTATAGTTTTTTTGTTTATTTCAGAATTGTAAACATGAATATCCTTTCTCTGAACGCTGACATACGTATAAATGAGTGTCTCTGTTTAGTGACTAAAATAAAAAAGAGACTCTCAGACCAACTTCATTTGCCTTCTGTGAACGAATCTTTACACTTGAATCGTAAATGGAGAGAAGAAAGAAATAGAGCTAATGTTAGTCTTAATTAAATATTTATAAAAAGAAATGTGTTCATGTGTGTTTTTTTCTTATCAAGTGTTCTTCCTTTTTATGAACATAGTTGATAACTCTACTGGTAAAGTAATAGATTCCAACAGAATTTAAAAGCGGAAGATAAATAATGGGATAAACAGTACTGTTAAAGAAATGGGAGAAAAGGTATTTATTTAGGAAAGAAAACGACGAATAATTATTAAACAATATAGCTTTTCTGTGTAATAGTGACAGTCGATCATAAGACAGTTTAATAATATAATGATTAAAATATCATAATATAATTTCATCATGATTGTTACAAAGCTAATAAACATATTAGTGTGAAACCAAATTAATTACAAATCTTCAGGAAAAAAAAAATTTTTAATTAAAAAAAAATTTTTATTTTAGATCTAATTATCGCTATTGAAGGCTTTTTTTTACAGAAAATGTTTCAGGAATTCCTTAAACACAAAGTCATTAACATTATTAATTTGTGCTCTCTTATACGTGGTGTATCCAGAAATCATGTTTTGTGGGTCCTTGATACCGAAGAATCGATTCACCGAAAACGTCTGTTCAAACAGCTAGATTTCTGGTAAAGTGAATCTTAGGCGTTATCACCTAATGTATGAAGGTACTACGGTGTTTGATACAGAAAGCTTAGTTTCCGGGAAAACGTCCTTCCATTTGGCGGCAAACAACTTCACCCAAAAGGTACACAAGAATTTCACAGGACTTAAGCTATATTATACCCCCACAATAAAGCAAAATCGCAGGAAATCCGCTTTTTTAACGGAATGGTAACCTTTGATATATTCTCTTTGTCATGGCGGAACCCGTTTTATTCTAGATCTTTCGTTGTTTGTTCTGAGATGTCTATGAAGCCTTTCTTTAGGTTAACCACGCCCCCTTTTTCCGAAAGGGGTCACCGTCCCCCCCCCACAAAAAAGCCAAAAACACAACACGAGAAAATAATAATAGAAGAGGATATTTAAGAGGAAGAAAGAAAATAAGAGAAGAAACAGACATAGAAAAAGAAGGCATAATCTACAACCCAAGAGCTTTCAAGTGCATTGCCAACTTTAAAGTCATTTCCCCGAAAGTTGACTTCTTGATTGGAATCTCGAAACATCATATCGTCGGTTCTAAGTAAGATAACTCTCAGACTGTTTTTTGTTATAATTCTGAAATATATAGCTAGTGCATGAACCAAAACTAAACATTTGACCAATTATTTCATGACGAAAATTGTATTTAAAAAAAAAATTTTGATTTTTTAACTTAGTGAAAAAATTGTTAAAAATGTGTGAATACTAATAATTTGGTTGGTTTTTTCGTGTTTCCGGACGCGTCAACTGCTTTGGTCATTAGTCCCGTTAGTGTAGTGCATGTTTTTCTCAGGAGATGGCGGGGGACTTCCCCCGCTGGATGGCAAGATCTGGCGCCGACCTACCGTCGGCTAGGGCTAGTGGGGTTTCCCCCTAACCAGGACTCTCCCACCAGTGGAGCACCGCCCCAGTCGGGACAAGCTCTTAGCTCCCGACCGGTCTCCCGGAATATGTGGTACTGTAGTGCATGTTAGTGTAAGTGTGTGTGTAAGGGGGAGAAGATAGGACAAGGAAGAGGAAGGATAGATCGCGCGCGGTCCGTGGCCCGTTTGGTAGGGATCTGCTCCGGCATTCGACTGGTGTTGATGGGAGAAACCACGGAAAACTACCGATCAGAGCAGCCGTCCGCTAGAATTATCCTCCAGACAGCGACTGAAGGACTCGAAATATATTTATATTTATTAATTTCCTATTAATTTTTTAGTTTACTTATCTATACATCTCTCTCAATATGTGTGTATATATATACACACACACACACACTAAATATAGTCCTATCAAACACACTTTTCTTCGTGAAACCTATGCGCTGACGTGGAAGAACACTGGTTGGGAGAGGTGGCTCAGTACATCAACTGATGTCACTGCAGTCCCTCTGACCGTGAGGTCTTAGCCCCACGCTGGTAGTATTTCCGACGCTAACTAGATAGCTGGGTCGAGTTCAGTCGCTGCCTGACGAGAATTCTGGTAGCCGGTTGCTCTGATCGGTAGTTTTCCGTGGTTTCTTCGATCCACACCAGGCGAATGCCGGAGCAGTACCCTAGCAAGCGGGCAACGGACCGCGCGCGATCCGTCCTTCCTCTTCCTTGTCTTACCCTCTCCCCTTACACACACACACACACACTTACACTAACGTGCACTACACTACCATATATTCCGGGAGACCGGTCGGGAGCCTAGAACTTGTACCGGCTGGGGCGGTGGCCCGCTGGTGCAGAGTCGTGACTAGGGGGAAACCTCACTAGCCGACAGTAGGTCTGCGCCGGATCTCGTCATCCAGTGGGAGAAGATCACCGCCATATCCAGAAAAAAACACGCGCTACACTTACGGGACTAATGACCAACGCATTTGACGCGCCCGGAATCACTACTAACCGACGTAGGATTTCGTCGTTCAGTGAGGGAAGATGTCACCTCCCGCGGTAAAAGGATGCCCTACACTTACGGGACTATGACCTTTTCAACTGAAACGCTAGTTATTGAATTAATATCACGCGACTATGGTGCAAGTATCGTTGCCCCTGGGGCATCACAGCTCCGGGGAAAGGAGCTGTAGGAGGAGGGCGTGTGCCTTGATAGTGAGTAAGGGCTGTGCCGAGTACGCGATAGCGTGAACGCGAGCGGAGATAAAGTTCTTATCTCCCGGCATCCGAACCATCGAAAGGGACATTTTATCGGAGGATACATAGACTGAGGTGAGTCATTGCAACAACTGTTGACACCGCAGAGTATTTGAGCGGGAGGTTCCTGGCTGCGAGTGGTGGCGGTAGCTGCGTTTTGGCATTCGCTACATAGCTGGATTGAATTCGCCCGCTCTCTGGACGATAGTTCTTGCGCAAGGCTGCTCTCATCGGTAGTTTTGTAGCTCTGATCGGTTTTGTTTTTGTTTGTTTTTTCGTGTTTCCGGGCGCGTCAACTGCTTTGGTCATTAGTCCCGTTAGTGTAATGCATGTTTTTTTCTCGGGAGATGGCGGTGTTCTTCCCCGCTGGATGGCGAGATCCGGCGCCAATCTACCGTCGGCTTGTGGGGTTTTCCCCTAACCAGGACTCTCCCACCAGCGGGGCACCGCCGCAGCCGGGACAAGCTCTAAGCTCCCGACCGGTCTCCCAGAATATGTGGCAGTGTAGTGCATGTTAGTGTAAGTGTGTGTGTAAGGGGAGAGGATAGGACAAGGAAGAGGAAGGAAAGATCGCGCGCGGTCCGTGGCCCGTTTGGTAGGGTACTGCTTCGGCATTCGCCTGGTGTTGATCGGAGAAACCACGGAAAACTACTGATCAGTGCAGCCGGTCGCTAGAATTCTCCTCCATGCAGCGACTGAATTCGACATAGCTGAAGCTTTGATCGGGTTTGTGGGATCAATACCAAGTGAGTGTCGGAGGAGGACCCCACTAAAGAAGTCTTGGACCGTACGCGATCTTTCCTTCCTCTTCCCCCTGTACACATACGCGCACGAACTTACACGCTGTGGACGACCTCACACATCGTGAGCCGTCTCGGAAGCTTGGAGTTTATCTCAACTACAATCAGTGGCGGCTCGTGGTCATGCCATTAGGGTGTGCAACGTTTTTCTTCTTTTTCCCACACTCTCTCTCCCTCTGTCTCTCTCTCACGCACACACATATACATTACATGCATGCATTGACACACATTAACATTAATAATGACAATTAAACACAAATCATGTTATGACGTCTGATAGCATGCCGAACAATTCCATTCCATTGTTTCTTTTCAGCAATTTTTTTCTGTGGCTTTTTCATTGAAATCATTGATTTCTTACGTTTCATATTTTCAACGCTATTCATTGTTAGTTGTACAAATACCCTTGACAGAAAAAGAACTCTCTGATTTCGGTTTCTTAAAACACATTGAAACGTAGCCTAATACTTACGTTTACAAAATACACTAGGGGTTTGAATACTTCGGAATGGTTCTGTAATTGCAACTCACTTTAAAACACAAGGGAATACACATATTATATACAATTAACATTTTTATGAATGCAACAGTGCACAGCAATGCGTTCGCGTTTCGCGCGCTAGTGCGAAAGCTCATTTAAGTGGAGAGATATCTCACACTTTCTTCGTTCAAGGTCATACTTCTGTTAAAAACTTGTGCTACTCGAGTGTTATATCTTCGAGACACGTCAAGGCATTTCCCGAGATCGCCACTGCGCCTGCGCCGTAGATGGAGCACCGCGCCGGGTATGCTCCAGTCCTCTATAAGCCACCGTTGTTCCCCTCCTTCCCCTGCAGCCCCGCGGCAGCCTAGGACGCCGTTTCCTCGGTCGCATTCTCCCGAGTGTGCTCCCGCAGGCCGTCACGAAAGAAAGGCGGACGGACCTGCAATCGCAACTTCCGAATGGCGCGTGTTTTGAAATAACATGTTTCGGGAATGCTCTGAGAGGACTTGTATTCTCCTCTTGTTAAGAGATGTTTAAGAGAAATGGCACCGAATTAATTTGGGTGTGCACATGCGAACGTGCGAATACCCACGAGCCGCCACTGACTACAATGGACAGGGAAGTTGGGCAAAAACATGTTCCCGAACCTTGTTCATATTGATAAATGATGATTGTTTGTAATAAAAAATGTAATAAGGAAGGAAACAAAGAAAAAAATACAATTGTCGTTGAATATTCGACAGTGACAACATGAGGTTTACATAGAATTATCTGACAAATATAAAATAAACTTAGAGAATGAATGTAGTGAGAGTATAGTGACTAAGTATTCTCACACCAGACAACTTGACGTTTATGAAACGTGCGATGTCTGCCGCATGATGTTTTCATTTAGTTAACTTTACAAATGCGTATGTGGCGTATATCACCATTTTAGGCAAATGACATGATTATAAGTTTATTATAAATGAACTGTAGTTCGACAAGGACGTGCCGCATTCAATGATGCATGATTCTGCATTTAAATAAGAACTGTAGTGAAATCCCTTTTAAGTGACGCTGAACAAATAAAGCCTATTTGTGATCATAATGTTTCGAGAAAACGGAATTATTTCCCTAAATATTTTCTGTGATGGCGCAAATACAGAAGACGAGCGACCAATTACGACACGGAAACGTTAAGAAGACGAAGATAAAGAAAGGGAGGGGGAAGACGAATAGTTATAGATGTAACGAAACAGAAAGCGATATATCTGTGGACTGATTATTTTGTTTCCTGGCCCTCCAACTGCTATGTCTATTAGTAAGTGTAAAGCATATTGTTACCATGGCAACTGCCGGTGACATTTTCCCTCTGGATCTCGAGACCTACACGTAAGCTAGCGGGGTTTTCCTCATGCAAGTATCTCCCCCCAGCGGGCACCGCACCAGTCTGGACAAGCTACAAGCCGTCGACCGGTCTCTCTGCATGTGAGGCAGTGTAGTGCACGCGAGTGTGTGTGTGTAACTAAAGAGGTGGGGATAGGCCAGAAAGAGGAAGGAAAAATCGCGCGCGGTCCGTGTTCCGTTTGTAAGAGTACGGCTCCGGCATTCGCCTGGCGTTGATGGGACAGAAAGCAACGGAAGTGCGTGAAATCGTCAAATAGGAAGGGTATGATGCAATTAAAAAGCGTCTCGTCTCAGTTCATTGTAGACTTCGCGAGGATCTGCTCACACGGCTGACATCACAATGGAGAGAGACGGTTACATTAAATGCCAAAAAAACATTAACTTCCTATCTTTTCGACAGGCAGCATTGGAACAAAAAAATTATTCATCTTTCGTGTAAGAAAACACACAATAAAATCAATAAAACAAATTACTCGCGCAACCTTAACAAATTTCTGGGCATTTGCAATCTCTAGCTCTCTTTGGGCTACCTGATGTTTTTCAGAAAAAAATTCCCCACTGTACTCAACAATGCTGGTCTGCAACTTCTGAGGGTGGCTTAGATTATCAGTCCTGTCATTCTACGAATGCCATCCACTGGAAAAAGTAGGAATCACTTCCCACCGACATTTAAAAGCATGGATCACTGAACCTAACCAGTCCAGTTAACCTAACTCTCCCCAAAATGAGCCAATTGAATATGAAGTTATATTTTATAGGAACATTTTGAAGCTAGACAACAAATTTGTTATACCTATTTTTCCTGATATTTATTTCATTGATAGAAAAACGATGAAGAAAGTTTTGCGTAACCCTACAACACATGGAAAGACAAAAGGACAACAGTCTTCTATTTTATTTCCTACAAACGCTTCAATAGCGAGACATTGACGGTACATGCAGCTAAAACAAATTTCTGGGCGATTTCTGAAGCCTAGCTCTCATTGATTTCTTTGTTTGATGACATTTTTTCAGCGTATCCTCGATGAATCTCCAAAGAGTTTTTTTTTTGTCTAATTCTAAATCTAATTTAAGTCTAATCTAATCTAATCTAAATCTAAATCTAATCTAAATCTAATCTAAGTCTAATTTAATGTCTAAGTCTAAAGCGAATTAAAGAGATGAAGGGGTAAAACAATCTAAACGATTTGTAACTTTTTTTCAGTTTTCATCGCTTGTTCTACTTGGCCTTGGGATCTGGGGTATAGAAAATTTCTCAAAGAATGAAGGTAAGTTCATTTCATGTTTTTGAATCTTCTTACAGCAATACAGTGGTGCTAACTATATTTTAAGCTTGTAGATCGTTCTTTTATAAAATGGAATTTTTTCTTGTTCACGGAGGATCAGACACATCAGTCATATGGAAAAAGATTTTTAATTTAAAAATTTGAATCTTTTATTTCAACGATATTTTTTGTTTAAATCGTATTTTTTTAATAATATTTACGTTAATTATTTACTACGTTTTGAAAGTATAATTTATGAAATTGATCTGAAATAGATGTATTTTTGTGTTCAGAAATCCTTGATGCATATCATGATTAATGAAGGTTCCACTACATAGAATACATTTTTTTCACATTATATCTAACAGTTGAATAAAATAACAATGTTCACTACTTTCAAACTTGCAAACCTACATGCATTGTCAGGCGGAAGAGCAGGTCTCATGGCCTGTGCCTCAGCACGTAAAATAAGATAATATTGAATTGAATTTCTCTGAATTTGAACTGAAATTGAATTGTAGCTTCACTATGCGCATACAGAATGTCTACCGAAGTTCGCCACAGCAAACATTCTCAAAAAACGCATTGAGGTATTGGGATGCTGTTTGCACCAAGTTGTTGTGGAAGATGAGGAATAACATATTTTGTCGTATAAGTTGAATTTTTGTTAAATATTTGAGATGTTGCTCAAGTTTGATCTTTTAAATTGAAGCATGTGTTTTTCTACCACATTCTTATCTACTGGGGAAATCGAATACAATGTTATAAGTATTGTTAATATTTAGAAGGAAACTAGAAAAAATGGGAAGTACATTTTCTGAAGCCTCTTTTGGCGTCTTCAGAGGTGTACATTAGCGTATAGGGCATATTTACCCATGTTTGCGGATCGAAGCCGTGGATTTTTAAAGGTGCAAAAATCCTTCGTACGCCTTGCTTCGGAGGGGAAGTAAAACCAGTTGTGGCATGTAGATTTACCGTACGTAAAATATCCTCAAGGCTAAAAAAAGGTTCTGATCAAAATTTAAATCGTCTGTTTGTCGTCCTAATGATTCCTTCTTTCTCTCATAGATGGCGCAAGGTGCGTAGCGGAATTTGCGTAGTCAGGAGGAAGAGCAGGCCTCGTAGCCTGTGCCTCGCCTCGTACAATAAGGCAACATTCAATTGAATTTCTCAGAATTTGAACTGAAGTTGAATTGTAGGTTCACTCTGCGCACGTTTCGTTGAGCTATTTTGCTTGTAGTGGTAAGAGTAGAGCTGAAGGTGAGTTGCTATATTGTCAGCGATGCCGAAAAATAAAATAAATTTGCAGTTCGTTTACCGTTGCAAATAGTTTTTCTATAACTCAGAAACGAAAATGTCTAATTTTTCAAATGTTGATAATCTCGCGTTTTTTACTTTCTCGTATAATGCAAAGTAATATACGTAGCAAAGAGAAAGTTATGTAATGCTGCGGAAAATCGATTTCGAGATTTCAACGAAAATACACGTATTGGGGTATACTGAAAAAGTGTTTTTTTTTCAAAATGTACGTCCGTCCGCTGTCTGTCTTGTCACAGACCTTTGACATGTTAATGAAAGAGGGTAACATCGAATGACTCGAGTAATCCCTCAACGTTACTCGAAATTGTGACGTGGGAAAGAAACGTCACGTTTCAATTAGGAATAGTCAAAAAAGATGTTCACTATCCTAATCAGAAGTGGGTACGTCGTTTTAATGCATATCAATGAAAGCAAAAGTCGAGATTTTCCAAAATAAAATCTTTGATATTCTTTTAGAAAAGTTAGATTTAATATCAGGTCAAGTGTTCTGAATTATTCCAAGTTTTGTTCTGAACTGTCTTTGCTAATAGCATTAATACTCACATTTATTTCAGTTATTACAAGAATACAACAGATATACACTTCACACAGTATGCCTATATACTCTTTGCACAGTTTTTAAAAACAAAGACATGCAAATAGGACACTTGACAAAGAGACAAAGAACAACTACAAATAAAATATACATTCAACACAATGTCTTAAAGAGAAATGTCCACACTACTTTTTTGTTAATGGAATTTACAGTTTTAAATAAGTTTGTACTTGATTAAAGATTCCCTTTAACATATTTCTTAATTCTATATCCAAGTACTTTCCAATTACGCAAATATCAAATAAACTTATTACCTCTTCTCTTTATGATTGAATATCATGATCACACATTGTAATACTTAAAAGAATGTGGTCATCAAAAATGAATTTCAATTTACACACAATTACCAGAAAATGTTTTACAGTTATAAATCTTGTATCAATATATGTACTCTTTTTTTTTTAATTTTCAACTACATTATTTAATGTACCCAGGAGAAACCTATTTTTCAAATTATCATTGCTTTCTTTTCAAATTTCGTTGGCAAAAAAGAATCGAGTTCAAATGAAATAAGAACGACTCACGGATCTTGTCCCACGATGTAGAAGGACTTTTCCTAAGAATGAACCAAAGTGACAGTTCGCGTAACAAGTGAACATCACATGTGATTCAGAGAAGTATCCCTCCACCGCGACAGCTGTTCAGCCACGCCTCTTCGTAAAGTGTTAGGTTATGGCTCCTGTAAAATATCCTACGCAGAAATCTAAGAGTTTCGTTGAGGTATATGCACGTACGCGAGTCCGGGAAATATTTAAATTTAATTACGTAGATGGAATATCTCTTAACATGCTCTCACAATCAGTAAAAGAAAACTGCCACGAATGGAAATAGAAAGCTCTCAATCACAGCTCGCCACACAACAGCACAATAGACGGAAACCCGTGCACCAGTAAACTTCGGTTTAAAATAAACATAATATTTATCACACAAAAAGTAACCTGCACTTCCTATTTCGATTATTGCTCAAAGCGCACTATATTTTCGTCGAACGAGGACATCACAAAAGGAAGCCATTTACAAGCTATCCAACTGCAACCGAACGAATGCGGGAAGGGAGTCTTATGGGCTGGAGGGCACTACGACCACAGACCCTTCAGTTATGTTGCCAGCACTAGCTGTCACTTTGTCTCATCCTTAGGAAAATCGTTCTATACCGTTGGCCGCGGCAAACGCAGAAGGCTGCCACGTTCAGGGTCACGCTCTCGTTGGGTGAAACCAGAGGGGGCGTCCTCGCTGTCGCCGACCTCGTTTGTAGTAACGCTTTATAAAGATGGTTTGGTTTGGTTTGGTTTGGTTTTATCGTGTTTCCGGCCGCGTCAACTGCTTTGGTCATTAGTCCCGTCAGTGTAGTGCATGTTTTTTCTCTGGAGATGGCGATGATCTTCCCCCGCTGGATGGCGAGATCCGGCGCCGACCTATCGCCGATTAGCGGGGTTTCCCTCAACCAGGTATCTCCCGCCAGCGGGGCACTGCCCCAACCGGGATAAGATCTAAATCCCCGTCTGGTCTACCCTAGTGTAGTGTAGTGTAGTGTAGTGCATGTTAGTGTAAGTGTGTGTAAGGGGGAGAGGATAGGACAAGAAAGAGAAAGGAAAGATCGCGTCCGTGGCCCGTTTGGTAGGGTACTGCTCCGGCATTCACCCGGTGTTGATCGGAGAAACTACGGAAAACTACCGATCAGTGCAGCCGGCCGCTAGAATTCTCCTCCAGGCAGCGACTGAATTCGACCTAGCTGAAAAGCTAGTGTCGAAAATTCTGCCGCCGTCAGGACTCGAATTTAGGACCTCCCGGTCAGAGGCGCTGCATTTATAAAGATGTCGAGTCCTCTTAATATGGATTGCGGCTCCTCACTCCATTTGGGGTTGAATTGCCAGGGAAACCCGATTTCACTTCTTATTTCTTCAGAAGTAAAAATTACTAAGTGACGAATAAATAATATGCGAATCCAATATTATTCGTATCAGATGAAGTAAAATAACAACACAAAAAAAGCTTTAATAAGCTTCTTCCGTTCTTGTTACTCTACCAATCTTATCTTCCTCTGCAGATCGGCGTGGTGACCGATGTTGCCCGACCTAAGGCTTCAGCAAAAAAGGCAGAATTTCCAGTGCACACTAGACAAATTCTTGTGCTGGTACAAACTGAATTGTGATTGGTTGATCCCGTTTGCTCAAGTGAGCGCTTTCACAAATTATCCTTTACACGTAGCAATATCTATGATAATTTCTCTGAATCACTTGCAATCTCTCTTTCTCTCTCTCTCCTCTTTCTCTTTCTTGCTTTTCTCTCTTTCTTTCTATTCTCTCTTTCTTTCTCTCTTTCTCTCTTTTTCCTCTCTTTCTCTCTCTCTCTCTTGGTGGTAGGATGAAGTTTTTTTCATCGTTCTTTCGAGTATGTAACTCGACTTGAACGGTTATATAACCCTCCTCTTCAAAGTTTTTCTTCGAGATGAAAAGACTTCGAAAAAAATTTTAAATTGATTTGGTATTCTCATTCACTCTCGGAATGGATTTGAATTATAAAAATTATATTTGCCAATACTTCGTCCAGTGCAAACATCTTGCAAGTCTGCGACGTTCGGATGTCGTATCCGAGCAATGGAATATGGATCTTCGTTGAACGCAAAGAACTTGGATAACTGCTTGCCTTGTAGTAAATCCGATGATAGAGGGACACGTAACATAACCTTTTGGTTAGGCTGAAATAGGTAAGATAGTAGTACCTTATTTGATTAACGTTTTTCCTCGCTCCTTTACGTAGTTGATCATTTATTTGTTGGTCAGAGATGTTTATTGTAGTTACTGCTGGTCGTCGTAGCTGCTCTCAAACATGTGATATTTTGCGCTTGAAGTGGGCTTCGTACGGGGTCATATTGATGGTGGCATGATATATCTCATTCAGCCATTGGTCAGCGCCTCTGACCGGGAGGTCCTAGGTTCGAGTCCTGACGGCGGCAGGATTTTCGACACTAGCTTTTCAGCTAGTCAAATTCAGTCGCTGTATGGAGGAGAATTCTAGCGGCCGGCTGCTCTGATCGGTAGTTTTCCGTGGTTTCTCCGATCAACATCAGGCGAATGCCGGAGCAGTACCCTACCAAACGGGCCACGGACCGCGCGCGATCTGTCCTTCCTCTTCCTTGCCCTATCCTCTTCCTTTACACACACACTTACATTAACATGCACTACACTACCACATATTCCGGGAGATCGGTCGGGAACTTAGAGCTTGTCCCGGCTGGGGCGGTGCCCTGCTGGTGGGAGAGTCCTGGTTAGGGGGAAACCCCACTAGCCGACGGTAGGTCGGCGCCAGATGTCGCCATCCGGCGGGGAAAGATCACCATCGTCTCCCGTGAACAAACATCCACTTCACTAACGGGACTAATGGCCAAAGCAGTTGACGCGCCCGGAAACACGAAAAAATCAATCAATCAATTCAGCCATTGGTTTAAACGGTATGTGTGAATACCCAGCTGTATGTTTATGGCAGCAATATACTCGAACCAACCAAGACAGTTCTCTCTTCACTGTGTCCGATGGTTCGATTGGGGGTGTCTGACGCTTGACAAGATGTACTCAATATATTTCTCTTCCATCGCTTGGAGCCAATTGTCACTGGTAAATTGAGGTTTATGTTCTGTTAGTAATTTCTTAAGTTCACCAGCGGCTCCAAAGAATGTTTTTAGTTGATATAAACAATTATTAGCACTTGGTTTGTTTACACCATAAATGTGGACAAATTTAGAAAATACATCAATGCAAACTAATAAATATTTATGGCCGTATTTGGTTTTAGGTAACGGTCCATATCAATCTAATGCCATTAATTCACTCGCTTATGAAGAAAGGATTGCATTGCGTGCACTTGCAAAGTAGCGAGTAGAAAACTTCGTGCGTTGGCACCATCCGCACGTCGCAAAGGTTTCCCTCATTTGTTTCTTGCTACCTCTCCAATGTGCTCTTTCGGAGTTCACCTTATCAATTTTATCATCCTTGAAGTGTGCGAGCTTAGTACGGAGTAACCAAATGATTATGTGAGTTAAAACTCTTTGGAATCCATATTCTAAATGTTCAGGGATTAAATAACGTCCTAACTAACATCACGTCATCGACCAATTTCCATTTGTCGTCTTCCGATTTGCGAACAACGAACGGCGCCCGGGATCAAAATTAGGTCTTTCCTCCGTTGGATCTCAGACCGTGCACAAAGTTGTCTGAATCACCCATAGATTTCGCAACTGGTGAGATGCTTGTTCTTGCTTTTAGTTTTTTTAGTGATCAATAGACTTAATAGTTCTTCTCGGTAACACTAGAGTTCGTTGTGTTTAGGTTAGCGCATGTTGGCGTCGCTCGAATAGTTAGGTCTTGATTTGATAGACGTCACTGTCCTCATTTAAGAGTACATATGCTTTAAATAATATCACTTAAAATTTCTCAAAAATTTTTTTTTGTGAAAACGAGCTCAAAATTCCGACTTTTTGTAAACGCTCAAATGCAATTTCCAAAAAAAGGTTCCAAAATTTTATTCAAACTTTTCGTACATGAAATATCTTTCATGTATTTAAAGCGCATGTTTACAGCTATTTGTATACAAAAGGATGGGGCACGACCGAAGCACAACCGAAAAGCTAGAAGAAATTAGGAAACTAATACGTACAAGCAAGTCTGTGCCATTCTGTAGCACCACTGGTTAACATTTCGCCTCAGCAGTTATAACACTGATAACATTACTAGGTACGTTAATAGCTATAACTTGATCCGATTTTCTATAACATGTGTCTATTGTTGCAGACAATATTCAGTTGGTATATATTGTAGTGACGTGTATCAGCGCTGCATCACTCTCCTTCGCCGTCCTTCTTCTGATTGGAGTAGTGAAGGTAAGTTCGCTACTGAAGTAAGTACCTGACAGCTGACGTCACTGCAGTGCCTCTGACCGGGTCATAGAGTTTTACGGTGGCAGGATTTTTGACTAGCTAGGTCGAATTCAGCGGCTGCGCGGAGGAGAAATCTGTAGCGGCCGGCTGCTCTGATCGGTAGTTTTCCGTGGTTTCTCCAATCAACTCCAGGGGAATAACGGAGCAGTACCCTAACAAACGGGTCACAGATCGCACACGATGTTTCCGTCCTCCTCTTTGTCCTATCTTCACCCCTCATACACACACACACACATTAACATGCACTATACTACCATACATACCGATGGAGACCGGTCGGGGACTTAGAACTTGTCCCGACGGGCTCGGTGCCCCGTTTGTAGGAGATACCTGATTGGGGAAAATCCCGCTAGTAGCCGGTAGGACGGTGCCGGATCTGGCCATCCAGCGGGGGAATACCACCTCACGATGAAAAATGCACTACACTTATGGGAATAATGATCATAGTAGTTCCGCGAATAATTATCAATCAATCAATCCGACGGTAGCCGGCGCGAATCTCGCCATCCAGCGGGGGAAGTTCACCACCTCCCGAGAAAAAAACATGCACTACACGGACAGGACGAATGACCTAAGTTGTTGATGCGCCCGGAAACACTAATCAGTCAATCGATCGATCGATCACAGTGGGCATACGAGCCACTGGGGTGGTAGGAGCGAGTCACGGGTCCCAAGGGGGTAAAAAGTCAGAGGTATTAATTGTCAGCTGCGAGCCGAAAGGCCAAGGCGAAGTTAAAAGCCAAATGATGATGATGTACTCATCTTATTGTTTGTTTATAATGTACTCATTGCTTATTGCTTATTTATCCTTGAAAATAGTTTTATTAATGGGTTTTTTTTTTTTTCTCCCTTTAAAATTCAAAATTTATTGCTTATTTATCTTGAAAATGATTTTATTACATGGGAGTTTTTTTGTTTTTTTTTCTCCCATTCAAAATTTATTGTTTTTTATCCTTGAAAATAGATTTTACTACATGGGAGTTTTTTTTTTTTCTCCCTTTCAAAATTCAAAAAATGATTTAGTGTAGGGATCACAGAATTTTGAAAATGTGCACACAATTCACTTTTCCCATAGCACGTCATACGCAGTTTTTAACTGTTTTTTTGACGTAAAATAAAAAAAAACTTTTAATAAGTATGCTCTATTTACAGAGAAAGCCGTTGTTGCTGAAGATATGGATGGTTTATCAGTGTTTATGCGTGTTTCTCGGCTGCATTGAATCTATAATGTTAATAGCTTGGGGCGCTGAGGCCTCATCCGTACTACGACAAGTTGGTGGTGCTTGTAAGTAAACCTATTCATTCATTAGTAAGTGTTTATAATTAGATTACACTGCTCTTCAGTGAAAATGATGTTTTCGAGTTAAGCTGCTGGCCAGCTAAAAAGCCGAACTAACGGGACAACTTTTGAAAAATGTCACTGTCGGATGAGAATATACATTTATACTCGATTTAGGGTAGTTTCGTTTCGTTTTATGTTGGCAAAAGTTGTTGCCAACCATCACACAAATACCCTGTATATATTACCTTCAAGCGGTAGGGACATTTTTTAAAATTTAAGTTTGCAATGAAACAATCACTATTTCCGTTGATTCCGCCAACATTCAAAGCCATCCAAGTGAAGTTGTGTTAGTTTACGAGTGTTGCTAAAGATTTGCATTTTGCGTTTTGGTGCTCTTCGTTCTTTGCGTTTAATCGTTCAATTTATTATTTAGTAGTACTAGGCGTTTTTGAGTTTTATTTATTATTTTCCAATTGTTTTCTTTAGTAATAATAATAAAGTTAATTGAAATAGTTATAGTAATTCATTATTTGTTGTTGTTGTTAAGTGTCCCTTTAGTATTTCTTGTTTTAAATTAATCATATTATATATATTATTATTTTTTCTGAATTCATTTTAATTATAAGTGGAAAATAATGGATAGCTCAACAACATCTGTGTCTATACTTAATATTGAACCTTTGGAGATAAAACTTATTCAAAGACTGTCTCTGGTAACAATGGATAAGTTATTGAAGACTTGCTTACACTAATGATGATTTTCATTATTTTGTTTTAATTACTTTTAAAAGATAATGAATAATTGAACTGATAAATTAAATGGATGCATTTGCATTGATATTGACATAACTGGACTGTTAGGAACAATTCTTTAGATCACTTAAAAACTGCAATGTATATCACGTTAATTAACTTCAATAATTGTGGTATTTATTTGCGTTCAATAAAACTCATTACTACCACTTCAAAACATGAAGGAACTGTTGACACACATCTCAAAAGCATTAATAACATAGAAGTATGGCCGCAGATAACTTTTAAGGTTGTATTTTTCATCTGCACTTGACATTTTTTAACACTTCTTAAGTTCGCAATAGTTGATATGATAATTCTTAATTAACTTAATAATTATTCACAGAGTAATATTCGTTTATAGATGAACATCTCTTTTTAATTCTACCGAAAAACGAAACATGTATTATTGAACAGTGGACAAGACTCGAGACCGCGCGAGGATTGTGAATGAGACAACAAACAAAACAAAAGAGAGAGACTTGATCAGAGTTATAGTTTCATAAGTTGGCTATTCCGACAGGAAATCTTTCAAGCTGCCATATTGCGAATTTAGTGCGGTCTAATACACGGCCTGGAGTCTAATACGTGTTTCTGAACGCAGGTTTTGAACTCAGTTTAATGGTGTAATCCATTTTTTCCTATCACGGAAGATTTTCGAGAAAATTAAGAATATTGTTTTCATAAAAGTCCTTCCTTTGTATGGCATGAGAAATATCTGATGTGATTGCAACATTTATGTGTTTTTTTATTTACACCAGTTTGTACGTGGCCTAGCCGAAGTCAGTGAATGCTTTAAGCATATATGCAGGTTTATCACAGAACGACTCTAGATGAGCTGAAAGAAGATGCTTTTATTGGACCTCGGATCAGGAAATTAATGTGTGTCTCGACTTTTGAGAATACAATAAAGAAACAGATAAACAAGCCTCGCATCGCTACAAATATGTTATAAAAATCAGTGGGAAATACAATTATTCAAATTATCGCTTCCATGTTGTCGCGGCCAGGAAGTAATAAGAGCCAAAATTTATTGCTTATTTATCCTTGAAAATAGATTTTATTACATGGGAGTTTTTTTTGTTTTTTTTCTTCTCCCTTTCAAAATTCAAAATTTATTGCTTGTTTATCCTTGAAAATAGATTTTATTGCATGGGAGTTTTTTTGTTTTTTTTCTCCCTTTCAAAAATTCAAAATTTAAGTAGTATATGACTAACTGTAGGGATCACAGAATTTTGAAAATGTGCATACAATTCACTTTTCCCCATAGCACGTCATACGCAGTTTTTAACTTTTTTTGACGTAAAATAAATAAATAAATAAAAAAGTCCGGATTAGAAAGTCATTTTGAACACCATGTTGGAAAATTTGAGAAAACTACTCTGTAACGTGAGTTTAAAGATACACTTCACACACTCTCTCATTGACCATTTTCCAGATTGTCTGGGATTTTACAGCTAGGAACATGGTGAACGTTTTCGCTAAGATTTGAAAGTTATTGCTTAAAGATACTACAGTGGTTGAGCTGTTAACACGATGGCTTTTTGTCACTGAAAAGGAAAAATACTTCTTATGCTCATGGAAGAAGTGAAAAAAAACTCCCTGTAAAGTAATATTAATTATTAGTAATTCTTGTGAAATGGATTAAAAACTTCACTTTGTTTATTTATTCTTATGTTTTTCCAAATTTACTACTTTTGTACTTATTGAATTTCCAAATATTTTTCATATAGTATTATTAGCTGTCAAGGAATTCGCTATTTATACACTTCTGCGTAAGTACCATGCATGCATTTGTCTTGACAGCAACTGGAAACATTAAACCTTGAAAACGTTTTCTGAAAAATGAATTTACATGCATCCAGAAAACGCAAAAACATATCTACTGAACCAGAAAGTGTATTTATAGAAACTCCTTTGCTTTTATTTTAAAGCTAAATGTACCCTCCGTCATACATACCTACTAACCATGAGTGTCTAGCGTTGAATTGCTTATAAATAAAAAAAACTTTTTAAACAGTATCCAAGAAAAAATAAAAAGTAAGAGCATGAAATATAAGCAAGAAAATGTTTGCAAAATTTATATTTTTGAAATTTTCATACTACTAATAATATACAATGTATATAGTGTTTTGCAGAATAAATAAATGTCTAAATATTTTCAGAACCCACATTTAAATGTAGGAGTTTGCCTACATTTAAAAAATTTATTAAAAATTTAATATAAATGGATATTTTGTCAAAGTAATTGGATTAATAACTACATTGTTTGCGAAGAAAGGGTTAAATTCAATCTTTATGTATTTATTGTGTCTCATGGAGAGAGCACTAGCTTCCCCGGGTGTGATCCCGTTTTGATTCCCGCTCGCGGTGAAAGTAGAGTTATGGCTTTCCTTTAAAATAGGCTCAGTTTCCGTAGTTGGGTGACGAAGAAATGTTCAGGCAGGCGGAGATCGCCAGTTTCGATGAAGGGAATTCATGACGTCTCCGCATGTTTCTCTTACCTTCCAAGGGTGGGAGCGATACTCAGCCCTGCCATGGGACACCGTCTGCTGACTGTCTTTAAATGTAATGTAAAAAAATCTGAAACAACACATAAAATGATTATCAGTAGTGTGAACAATATCCAAGTGAACCTTCATGCTTTAAAAGAAATAAAAGAAGTCATCTTCGTCAACATATTTGATTGATCATTTTTGAAGATGTTTTTTTTTTTCTTATAAGAACTCAACAACCAAAATTCCCTATTTGAAGTACAGAAAAGAGCGTATAAATTTACTTCCCCAAGCAATAGGAAGAAAGTAGAATGGGAGTCTCCAGAATTCAGGAGGGTTAAGGCAAGACTCTGTGCCCTGTACAAAGAGAATGCCGGTTATCCAGCTTGGAAAGATGTCAACTTCCGACTCGGTAGAACTTCGGATTATTATTGTAGTTATTTTTATTGCTATTGCTATTATTAGTATTGTGTTAATTACTATTAAATGCGTTGTTTTATTAAATATATAATTATATTCAAAGTAGTATTGTATTGACGTGTGGTGACGTGTTGTGAAGTGTAGTGCAATAGAGAAGTAGAAAGGAGAAGTGAAGTGCAAACGTGAAGTGCAGGGTAATTAAAAAGTCGTGTATTTAATACTTTAAAATAACTGTGCTGGACAGCCATAAAGTGTAGAGTTAATGCTATTATTGTTATTATTGCACTTCTTGTTAACATTTTCACCACATTATTATTATTATTATTTTATTATTATTTTATTATTATTAAACCTTAATACTTTAACTTTTCCCTTTATTGTTAATGAACAAGAGATACACGTTCCAACTGTCATAATCAGCACTGGATCAACCATCAATGTTCAGAAACTTCCTCACGATGTTACAGGTGTCCAGTATGACAATCTTTTGCATCTGGATGTATAACCCCTTCTTCAGTTGCAGTTCAGCTAGAGATTCATGTAGGAACTTAGAAATTTCACCAGTGGCGCCTAGAATTATTGGTACAATCGTCACCATTTCCACGTCGCTCCACATTTCCTTTATCTCATTTGCCAGAGGTTGATATTTTAGAATTTTTTCACTTCTTTTCTTTGGGATGTTGTGAGCTAGCGGGACTGCGACATCAATCAGATACACCTTTTTTTTCTTGTCATGCCATACAATGTCCGGTTTATTAGATGATACAGACCTATCTGTTATTATGGACCTGTTCCAGTACATTTTGTGATTATTTGTGTCAATGACTGGTTCGGGTGTGTACTTATAGTATGGTGTTCGGTTACCCGTCAAAAGGTTATTATTGTGGCATAGTTGCTGATAAACCACTTTACAAACGTCGTCATTGTCGCGGCTGTGAAACACTTTTAAAGAGCGCGCCGAAGAAGCAGCGCTCAGCGGCGGTCAAAGAAGTCAGCGGAGACGGCGGAGCGAGAAGACGCCGCCCAATCCCGGGAAACGAGCTGGTCGGAGAGCCAGCTGCGGAGCACAGTCTCCAGCGCCGCCCGCTTTAAGAGCGAGCGCCGCCAGCCGAGAAGTACAACAGTGATTGGCAATAGAGTTTGAGAGGAGAGCGTCAGTGACCGTGCGCCGAGTGGAATTCCGTGAGGAGATTGTACAGTGTGATTTCTGGTTTCGACATAGCTTGTTCTTGGTACATCTCCCGGACTTTTGGTTTCTTGATTTTGGCTTGTGACTCGGTATGCTCTTTGGATTTTGGAATTGTAACCATTGTACTTTCGGCGGTTTGTAAAGCGTGCATTTATTCTGAACATAACAGTCTTTTTGTTCTTGGTATTTCAGAAATTTGCTAGAGAGCCGCATCCACTGATAATGTGGTCTATATTTTTTCTATGTTCTCCACATAGCCGACATTTGTCATCACGAACGTTATTGTCTTTCAGGATAAATTTACGGTAGTTTTTAGTTGATACTACTTGGTCCTGAATAGCTACCATGAAACCCTCTGTTTCAGCAAAAAGTTCTCCCAAGCACAGCCATTTAATTGACGACTTACGGTCCATCAGTTCTCCCTCTATCTGGTATGGGTAGCGTCCGTGAAGTTGCTTCTCTTTCCAGTTGCTGATTTTCATCTCATTGGTCTGTATTTGCTTTTGTAGGTTCATTGTTTCATCAGATAAATTCAATGGTGTAATTTTCCGGTCAATGTATGTTACAATCCGATGTATCTTGCTTCCATTAGCTTTTTCGCGGAAGTACTGTCGCAGTCTCTCCAGTTGATGGTGATGGAGATTCACAATATCTATGACACCTCTTCCTCCTAAAGACCTAGGTAGGTGGAATCTCTCAACTGCGCTTTTAGGGTGGTGACATCTAAATCTGGTGCAAAGTACTCTGCAGTTTGTATTAAATGCATCTAGTTCGGTTTGTGTCCATCTGACAAGACCAAAGCTGTAGGTAAGCACTGGAATTACATAGGTATTTGTAGCCTTAATTTTCCTGCCAGCACTGAGTTTAGTTTTCAGAATTTTACTCAGACGTGTATTTAATTCCTGGGTAATGTTAGATTTTGTAATTTTTTGGTCAACATTAAATCTTTGTAAATATCCAAGATATTTGTAATATTCCTCAGGATTCATGGCATGAATTCGTTCGTGTTTAGCATTTCCTTCTCCCAGGGTGTAATCCATCTGATGTTGCCACTTTCCTTTCCGCAGTGCATTTAGTTTACATTTCTCGACGCCAAAATGCATTCCAATATCATTGCTAAATTTTGCAGTAGTGCCAAGCAAATGATTAAGCTTTTCTCTTGTGGTGCTGAATAATTTTAAGTCGTCCATGTACAGCAGGTGGGATAAGCGTACATGATCGATTTTGCTGTTGATTTTGTAGCCCATTTGATCTTTATTTAACAAAGTCGATAGGGGATTCATAGCAAGGCAGAACCACAGAGCGCTAAGAGAGTCTCCTTGGAAGATTCCTTGTTTAATATGTATGTCTCCTGCATTGACATGATTATTTTGCGTGCAAATGTGCAATCTGGTTGTCCACCTTTGCATCTGTGCCCTTAGAAACGATACAACCAATGGGTCTATTTTGTACATATCAAGCACATCAATTAGCCAGGAGTGAGGTAAGCTGTCGAAGGCTTTTTGATAATCAATATAAGCTGTATATAACGTCCCTCCTGTTTTCTTCACATGTCCAGAGACTGCCGCATCTATAATGAGCTGTTCCTTGCAGCCTTGTGACCCCCTCTTGCAGCCCTTTTGCTCTTCAGCCTTTGTTATTGTCTTCAAGGTGCTGATATATCTTATCTGTTATTATGGAAGTTAGTAGTTTGTATAAAGTTGGTAAGCATGTAATAGGCCTATATTTCCCGGGATCAGAGCTGGGTATTTTGGATTTTGGGATAAGATAAGTTAATCCATAAGTTAACAATGATGGTTTTGTGAATAACCCTGCCATTGTTTCGTGAATGCTGGGAAAGTTCTTAAACCAGAAATTATGTATGTTATCTCTCCCGGTTCCCTTCCAATTCAAAGTTTTCTTTACTGCTCTTTTAACATCTTCAATGTGTATACTATGGTCATTCATCAAGGGTATGTCTTCGCACTCATCTTTAATAGTTTGGATCCATTCAGCATTGAAATTGTGCTGCTTACTTTGTGTCCATATGTCTCCCCAATACCTATTCACTTCTTGCGCGTCTGGCATTTCACCTTGGTTCAATCTTTGAGCATTATCCATCTGGATAGAGCGGTAGAACTGTTTTTCATTTATTTGGAAGAGTTTATTTTGTTTCTTATGAAGGTTGCTTTCGCGGTATCTTCTTAGCCTGTTACTTTTAACAGAAAGAGTTTGTTTGAGATGATCAAGTACCGTGATGATTGTCTGGTTTCCTTCATTTTTATATTTGAACATAATTTTCTCTGCTTCTCTTTTAATCTTGGCACTGCAGTTGTCTTTGAGTGTTTGAGAAAGTCTACCAAAGCTCTTACGCAGTGTTTCAATTTGGTGTTGAAGTCGCCGTTCCCAAGGAGGCTGCACAGGCTGAACTTGCTTTCTATCACTCATTAAAATTAGCTTCTGGCCATTAGCTTTAAGTACTGTGACAGCACCAATGAACACAAAGTTATGCAGTAATTCTATATTGTGCATATTCTTTGTTTCATACTGAAGAATTCTATCGACTTCGCTCAAAATGAGATTTGTTTTAGCCCTTAATTGAAGTTTTGGCAGTTTCGGTCTTTGGAAAGGTCAGATCCATAAAATTCGGCATAGATTCCTCCCAGTGTTGTTTTACTAAGTTCTCCAGTTCATTTTGTTGTCAAATGGTGGGTTTCGCTGAGGTTGATTCTAACGTTCCCATTACTAGAACAAGTTAAATCTGTTAGATTTTCATTTTCTTCCGTTCCCAATTGATGCAGTCCCAGCTCTTTTTTTATTTTTTCCTTAATTTTGTATATTTGCGATTCTCGGAGTCGGTTGTTGACTAGTATAGAACGTTTTTGATCAACAATGTTTTGAACTGTCTTTGTGGAAAGTTCTGGGTATTTGCTAATAACCATTTGGTACAATGGTTCTCTATATGCTGTTAAGTCGGATTCCAGTTTAGTTATTTTGAGGTAGCAGTAAACGATGTATTCATTCATTTCTTCAGTCCATTTCGTTTTCTGCCTTAGCTTGCCAGCAAGAGTGGTCAGTGGCTGAGTTTCCATTGAAACATCAATTGCTGGTTCTGCTGGAGATGGTGAGTGTTGGGTTCTCCTTCGATGGTAGGCTGTAGGTTCTTCGGGTTCCCCGGCAGGTGCCGCCCTGTCAGCATCCTGCCACCATCGGTTCGCATACTGTCACCTCCAGCGATGGCTCCAGAGGTGCCCTGGCGCTCCCAGGCAGCGGCTCTTTCGAGGCTTCTCAAGTTTCTTTTCTCCATCACAGATGGGTGCGCCTTTTATACCTACGGCCAGGTATTATGTGCCATTGCCCTGTCCGTCGCTTTTAATCGACATATCCCGGCTCCCACGTGGCTTGAGATGACGTGCGCTGTGACGTAGGGTTGGACTTTGGGAGACGAGGGGTAAGGAAGGAAAGGGAAACTAGGGTTTAGGAGCCTTTCCAGATGGAAAATGCTTAAGGTTTAGGTAGCGGAAGAAAGTGAGCTACTCGATCCACCCACTTACTCCCGGTGGAATGGGGGGGAGGAATATGAAAGGGAGGATGTCTAGGTCAGGACAGCGGTCAGCGCCTCTAGTAGGTAGAGGAAACCGGGCTGACTGCGCAGTCCCTGCCCTCCGGCTGGGCCCTTATTATTATTATTATTATTATTATTATTATTATTATTATTATTATTATTATTGTCTTAAATAATTTAAATTTACATTGTAATAATATTCCTAATTGTAATATGTAAATTCTAGATTTCTGCCACCAGGTTGTATAAACCTACCAGCAGAAATAATAAATATCTATGATAAACGACGGAGATAAAGAGGAGTTGCATGGGAATTCTTTTGAACTGGTCTATTAGTAGTAGTTTATGCAATTAGTTTATTATATAATGTTAATCTTTATTACATGAGTATATTTCTGAAAACGAGATACTTTAGAAGCAAGTTTTCAAATTTGAATGAATGCAATAAAGTAATGTTATATAGAGTTGCATACACTATTTTTTTGTATAAGAGCATTATACATTTTTAAGAGGATCAAACTTAATTTTGCGAAACAACTTTCTTGTGACGTCTCGGGTATTTGACATTGTGCGAGAAAATGGCGTTCGGCTCTTCAGTTTACAGCTACCTCTCTAAGCTTCTCTCCTTGCGATTGTCTGAATGCGTGATGACTCAATCATTCGTGGTGTTAAATCTAATACGTCATCATTTGTCCTGTAAAACGCCATTTTATGAACTATTTCTTGCAACAGAAAATGTCGCTTATATTGCTGGTATACAAAAAACAATATGAAACTTTGGCCAACTACAATCGGCCCAAAATGTCAAATACATACAACCATATATTCACTTCCTTTATTTGTATAAACGAATACCTTGAATATTAAGAAAGGGGGTTTGTGACGACATTTTCTGTGAGTGTGGGTGTATGAGGATGTGTTTTCGTTTGTTCCAGTGTTGGACGTTTACTTCTTGATGATAGTGCATGGCTTCTACAAAGAACTCATTTCCGGCTACCAGCAGATCGAGCCGATTATCCCGTCGACTCCCTCGAATGCGTACGGAGCAGCATAGTCAAGATGTGCACTTCCTGTTCAGGAGCTGAAATGTCGATTACCAAAGGGTCCATTTTGTTAAAAGGTCCTCTACACCTTTTGAAATTCTGCTATTGCAAATGTATGTATGTCCACATACAAAATGTCAATATGTTCTGTAACGACAAATCGATGGCGGAGGACCAGACTGTCTATTTTACTAAATTATTCAGAAGAGCCATTTAAAGTTTTTCTATGGAAGGGGTTAGTATGGAATGAGTTTGTTGCATCCTAATAGAGTGGAATATTTACAATTTTGTTTGATGCACACATGTAGATTTGGAGATAGAACACAATAAAACAGAAATCTCATGTTCTGAAAAAAGTGGCCCTAGAACAATCTTGTTCTCAGTCATCGAAATGTTAAAATCATAAATAACTGTAAAATATGTTGATAGTTTTCTCATTAACATTAAAAAATGAGAATTTGGATCTACTGTTGACGTAAGATATACACATATACCATAATTTTGTCGATTTGGGTGACTCGATAATTTTTAAGACAAACCCATTGTTATATAATCCACAACTTTGTAAATAAACTGTCTGTGATTTCAAAACTTATCCGCTGTATTTATAGTATATTGGTATTTATATGGCATAAAATCCAATTGTTTTTTTACAATGTTTGACGGTCTGAGTGATATCGGTACAGGCCAAACTGATTTTGATGGAGTTGTCAATAAAATAAAGTATATTTGGTAGGACAATTTGGCATAATTTTTCAGGTAAATGTTTTTTAATATATAAACAGAAACGATTGCTGTTTTATGGAAACCTACATTTTCATTCTCACCTTCAATAAATTTTGTACAAGAGATGAATACAGCAAGGAAAATTAATTGTTTCAATTATTGAAAAAGAATGAATGATACATTTTATGACGGCTTATAAATTAGTAATATGTCAAAAGGTAATCTTCAGTACGTCTTGGTATTTCACTCACGAAAACAAAAAGACTAAGATATAAATGGACACATGAAAATTTTCAACCATAGTTCACTTAAATTCCATTTCCAGGAGGTTGGAAAATGTTGATAGTATAAAGCTTCAATTTCAATATTCAATTGTACTGCCCTTTAGATGCACAATTTTGTACTTCTTATACTGCTGATACACACGAAAACTCAAATTATTGAATAGTATAAATATGATAGATTTTGCTATCCTACTGAATGCACCAAATAAAGAACGCTAATTAACTTCGGATATCTTGTGCCCTTTAAATTTCGTTCACAAGGCTATTCCTTCACTAAGTCTTCATTAAGTCGGCGGATCTAACCCTTCGTTGAGAAACAAAGTTGTGAAGCTGAGAGTTACACACACTCCATGTACCTGGTTTGATTTTTTGGTTGCTGTGAGTTTTCAATCGATACCAAAAACGGATGAAGCACTCCTAATTCTTTTTTTAGAAACTCTTTCTGAGTGCAAGCCATTTTGCAAGTTCGCCTTCAAGTCAGGATATAAAGGAGGGCGCCCAGATTATTTTGATAACACCACAGAGAAATCTGAACAGAAGATCACGGTCCGTTACAAGTGAGAAAAAGGAGATGTGGAAGTCGTATTCTCCTTTATCCCACCTGTTCCTCACTTTATTTCTTACTGTCTTCTTACTTCTGACGAGGTTGAAGACACCAAGCCACTGAGTGAAAATCTCAGTACTGATGTTAATGATGATTGGTGAGTAAGAAAACATCATGAACTTAGGAAATAGCCCAAGATATTGTACTCAGTTTTTGAGATTGAATATGTTTATATGTCGTTCCTAAAACTGATCTTTTAAATATTAATTTAATATTTTGACTTTTTATATTCTTCACTTTCGGTCATATTGTACATTTAATTTAGGAATTATTGTAAAAATTGTCCATTTCATTTAAGACTTTTATAAAAATATGCAAATACGGGGTTAATTTCAATTTGTCGTATACTGTACTTCATTATGTAAACGGTTAATTTGATTTAATCAATATGTCAATATAATAAATCTATAACTAGACAAAATTAGTCAAGTTTTGTCAATATGAGTTAAAAAAATATTTATAAACACATGTATGCAAAAAATATGAAATATTGCGCTCATGAATTTAATAACAATACTAAAAAAATTAAATGTCTTGTAGCAAGAAAAATGTGAGTTGAACAATTTTGGTTTAATGAACTCAGTTGTGTCTGATTCAAATCCCATATCGTATAGATTACCAACCTCAATTATAATTACCCATGGGTAAATGATTATTTGTTATTCAATATGCCTAAAAACGAACTGTGAATATAATTCACAAAATATATTAATATATTTGGTGTTTGCAAAAATAAAACTCACCTCATTGGACGTTGTGGTGCTATTGCGTGTTTTTGTATCGTGAGTGAAGTTTTGTGAACTGATCATTTGTTACGAAGAACTCCAACAGATACGTGAGTACAATTACGAACTGTATTAACTGACAACTAGTCGCATTGCGGCCGACCTGAAACCACAATAAATCCTACACGAACATAACCAAACTTACACAAGAACTCGTGGCTCATTGCAAAGTCGCAAGCCTTTCACCACTGAGATCCGGGTTCGATTCCCGTCGAATCTCATGTGAAATTTGTTCCAACAAAACGAGTTCGGCTGCTTCACAAGGGCTAGTCCAACCCCTGTGAAGTGTCCTAAACCCTACCCCTATCCTTATTCCTTCCTAATTCTGGCCGCTGGGTAGTGACGCAGGAGCGCGCGGTTGGAGGCGCGTACGTGGAGATGCTACCTGGCGGTCCTCTTGACAACCGACTACGACGAGACGCGACAGACAATATTAACGGAGGATTACTCCAGCGCTTTTAGTAATGGGAGGATTACTCCCAGAAGCGCAAAGCGCTCAACGCCCCGCAAGGGGCTTGGAGACGCGTTGCGTCGAAGTAGACGCAACAAATTTAAAAAAAACAAAAAAACGAGTACCACAAGAAAAGAAGTCTTACGCAAGTGCAACTGTGAGCGGTGTATTCCCATCAAGAGAACAAGCAGTGGTCATTGAAGCCCATGAAGGTATTACCAATAGAGACTACGTTAACAAAACTAGCCAACTTAGTGAATTCTAACAACATGAGATTCGTGTCACGTATCTCAAACAATAGAACATGTTTCCCTCAGTAGCAAAGTTTTATTTTTTCCCCTAAAGCTTTTATCCAGCCAACAGCCGGTTACCCTTTACGTCCCGATGGGACGCATATTCGACCCTACACTAGATCAACACACTAGTGGGCTCCTCTGATCTGGGGTCAACAGAACGCGAGGCCCTCCGCGACAACACATACCAAGTCAAAGGGACAAACAACCATGCCCAAAGCGGGACTCGAACCCCCGACCCTTCGGACCGAAGCGCTGAGTCGGTACTCGCTCTTAGCCACTTCGGCCACCCAGGTCGTCAAGTAGCAAAGTAATAGCAGAAAATCTTACGAAGAAATACCAAACGTTAAATATCAACAATCACGAACTGAATATCAGGCCATTAGTTAACACATTTTAGGAGTGATCATATCTAATGCATGCCCTATAATTCCTCATGGTATAATCCAAAAAGAATTTTCAAACAGAAATATCCAAATCACTTCAAACTTATCATTCATTTGGGCAGGAATTTCGGAAGCTGGTTTTGGTGGAATGAGTTTTAGAAGACCAACATTTGTGGCACCTGAAGATATAAAAAAAACTTCCAGAATCAACCACATCTTTATGATGGAACAGTTTACAGAATTTATTTCTCAACTGATGGCATGACTTGTTTCGTATGTAAACAAACTAAACCCCTCGCCAACCAGTCTTTGTTAACCCACACAGAATACAGAGAAGGAAAGTCCTTACTTACTTCCTTACACCTTACGTACTTACACAAGATCAGCTAGAAATGGAAATAAATGAAAAACACTTAGAATTGGAAGATGAACATACCGAAATTGAAAAGCTTAGAGTAGATAATATGTGCGTAATCAGCTGTAATATAGTGCGCACATCAGCGAGTGAGTGGTTAGCTTACTAGCCTCTGAATCTTCAGAGCGTGGGTTTGATCGCGGACGAGATGTGTGAATAATCGAAGTGCGGAAAAACCACAGAAGACTGGTCACTTTTGTGGCATCTAAAAGGACCCTGATAGATGCCCGAAAAAATGAAATCTCTCCGACACTATCCTCCCTAACGAGATCTCTCTTTCTCCCAACATAGTTCGGATGTAGTTAACTAAGACCGCAATCTGGTGGATTGATTGTTTGATGTTTCCGGGCGCGTCAACTGCGTTGGTCATTAGTCCCGTTAGTATAGTGGATGTTTTTTCTCGGAGGATGGCAATCTTCACCCGCTGGATGGCGAGATCCGGCACCGACCTACCGTTGGCTAGCGGGGTTTCCCCCTAACCAGGACTCTCCCACCAGCGGGGCACCACCCCAGCCGGGACAAGCTCTAAGCTCCCGACCGGTCTCCCGGAATATGTGGAAGTGCGGTGCATATTAGTGTAAGTGTGTGTGTGTGTGTGTGTGTAAGGGGAGAGGGTAGGACAAGGAAGAGGAAGGACAGATCGCGCGCGGTCCGTGGCCCGTTTGGTAAGGAACTGCTGCGGCATTCGCCTGGTGTTGATCGGAGAAACCACGGAAAACTACCGATCAGAGCAGCCGGCTGCTGGAATTCTCCTCCAGGCAGCGACTGAATTCGTTCTTGCTGAAAAGCTAGTATCGAAAATCCTTCCGCCGTCAGGACTCGAACCTAGGACCTCCGGTCAGAGGCGCTGCAGTGACATCAGTTGATGCACTGAGCTACCGCTCCCGGTGCAATCTGGTGGAGGAAGTGAGAGTCACACCCCCGGCGCATCCCCCGCGAGAAGGACCGTCTCTCCTTCCTCTACCTTGTCCTATCATCACACCTTCCTTACACACACACACGCACACACACACACACACACATGCACTACACTACTACACAGGCTGGAAGACCGGTTGGGGGCTTAGAAGTTGTCCCGGCTGGTGGGAGATACTTGAATGAGGAAAACCGACAAGTCGACAGGTACGTTGGTCGGCGCTGGATCTCGCCATCCAGCGAAAGAATATCACCGCCACCCTCCATGATAAAAAAACATGCATAACACTAACGGACTATTACACGCGTTGCGCCATGAAAACCGAATAATCATTCAATACTATTAGAAACCTACAAACCACCCTCCATGATAAAAAAACATGCATTTCAAACCTACAAATCAGAGCAGCCACCTACAGAATTCTTATCCAGAGAGCGGCCGATTTCGACCCAGCTATCTTGTTTGGAGTTCGACAAAATCGAGATTCAAACCCTACAATCTCGTAGTTGACAACAGATGTCATATAATCATTTTAGTAAGTATGTGAACCATTTTATGAAAACCAATTAGTATAGCAACATAAAAACCCTTTCCTGTTGAAATAAATAAACAGTTTTATTTCTGAACGTTTTGTAGTCATGTAGCTTTGTTCTTCAAATTTATTTTTATTTAATTTATTTTAAGTCGCATCAACGGCTAGGTCATTAGCGACTAAATGAATACATTATATTTTACATTGTCAATTTTTAGTTTTTACAATATTGAGGTTACAGTACAGAGATGATATGGATATAAAAACATAAAACTTAAACGTGAAAATTACATAACTGTTAATTACTACAAAAAGGAATGAAAATTACGTTATTAATGTTAATTACTACAAAAAGGAATGGTACTAAATCTTTTCTTATCAAAGAATTAAGGTCTCACAGAATTGAATTGGGAACATTTCTAGAGGATGTGATTAGATTTTATCATAAGGTTATCAGAAAATTGCAGCTTTTAAAAATATGCTACTCCACCAGAAGCATGATCACTGGTTCTATTTTAAAGAAACATTGATAATTTTAATATTAGCTGAGTGATTAGCCTTGGAATTGGATTCTTGCAAACAAATGATATCTGGGTAATAGTTGCAGATACTCAAGATGACAATAGTATCCATTAATATTCCATTGGAGTATCTTCATTTGTTTGCTTGAAATTTATTTAGCAAGGGAATGGTGTTTCTTTAAGAGACCTGAATTAAAAGATTTAGTGTCAGATAGTTTCCATACTGGATTCAGAGTCAGCTGTGTCTGATTCCAATAGGTGTTTCTGCAGTTTGTTTTTTATTCTGGTAACTCTGCCTTTGATAATTCTATCCTTTAATACAGGGTAAATGTCAGTGAGCATTTTTATAACAGCTGGAATATCATTGGAATAGTCCTTTACTCTGGTTAGAGGATCAGCAGAGCTTTCTAGTAGTAAGTGTAATTGATTCGCTGACAGAGGGAAGGAGTTTTGGTTCCTTTCAATCAGATCTTTAGTTGGGCTAAGCATGTCTTCAAGTGTTTTATTAGGATTGCTATCTTGGTCCAGTTCTTCATGTTTTGAAGAATTCTTTTCTGTTTCTTTTTTAGTTTTTAACATTATTATCTTGATTATTATCTTTAACATTATTTGTTGCTTCAGATAGGGAAGAGGTTCATTGGGAGGCTTCTTTTAAGAAGGAGGAAAGTTCATAGGGTCACTGGTGGAGGGGCAGTGGGAGTTTCAGTTATGGTAGGCTGTACTTCCATATTATTAGAAGGGATAGTTGGTATATTGTACTGGGAGTGTCAGAAGGCAATTCTCTTTGGGGATGTTTTATGGGCTGTTACTAGCAGTATTGCCTTCCATTTTGCAATTGAAACAAGTAATGTTTTCAGCAGAGAACAAGATTCTATATGGTGTACCTTCATGTACAATCACTGATGACTGAGGGAGTTTGTGAAGTTCCTCAGGTTGGATAAATGTTTGCCTTCTGAAGCTCATAATGTGACTGAAGTTAGGGTCAGACAGACCAGCTCTGATGAAAGATATACTGGAGTAGTTTTGATGTCATGATTCTTGAAAATATTTGTGATTTCCTCGTTTGGAATAAAAGGGTATACATTTGATATTATGATTCTCTGAGTTTGTTAATTAGGGTCTCACATTAACAGTAGTATTTTTAATGATTAGAGTAGGGTATTTGTTAGTTATAAGATCAGCATTGACCTTCGAGTTCAGAAACATACATATTCTGTTATTGGATATTCTTGATATGAAAGTAATGGCACTGGGGGGAACAATTTCAGTTAGTTTACTTATATAGTCTTTGACAGTTAGATTTTCGCATGCGTCCAGTAGTATAGATTGTTCTTTTGATGGAAAACTCACAGTATTTGTAGCTCCGGCGTACGACTTCGTGGGTTGCTCTTGGAGGTTAAGTGACGGATTCATCTTGAGTTTGGCTGGTACTGCTTTATTCATGTGGATACGTTGGGCCGGCAGGCCAGGCAGAGAAACGCTGTATACTTCTTGGAACACTGATATCACTTTAAGTAACACATGTTAGGTAATATTAATACTGAAGTGTTTTGGTTCGGAGATACAGTGTATCGTAAGCTGATAGAGCGCAGCAGTAGTTGTTGCCTCTAACGCTGTCGAACTACCTTCTTCAAAAATTGTTTCTTACTTAAATATCTTGTCATTAATTAATTTTTATTGAAATTTAAATAAATATTCCTATTTTAATTATTCCTGTCTTGTATTGTTCGACGATTTCAAAATATTCATTTAATTGTGTTATAATTTTAATATTTATGACATTATCAACCATCGACACCTGAGAAATTTGTAGATAATAGGAACGTTGATACAGAGATTTTTTTAAATCTTGAAAATGTTTTTAATCATTGCCGAAATCTTGAAAATTTCACGAGTTTTGAAAACAAAAATTTGACATTACGAACGTTGAATAATGCAACTGTTCGTTTTCAGTTTGTTTTTCTGTCAACAAATATTTTATATAAATCAAAATATATTATAGTACTAATAAATGTTTTTCAAAGATAGTGATACTTCTGAAAACTAGGTAATAGAAACTACGAATATTATATTTCCTTCATGATGGCAATTCCAAGAATGCATGAATGCACACACTTATTTAACCTTTCAGCTTGACTCGAAAAAATATTATCTTCTATCAGGTATTATCTCAATCTATAGGAAGCAGTAGTTTAAAATCATTGAAGATAAGTCTTAGGAACATTGGTTATCTCCTAATGAACTTAGCATTTTCCAAATTCCAAACTTTTACCTCGCAGGCTTTTATTGCAGAGAGAGAGAATCGCATAAAGGTCCTTCTTATGGGGGTTCCTGTATTTACGTTAGAAATAATATTGATTCTATCTCCTTGGCGGAATTAAATGTGTACTCCATTGTAAATATTTTCGAACTTTCTGTTGTACATCTTACTACACTAAAAGTGATAATACTTTGCATCTACAGACCTCCAACAAAGAGAACTGCAGATTATATTTTGTTCTTAGAAAACCTGGAGATAACACTTAACAAAGTCACCAATCGCTCATTGTTGTATGCGGAGATTTTAACATTGATTTTCTGGTCGAATTTTGCGAGAAAGAAAAGTTTCTCAATTTAATTAATTCTTCAATTTAGACATTACCATTAATGTACCTACACGGATCACACAAACTTCGATGAAGTCCCATTGATCACATTATAATTAACAAAACTACTACTCGCTATGAAGTTGAAACAACAGATTTAGGATACAGTGACACGATGCACAAATTCTTACCATTATAAGAAATGTGATCACTGACACAATAAATAATTCACGTATGACTAGATTGTTTACAAAAAGTAAAATAAAAATATTCATTGATTACTTACTTGATTCAGAAGTCATGGGAAGCGGTTTATAATACTGTGGATACAAACGACAAATATAATTTTTTTTTCAACTCTTTCATTACATTTGAACACTTGCTTTCCTCTTCAAAAAAGAAAATTAAATATTTCACGGAAAAGCAATTCTTGGATAACACAAGGGATTAGGACATCTTGTAAAACAAGCGAATTCTTTCTTTCATTTCTAAACGTCATAACGTATCTCAAAATTTCCTTATCTACTTTAAAAAACACAATTCATTGTTACGAAAAGTTATAAGGCAGGCTAAAATCGTGAAAAACGAACAGGATAGTTTGAACTCAAATAACAAAACAAAAGCAATGTGGAATAAATAATACGACTAAATCAACTAGAAACTTTGTAGAGATTGTTGTTTTAAAATATAACGATATAAATGTGAACGATCCGGCAACAGTGGCTAAACTCTTTAACCAATACTTTTTGAGAATTGCTGCCGATCTCACTGTATTCAGCCACAAAATTCAAAAACAGACAGTTCACCCAAAATTTTAGGCACGGTGTTCGTTTCCAAAACTTCTTCTTATGAAATTCTCAAAATAATCGGCAAACTAAAAAATAAATATTCGTCCGGTTTAGATGAGTCCCGGATTCTGTATTAAAGACCTGTGCGTATGCCATTATACACCCGTTAACTTACATATTTAATTCATCTTTATGCACCGGACGATTCCAGATATTTTCAAAACAGCTAAAATTAAGCCGCTCTTCAAAAAAGGCAACAACAATGAAATTCAAAATTATCGGCCCATTTCTCTTCTATCAAGTTTTTCAAAAAATATTCCAACATGGATTTAGAAAATCAAAATCAACGGAAACAGCTATATTTTCTTTTCTTAAAGATGTCGCCTCATCATTGGATCAAAACGAGGCACCTATTGGATTATTTTTAGATCTTTCAAAAGCTTTTGACGTCATTGATCATGACATTTTACTTTCAAAATTATCTTCATATGGAATCCGTGGTATTGCTCTAGATTGGTTATGTTCGTACCTTAAACAACGATCTCAGAGAGTGAAAATACCTTACTGGAATGATGGAACATTACGTACGCACCTCTCCGACTCTTTGCCCATTGCACGTGGAGTTCCTCAAGCATCGATTTTAGGCCCTCTTCTGTTCCTACTTTACGTAAACCATATGCCCTCGACGATTCGAAACGGAAGAACGGTTCTCTTTGCAGATGGTACGAATATCCTTTGCAATAAAGAAACCCTAAATAATACAATATCAGATATTTCAAGTTGGTTCCGAAATAACAAATGAATAGTAAACAAAAAGAAAAAGGTTTTAATGCAGTTTTCCATTTCAAATAAACAATTATGTGCTCCATTGAAAATGAACGATGTACCATTGACTGATGTTAAGGCAACAAATTTTTAGGTCTCTCAATTCAGTCAAACCTTAAATGGAACGTCCATTTAATTGAGTTGAACACAAAATTAAGTTCATTATGCTACACGTTCTGAATTCTTGCGAATTCAGTCAGTCTTCATACTGTTCGTTGTGTATATTTCGCGAATGTTCATTCCCGCCTGAGATATAGCATTATATTCTGGGGAAATACATCTTATAGCTCCCAGACTTTTCGAATACAAAAACGAATTGTACGAATAATAACCAAATCCTACCCACGTGATTCATGTAAGCCTCTCTTCATTAATCTAGGAATTTTACCATTACCTTATCTGTTTATTTACGAATCAGTGGTTTTTGTCAAAATGACTTGCTTAAGGGCGGGAATATATTTTCAGAAAATGACGATGTCTATTACTATAACACTCGACGTAGAAATCATATTCATCAGGTGACCGTATCAACAGCTCATTACAAAAAATTCACATACAATACATGTACATTATTTTACAACACTTTGCCGATGATATTAAACGATTAAATTCGATAGAAAAGTTTAATTCCCAAGTGAAATCGTTTCTGCTGCATAACTGTTTCTATACAATTAGAGACTATACTGAGCATCACAAGAAAAGTAATATTAATTTTAACAATGATACATAATGCATTATTTAACATTTGAACTGTATAAATGTGTATAAACAACCTGTAACAAGTATTGTATTGCAGCCTCCGGGTCAATGACCCCCAACTCGATCAGGTTTTTCGTTCAGTTTCCCTGATCCATTGAGCAAATGCTGAGATGGCCCCTTGTTTTGCTTCTGGACATAAATGTAACTTCATTTTCTGTGCGCGTCTTCTAGAATTCAGGGGGAAATACAATTATTCAAATTATCGTTTCCATGTTGTCGCGCCAGGAAGTATTATTCTGAAGGACAACATGATAAGAGCCAAAATATATTGTCTTTTTATCCTTGGAAATATATTTTATTACATGGGAGTTTTTTTCCATTTCAAAATTTAAGTAGTATATGTCTTAGTGTAGGGATCACAAAATTTTGCACACAATTCAATTTTCCCCATAGCACGTCATACGCAGTTTTTAACTGTTTTTTGACGTAAAATAAATAAATAAATAAACATAATAAAGCCGTAGTGAATAGGAATGCACTCCGTCATAGGATTCCTGAGGGTTCGAATTGTTTGTAAGGATGTGGTGTGTTGTGGAATGGTGGTATCATCCCCCAAAGCCATTTCCTCCCCCTTCCAGATCGAAATTCCTCTTTCTAAAATGGGTTTCGTTCGCTATCATGGGCTCTAAATACAGTTCCACAACCCAGCACAAGACTGGAGAGTCGTTTGCTACGAGAGTCATTTGAGAAGTCATAGCAACCATTTTATATATTCCGAATAACCTCATATGCGGTTATATTATTACGTATGATATTGGAAACCTTGGTGTACATAGTACGGGATGCGACCGCCAGATGGCACCTAAATGCATTAGTGTCCAGTAGACAACACATACAAATGTTAGCTTGTAAATGCTAGAGACAGTATTTTGAGGTTTATAGAATGGCACTGATTTTCTCGCTATAGTTTTCTATTTTCTTTGAGTTGGGCTAACATTTCGGACTTACCACATACTCTTGCTAGCTGCCATCTATCGCCGCTCTAAGCTATATATTTTTAAACTTGTCTCAATTTTTAGGTTCCCTAATACTAGAACCGAAATATTACTTTAAAGAAGAGAAAAGTCTCGTCTTATGTGATACATTCCATTGAACAATTTGTAGTTGTTTTTAAGAACATGGCGTGCGAGGTCATTCTAAATGCAAAATTTGAACTCTTTTCCACAGAAAAATTTGAGTTCCGAAAAACATCATTTAAAGTCATTTGAGCACTTTCTCTCACATTTTTAAATTTTTAATTTAAAAAGGCAAAAAAACTGTAAAATGAACATTAAGTCATTGGTTGGTTTGGTTTCTTCGTGTTTCCGGGCGCGTCAACTGCATTGGCCATTAGTACCGTTAGTTTACTGAATGTTTGTTTCTCGGGAGATGGCGGTGATCTTCCCCCGCTGGATGGCGAGATGCGGCACCGACCTACCGTCGGCTAGTGGGGTTTCCCTCTAACCAGGACTCTCCCACCAGCGGGGCACCGCCCCAGCCGGGATAAGCTCTAAGCTCCCGACCGGTCTCCCAAAACCTGTGGTTGTGTAGTGCATGTTAGTGTAAGTGTGTGTGTAAGGGGAGAGGATAGGACAGGGAAGAGGAAGGACAGATCGCGCGCGGTCCGTGTCTCGTTTGGTAGGGTACTGCTCCGGCATTCGCTTGGTGTTGATCGGAGAAACCACGGAAAACTACCGATCAGAGCAGCCGGCCGCTAGAAGTTTCCTCCAGGCAGCGACTGAATTCGACCTAGCTGAAAAGCTAGTGCCGAAAATGCTGCCACCATCAGGACTCGAACCTAGGACCTCCCGGTCAGAGACGCTGCAGTGACATCAGTTGATGCACTGTGCTAGCGCTCCCGGTAACATTAAGTCATATTAAACAATTACCACTATCTGTTGAAAAAGTTTAAAGAAAAAATATGGAGCCATTTTTGAGAAAATGGCGTTTGATCGTTTCTGAATATGCGTAATTTTCAACTCATTAAAATTGAGTTTACAGAAAATTATATTTCATGAACTCGAAAATCAATAATGTCAACAAATCGCAACCAATATAAATATTAACGACGTGAGAGACAAGTAAAAAAATACATGATCGTAATTTAAAAACAAAAAAGATTTAGCAAATTGACGTCTATATCACACCCTGTACATATAGAACTATCCCTATCAAAAGTTTAAAGAATAAATTTGTAGGGTTTATAAGAAAATCTTCTTGTTTTTTTTTAATTGCAATATCTCAGACAATATTGCGCGAAAACTACTGGAAGATTCAAAAACATGTACATGACCTTATTGAAAAAACTAGGAATGGATAAGAAATTTCATTTGAAGGAAAAATCTCAATCTTCAATTTTGTAGTTGTAGGAAGACGCGAACAAAATTAAACTTTGCTATTTTCAAAATTCAGAGTCAACCGTGAAAATCGGACTTATGCCTCCTTTATGTGTATTTTACTCTATTCTTACACGAAATTTAAAGAAAAAAGTTGGAACCGTGTTTGAAAACATTTTGAAAATGAATGTCCGGAGGTTTTCATGTACAGTATCCCAAATTTTCAATTTTTGTTTCAAAATTTCAAAGCTTCAACTAGATCCATATTTACAGGGGTTTCTTCAATTTGGAAAACATTCTATGTGTGGCTTTAGCACTAGTAGTGTTCACAGACGGACAGAAGGAATGTTTTGGCGTCTATTGACTTTTACGTATCAAGGAGCCACAAAACAGGGATTCTGGCTACAGGAGGATTTTTTCTTACTTAAGCAACTGAATTTATCCACGTTTTCGTTATCAGGACGCGGCAAAGAATTTTTTCTGTCGAAAATTCGCTGTTTATTTCGCGCAACGTTACATAACTTTCTCTTCACTACATATATTACTCCGTATATCCTCTACAGTCCTGGTGTACACGGATGTGTAAGTTCCCACAGGTTCGAGAATTTTAATTTAGCGCTGGTGGTATTTCCAATGATTTCCTGGAGTCTCCTTTGACGCTTTCAGGCGACAAATTTTGGCTCTGGCAGTGTTTCATGGGAATTGAGCAGATGGTGTAGAGGGTGAATTCAGCCATTGTACTACGACTTGCGTTTGCACTGCAAGAGGAGAGGAGAGCAGAAAGCTGGAGTACATTGTAGACGTCGGTTAAAGTAAACGTCACAAACTCTAAATGACTGAAATATGAAAATATATTGTTTTTGACTTCATTTTACCACTTTCACACAGACTTATATCATAACCAAATATATGTCATTGGGCCCTAATGTACACATATGTGTACAAATTATAACAAGATAACCAATTTTTTTTCATAAATGTGGATAGGTTTCGTTTTATGAATTGAAATGATTGAAGGCGTTGTCAATGACAAAAATACTATTTATTTAAAAATAGCAGCTTTCGATGTCTTAGCCATCATTATCAGTTTTCTGCTGTCTGGAAGCCACAAAAACGACTAGCAGAAAACGAGAAGCAGAAAACTGATGATGATGGCTAAGCCATCGAAAGCTGCTATTAATGGAACAAATAGTATTGTTGACAATGGCAACGTCTTCTATCATTTCAATTATGTAAATGTCAACTATAACTCACCACTAAACCAATTTGAGTCTTCTCTTCTTCTTCTTCTGCTTCATGGATTTAGGCCTTAAGGCCTGTTTCCACATCAAGAGAGTGAGTCTCTCCATCTTGTTAAGGGCGGCCAACATTTCTTCTTCCTTTAGGATTATATGTGTACATTATTTTGGGAATTCTGTTTGGAGGCATGCGTTGGATATGATCATGCCAGTTACTCCTAAATGATTGGATTCTGTCCATCAGATTGAATATATTCAGTTCGGTTCTGATGTCATCATTATATTGTCTATCCAAGATATTGTAACCTGCTACTGAACGTAAGAATTTCATTTCGGCGCTTTCTATTTTTCTTCTGTCTGTTCTATTTATTGTCCAGTTTTCGCATGCATAAGTTAGCATGGGTACTGCCATTGCTTTGTAGAATTTGAGTCTTATTGAGCCTAAAAGAGGCTAGAAAATATGATTTATGAAATAAAATACAGTGTGCACTTGGGTCTCTAGAGGATATACGTACGTATACGAGAAAGTCACAATTGCATTTCTGCGCGGCAGAAATGGTCATGAGTAGGGAACGGATTTCCATGAAAATTCATATTTTTACAGGAACTAGATACCAGCGTTCAATAAAATTGTTTAGAGTTTACAAGACATTCTGAATGAATCAGAACTATTTTTCTTTTACATATTTTTACGTATTCTCGTATAATTACATATTTTTACATATTTTACCTATTACTATATCTTTCGTTACACTTTAATATATTTATACGTCGAAACGAAACATTCAGATGCGCGTTTGTAATGTATGTTACGGAATCATCTTACAAATGAAAGGTAATGCTACTGCGCTTCTATGACCACCATACCGTCAAATTTATCCCTCCCCCGTTACTGCGTACTCGCTGTCAAGGACGAGCGGATTTTTGTAAACAAAATAATTTCAACCACGTGCTTACTCATGTTTAAAACTGTCTATTCGTTACTCGGTTGAAAACTAACAAATATTTTTAGAGAAAATTGTCTTACGGCGTTGTTCGATTTGGTGGTGGTGGGGGATATCGAAAGGGCAAATCGAGGCGTTAGATAAAATTCAAAAAAGGGCCGGGAAGTTTGTAAATCATGGACGCGTTGATGGACGAGATGAATGGGAACCCTTATCTAAGAGACGGAACGGCGCGTTTATGCGTAATGTACAAGACATACAAAGGGACTCAGCATGGGCAGACATCAGTAAAAGATTACAGAAATCTGATTATAAAAGTAGAGGAGACCATCCCTGGAAAATACGATGTAGAAAGCAAAGAACTGATGTAGGCAAGTTCTCCTTTGTGAATCGTACTATAGTAGATTGGAACAAACTACCTGCAAAAGGACTAGAGACTCTTCCTCTAATGTAGTGAAATTTAAAAATTTTTTTTATTATTATTATTATTATTATTATTATAGTTAGTATTATTAATAATATAGTCATGTCTCTTATTCAGTGAAGTGAAGTGAAGTGTAGTGTGGTGGGGGCACGGAGGGAGGGGAGGGAGTGTAGTGCAGCGCAGTGAAATGAAGTGAAGTGAAGTGAAGTGGAGTGAAGTGTTAGAAAAGCTATAAGTCAACATATAGATAACTCAAAATTAATTATAACTAGGATATTAATCTCTAATTCTAATTGTGATTATATTTGTAAATATTCGTAATAGTTTTGTAATTGTATATCTAATTGTAATAATGTTTGCCACCGAGCATTAGCTCAAAGCGAACTTTAATAAATCTATCTATCTATATCTTTACCCCTCCCATCCCGGGATCCATCAGTGGCTACAGGGCACTACTATTCACTTGAAAACAGTCCTCGTAAACGTTGTAATGTATAGGGAATGGATATACACGTAATTACGTTTTTAGACGAACAAGATACCAGCATTCAATTATATTTGTTAGAGTTTACAAGATATTCTGAATGTATTAGAACTACTTTTATTTTACATATTTTTACATATTTTGATTGAATTACATATACTTACACATTTTACCGATTACGACATATTTCGCTACATTTTAATATATTTATATGTCGAAACAGAACGTTTCAGATGCGTGTTTGCAATATATGTTGCGGGATTATCTTTCTTATGAATCAAATACAATGCTGCTACAGTTTTATGACCACCAAATCTTTGCCATGAATTGTCAAACTTGCCTCTCCTCCTGCTTACTCAGAGTAAAGGATAGTGGATTTTTATGAACAAAAGTAATTTAAGCTATTTCTTGCTTATGTTTCAAACAGCACATTCGTTACTCGATCGAAAACTAACAAAAATGTTTTACAGTAAATTGTCTTATCGCGTTGTTCGACTTGTAGGGATGGGTGTATATCCTTGAACCCCCCCTTCAGGGATCCATCACTCGCTACACGGTTCTACCATTCACTTGTACACAGACTCCTCGTAAATATTGTAATATATACTATAAACGTATTTTATATTTCGAATACAATTCTTATATGTGGTGAAGTCTACTGTACAATTACTTCAGTAGAGATGGAACATACTTTCAGCCACACCGAATCCTTGTTAAGGACTAATCGCCGAAGTTTTATGGTCGGAGAATGGTTGTAGAAAACAATTTTAAACACAATAATTTATTTTTATTTTACATATTTTCTATTTTTTCTTACATGTTTTGGGAAAAACAAGCACATATATCTATGTACATATTTTGTATTTTTTATTCCAATAAAATCCGTTCCCTAATCATGAGTGTCATCCCGAGCTACGAGAAGCATATGTAGTGCGTATAGACGTCACAGTGTTGCGTATAGACACTTCACTCACAGCTAATGGTATACAGCGCCTTCCTCATCATTCACAAAGATGTGTGGACGCCGTGGGAATTTATTTTGACTCTTTCACTCATGTCTGGTCTTGCCATAAGCAACCAACGCTAAGCAAGAATATATTCAAATTCAACAAATCCCAGATGTCTATCGCCATATGATTATCACTTTGTTTACCTTTTGCACTTCGCTATCATCACATTGTTTATCTTTTTAAGATAAAGATAGCAAATGTTTTAGGTCCATAGGAGCATGTGAGCATCATAATAATATTAAAATCTGTCGTTTTGGTAATGTTTAAAACTCTGAAAACTCTCAAGATATTTTTAAAGATTCAGTGCCAAAAAACAGCTAAAGAAACAAAGAAAGTGTGTAAGCAATTTCAAGAATTTTGTGAAGTCATAAAATGCAAATGAACAGCACAAACTACAAATGAAGAAACTACACATATTTTAGGCAATTAATAGCTAAGATTAAATGATGAAGAGTACAAAGAATACGCTATCGAAACTGGGATGGAATGTTACAACTACAATTATTCAGGAAATTACTTTAATGAGTACTACTCGCGCAACTTTTCTTGAGCGATGGATTGAAGAAATGCGGGCGGAGTAGAGGTATTAATTACAAAGCTGGCCACAAGAGTATTTACAGTAACGCCAATCTCTGAAAAATCAAAGTCAACTTGCTACGTATGCGGCCAGGTCATCGCTCTGGGTAGATAACAGCAGGGACAGTAGATAAGAGTTTTAGGTGCCTCCCTTGGAGGACCTGGACCTACCTTAGCCATTTCTTTAAATAATGGTACTGAAGCTGAACAAAAGTTTTTGACTATGAAAGCTACTAGCTTTGACTAGCTTCTGTTTCGCGCCAACCAAGTTTTAATGCTTCAAATGTTGTCATCAGTGCTCGCTGCGAGCTTTTGCCTTCAATTGTTTATTGCTCAAGGAGGGGGGGAAGCAAGGTCATCGTTCAAGAAAAGTTGCGCGAGTAGCACACGCGTGTTCAATCCATTCGAAATTGATGAATCTCGCTTCTAATTCAGCTTGTACATCTTCCCTTTCAAATACTTCCACGGAATACCAAGACATGCAAAACTCAACAATACAACAATACAAACTCAACTATACAACTTTAATTATTGTGTTTTAATAAATGTTCTTGTAAGTAGCTTTGTTATAATTGTTTTTTGAATATTTTATTATCATAAAATCGAAACATATTTGAATTCATTTTCTGCATTAAACTGTTACTCATATTTTACTTCATTATAAATTATTTCAGGAGGCAGTGATAACTCGGAGCTGAATGAAAGTTTTACATACTCCGGTTGCACTTTTCAGTAATATTTCTCTTCTTCGTTATTCCTGCGATTTTAATTGTTCATTCGAAACGTGTAATGTCTTAATTCGGGAAATAGTCACATTAAATATCACTCGAAGTTCTGTGTTAGCTGGTAAATTCTCTACTCGCTACGCAAGTCGTGAATTTACCAGCTAGCACTGCACTACTCGTGATATTACTTATGGTGGTTATTAGCTCGGAAGAGTATGAGTTTTAGGAGTACTGTTCTGTTTTGTGCACATGTATTACGAATAAAAAAATGCGTACAAAATAAACAATTTACGCATCTTTCAATCCCTTACCCATAGCGGCCCAGATCCCAATTTAGTACCAGTATTGCAAAGAACATTCCAACGACGTTCGATCGGAGATTTTTTATTCCTGCAGCTTTATTGACTGATACAAAATAGTTGCTATGACTTCTGAAATAACCCTCGTATAAGGTCGACGTCTTCCTTTCGAGGTAGGAATTATACCGTCTCTATTAAGGTTTTATGTCCATTCTATCGGCCACGGTGAAGTATTCCACACCATCAAAAACAAAAATTCAAATGAAAACAAAATATTTTTTCTTTAAGATGGCAAGTAAAAAATTGGTTCTTACTAGCCTCATTTTTGAATAAATAAAGTTTAAATTAATGCAGACTCTTATGGTAATACTTTCGCGGGCATAGATTTTTTAAGGTTTTGAAGTAGTTATAACGTCAAACTACCTTTTTCTTTTATTCAATTCATAGAAAATGTTTGAGAAATCAGCTGATATTCAATGTAGTATACCTCACCGAGCATTTTGAGAAGTAAATGATAAAAAATAGTTTCTATAAACATTGCAATCGGAAGTAATAGTTCGCTGCTTAGTATTAAATCATGCTGTTGTCAGCACTGTTTTCTTCAGAAACAATTGAAAAATCTCACTTAACATTTTTTATCGCACACGACCACAAACTACTTGACGTTTTCCATATTAACAATGTGGACTAATATTCAAAGCAAAATGAAAGACATTTTCAGGAGCCAAAGTCAACCTAACCTACATTAGGTATTGGTAACTTATGAAAATTAAAAAATAATTCGAGAGACTAAATTTAATATTACACTTTGTATGGAACATCAATTCCATATTGTCTGTTAATTTCTTACAAATAATTATTGAACTGCTCTGCTTATGTTTACAAACGGATAATGTTCATTTATAAATGTAATAAATGGTTGAGTAGTGACTGACATACCACAACACAGAAGGTAAATGGAGTTGTGTAGTAATGATGAAAGTGATGAAAATGGAAGTCGTCCCGGGAATTACCGGCGCTGGATATCCAGAACTTCCGGATGGGCGTTGCACTTAGATAACCGAAACGCCACTAGTTTGTGGTGCTACATTAGCAAATACTATGCTCTCACATATTTTCTAACTTTTGGAATTTTCGAAAATATAGAGAGTTCAACGAAAATGAGGCTTGCACCATATATTTTCCTTTGCTCTATTCGAGATAAAAGTAAAGAAAAAAGATTGGATCTGTTTTTGAGACTTTTTAAAATGAATTGTATGAATCTCAAATATGTGAAAACTATTCGTTTTCTTAAAAAAGCGTACATGGTAAAAAAAATTAACTCCTGTCAGGGAGAGCAAAAACTGCTCGTACAAAGTCTGTAAAATGGGTTCTGAAAACGTTGAAAGTGCCGCCGAACAATTCCTTACGGTGGTTGTTTATCGAAGACGTCGAGCTGCCAAAAGGTAATGAATTTATCAGCAGCTGCCGAACGCACACAGGCAGAGAGATAGCGGCTGTTGGAGAGGACGGACGGACGGAGGGACGGCAGTCGAAGCAAGCAGTCGACTACTCGTACTCAGCGGCCGTCTTCACCGCCCCCTCAGCAGCCTGTCCCCTGCGCGGTGAGTACAGCCACTGGCTACGCACGGAAGACGTTTTGCTTCGCACTGGAGACTTGGCATTTTGCTTGGTTTTTCGTTGCTTCCCCCTCTAATATGGATTCCTATTTGTATATTATTGCACCTGCGTTTACGCCTGTTCACTTGTATTCGATTTTATTTCAGATTCTAATTATTTATTTAGTTAGTTTATTTGTTTTTATTTTTATTTTTTATTTATTTTACGTCAAAAAACAGTTAAAACTGTGTATGACGTGCTATGGGGAAAAGTGAATTGTGTGCACATTTTCAAAATTCTGTGATCCCTACAATAAGTCATATACTACTTAAATTTTGAATTTTGAAAGGGAAAAAACAAAAACTCCATGTAATAAAATCTATTTTCAAGGATAAATAAGCGATAAATTTTGAATTTTGAAAGGGAGAAAAAACAAACAAAAGAAACTCCCATGTAATAAAATCTATTTTCAAGGATAAATGAGCAATAAATTTTGGCTCTTATTACTTCCTGCCGCGACAACATGGAAACGATAATTTGAATAATTGTATTTCCCACTGAATTCTAGAAGACGTGCACAGAAAATGAAGTTACATTTATGTCCAGAAGAAAAACAAGGGGCCTGCTCAGCATTTGCTCAATGGATCAGGGAAACTGGACGAAAAACCTGATCGAGGATCAAAATTTGGTCATTGGATTACTGACTTTTAGAAACTGCTTATTTCTTCAGCCTTCTTATACAAGCCCACATATGTTTATTATTATACACTGGATACCTAGCTCTTCATTTACCTTTTTCTGCCATAAAATTCAACGTGTGATTTTACATTTATTTGTTTAGTCATTAGATTATTGTCTTTTATTTCAATGTTTCATTGCTCCCATCTCTAATCGGTATAAATTAACATTTATTATTAGTCACTGGATTACTTTATTGCCTTCCTTTTGAAATTTATTATGTATTTATTATTCTTTGAATTATTTTCTTTAACTTATGTTTTCATTACTTCTCCCTCTAATTCGAGTTACGTTTACACAATGTTACCTGATATTTACGTCGTTGATGAAAGTCGATTTTTTTTGTTTATTATAGTTGCATCAACCAAAGGTTCTTAGCGACTTTTCAGTATTTTACATATTGCACTTACATTAAGTTACATTACATTACTTACATTACATTACTTACATTACATTACTTACATTACATTACTTACATTACATTACACTTATATTTTATTGAGTATATTAATCTTCTAGCAGAGTCTTATGATTTCCTGTTGATATGACTTGGAATATATAACTGCGCTTCTAATTCTTGCTCCGGTGATAGGCTATCTCTTTCTTCCTGGAACTTAGGGCAAACGTGCAAAATATGAGATACCGTTAGTTCAACTTTACAAAAGTCACAGAGGGGCGAGGGTTGTTGGTGAAACACGTGTGCGTGTGTTAAATTAGTATGTCCGGAGCGAAGTCTGGATAGCACTACTTGTTCTCGCCTAGTCATTAGTTTATCTAGATACACTGAGAAGAAATCTGATTGCGTTTTATGGAGTTGGCTGGCTTTGTATTTGGTCCATTCTTTATTCCAGTTAGTCAACATTCTTTTGTTCATAAATTTAAGGATGTCAGTTGTGGTGTTAACTAGGTTGTGAACTGTATTGTCTTGTTTGAGGTTTACCAAAAAATAAGCCGCAGTGATAAACTCTTGAGTAACGTTGTTTTCCAAGGATGTGGGGATCCAGGCAAATGAGATATCTTTTCCCGTTAATGATATCTGATAGTAGAGTTCTGTGATTGTAATATTACGCATTTGCGCTTACTATGGTTTAACTGGAGTAGAGTGCTTGATGAGTTAGTTACAATTGAGAAAGAGGGGTGCGTGAGTTCTTTGACCAGTTTTAAAGCCTGCATGATTCCATATAAACCCGTAGTTGTTCGGCTTACGTGGAGTTTGAATGTATACAATGTGCTGCGGTCAGCGGTATACACATTGACTTCCGGACCGTCTGTCTTGAGAATGGGCTTGATACCGATAACAGTGTGTGACTTGTATTTCTCAGCAAAATCATTGAGAACAGATTTCCTGTATTCTTCTGAGGATGAACTTTTCTCAAGTTTCAGTAAAGACAGGTCAATTTTGAATTCTTGTAACAGCCAAGGTTGAATTTTGCATGGGCGGTGTTTTTCAATCTGACAGAGTTGATTATTAAGTATTTCGAGAGGTTCCTTGATTTTTAGATAAAAGGGAATGATTGATTTATGTTTCTTGAAGAGATCCCGAAGGTATGGTGAAACATTGTTGGTTATAATTGGATTGATAGACGAGCCAGCTTTAATTGCATACATCATGCCGAGCAATTGACGTAGGAATTGTATAGATGGCTCCTTGGCTTCAGTAAGTAAGCTACCAATAGGCGTGGTACGGAGGCATCCTGTACATAAGCGGAGCGCTTGATTGTGTAGTGTCTAACTTGCTAAGAACACTTAGGCTAGTTGAGTTGTAAATGATAGATCCATAGTCAATATTACTTCTGATAATTGTTGTATAAGTAAGAAGCAAGATGTCTATATTCGCTCCCCAGTTGTTGTGGTTAAGATATTTGAGAATGTTAAGCCGTTTTTTACAGTTGTCACTCAGCTTCTGAATATGTTGTTTCCAGCTCAATTTGTTATCAAAGTATAGGCCTAGGATTTTAGTACAGCGGACCGCAGGTAGGACATGGGAAACTAGTGAGAGATGCGCCAAAGTATGATGCCTATTCCTTGAAAATAGGATACATTCAGATTTTTTAGTGGAGAATTTAAATCCTGACTTCAGGGAAAATTCGGAGAGTTTGTCGAGAGCTTTTTGCATGTACTTTTGAATGTTCAGCAGATTATTGCCTTTACATAGAACAATGATGTCATCCGCGTATTTCCATATTGTAACAGGTAAGGCAATATCCTTATCCACGTCGTTGATTGCGATAAGGAAAAGTGTTACACTCCAAACTGACCCTTGTGGAAGACCATTTTCAAGCATCCTAAGTTGAGATATTTGGTTATTAATTCTGACTTGAAGCTGTCTATTAAGTGTAAAATTGCGGATGAACTCGAACATATTTCCATGAACACCGATGTTGTGAAGAATTCTAAGTACTCTATGGGTCCAGACCATATCATAAACCTTTTCTATGTCTAGGTTGACAGCAAGTACGTGTTGTTGATTGATGAATGCTTCTTGGATGAATGTGGCAGTATTCAGTAGGTGAGATTGTGTGGAATGTCCTTGACGGAAACCAAACTGGTTGTTAGTCAAAATTTGTTGGGAGTCCAGAAACCAACGTAGTCTATTGTTGATGATCCGCTCAAGAATTTTGTACATATTAGATGTTAGAGATATTGGACGGTAGTTATCAGTTATAACCGGGTCTTTACCGGGCTTAGGGACAGGAATAACAGTAGCCAGTCTCCAGGTGCTTGGGAAGGCCTTTTCTCTCCATATAGAATTGTAGATGCGTAATAGAATAGATTTTCCTTTAGGGGGTAGATTTTTAAGGAGAATATTTGGAATATTGTCGGGGCCAGGAGAAGAATTGTTGGACGCTTCAATAACTTCATCAAGTTCATGTGGTGAGATATCCACGTTAAGTTGGAATTTATTTGCTAAAATTTCATTCCCTTTAGGAATTAGTTTGGTTTCTTGTTCATTTTTATGTGAAAGAAATTCGTGCATGTAGTTGTTGGAACTCGAGTTATTGGAGAATGTCTTGGCAAATTGGTTAGCAATGTCAGATGGGGCAGTAAGTATTTTATCGTTGCTTTTAATAAAGTGGATACAAGTTGATTTTTTATTTCCCTGAATAGCTTTGGTTGTTCTCCATGTATCATTGATGTTACAGTTACCGTTTAATGATGATAAGTATTTAGTCCAAGAATTGGTTTTTTTTTTAACGGTTAAATTCATGTTTTGAATTCGTTATTGCTTCTTTACAGTCGCTATTCCACCATGGTGTGTTTGCTCTTTTAATTTTGAAAAACAAAATTAGGAATAGCCAAGTTTGCTGCAATAATAATCAAATTACAGAAGGCTTCGATGGTAGCATCAATGTTGTTAAATTTAAAGGGTATGTTATCGCCTATTGGGGATGCAGAAATGAAGTTCTGATATTCTTCCCAATTGGATTTATTGAAGTTCTGTTTACTTGAACTGAAGGATCAGGTGTAGTATTAATGTTGTTAATACCAATAAAAATGGGGAAATGATCGCTATCATATGGGTAGTCTGAAACGTTCCAAGAGCATTTGTGTGCGAGGGATGCTGATGATATAGATAAATCTATGGCGCTAAAATTATTGTTGTTGATGTTGACATGTGTGGATTCTCCAGTGTTTAATACAATGCAATCGTGGTATTCCAAGATTCTTCAAGTACAAGGCCTCTGTTATCTGTTTTATGAGACCCCCATACAGTGTTATGACTGTTGAAATCCTAAAATGAGGAAAGACTTTTCCAGTTTATTAATTATGTCGATTAATTCTTGTGCGTCAAAATTGTAGCTGTTTGGTAAGTATAAATTACATATAATAATTGAAGTTGGTGAGAGTATCTTCATGGCATTTGTTTCAATATTAGATTGCAAGTTCAGTTCTTCATATGGTATGTGGTCTTTAATATATATTGCAACTCCACCACTGGCATGATTAGTAGTAGTTCTGTTTCTAAAGATGCATTTATAACCTTTGATATGGCCATGATGAGAATTTTAAAATTTTTCTTAAAAACCTTTTCCATTAAGAATATTCATTAGTTGGAGCTGATGTCTGCACTGGAGTCTGATTCAGTACATGATTCTTCCGAGGTGGTAGAACAGACTTCATTTTTTTACAAAGTCTGGTAAATCTTTTTTTTATTGTTGCATTTGGAAGATGTTGGTACAGATTAGACATCATTTGAAGGAGAGCTAATATATCAGGTGAGTAATCTTTGGCAATGAGGATGGGGTCAACAGCATTAAAAGAATTTTCCAGAAAGGATTTAAATTGATGGTAGGTTAGAGGATATTTGCCTTCATTGTCTTCAATAATTGATTTTAGAGGAGATATTTGTTCCTCTAGAGTTCTACTTTTAGTTAATTCAGATTTCCTTGGCTCATTTGGTTGTTCTACTTTTGTTAATTCTACTTTTGGTCTACTTTTAGTTATTTCAGATTTCCTGACTCATTTAGTGTTCTTTTTCTTTTTTCTTTAGGTTGTTTCAGGGTTTCATCTGTATTTGCTTTTCTGGTGGTACTTGAGGATTCAGGAACATGAGAGGAGTCAGATTGTGGGCCTCTTTTGTTTAGTTTATATACACAATTATTGTCATTATCAGATTCCTGTTGATTAATGGAATGTTCAGATTGATTATCAGTTGTAGGTGATTTTGTTTGGGGGATTTCTTCATGGAGATTAGGGGTAGTTATGTCATTAATTGGGAGGACAGTAATGGAAGACTTTTGTTGATTGATAGTGGAACCAGATTGGCTTTCAATTGGGAATCAGTTTGGAGGGTTTTTTGGTGAAGGTTAGGAAAATTCTCATTGTCATTGTGCATTACTAGTAGGTGCAGATTGATTTCCATTTGCAGAGAGATCACTGTTATTGGTTTGATTTTGGTTAGAGGGACAATGGTTAGCAATGTGGCCTTCCTGCTTGCATAGAAAACATACCACATTGTCAGTGGAAAAGTAAATACGGTATGTTGTGTCTTGATGGCATACCAGTGCAGATTCAGGTAACTTGTTAATATCATCCGTATCTATATAAATCTGCCTTCTAAAGTTCATAATATGAGAGAATCCAGGTTCCCAGCTCTGATAAATGACATCTTAGTGGAGGGTTTGATGTTGTTTCTATTGAAAATGTTCAGTTTCATGTTACCTCATGAGGTATAACAGGACACACATTAGAGATAATAACCCGTACTTGCTTATTGATGAGTGGTCGTATATTCAGTTTTTGATTATTAATAGTGATAAATCTGTGTGTATTGACAATATGTTCAGCAATATTTTGAGTTGAGAGGAAGAAACAGATTCTATTATTAGAAATTCTTGAAACAAAACGAATATCTGTCGGGTTAACGATCGAGGCTATTTTCGATACATAATCCTTGATGCTAATACCTTCTTGGGCCTCAATCACAATCGCTTGACTTTTGTTAGGGTAAATTTCCGATTGCACCGCAAGAGAAAAGGTTTCGCTTACTTGTTTATCTGTCGGTTCTGAGGTTATGTTGCCGTTGGTGGAAGTTTCCATCGTGGTAGGATGCCAGCCGCTGGGGCAGCTGACTTTTGAGTAAAAGCTGACTTTTGAGTAAAAGCTGACTCTTGTTGTTGAAAGGATGGAGAACACAGCACTTAGAATTACAGGAACGTACTCGTGTAACAATTTCTCACAACCTCGCAGTGTGCACCACAAACACGTCTACCGTTCACGGACCTCCAATGGTTTTGTTTGAAAGTCGATTTGTTTTCGTACAAAACAAGCCTTATATCCATTTGGGAAATTGGGAAATATTTAATAGTTCTCGAAGCCCGCGGCTTAAACGCCAGCAATTCTCCCTAGTTTGAGCATATTGACCTATTGTTAACCTGTAATGGACCGAAGAGATAAGACCCAATCTCAGAACGGCCGGCAGTCCGGCAGTGTTTGTGCTTTATCGTGAAAGAGCAATGAGTCTTAGAACGGGAGGGGGGAAACTCCTAAAAACAAAGCAAACCCAGACTTTTCTCAGAAATGAACAATTTATTATTCTTAGCCACACTCGAGATCATTCGTTTTATAAAAAGATAACGAATCTTCCATGAACAGAAAGAACGAAATAGAAAACGGAAAATAAGCGCTTCCAAGGATCCTCTCTGCTTAGCAACAATTCATTACCCAAAATTCGAATTTATTGTAGAGAATGATTGTAAATAAGCACCATATGACATAGAGGATACATAATAAATAATAATACTGCCTGTGGTTAACAAAGTTCTCCCAATTTACTATTAACACAAATATTTTTTTAAATATGTAAGTTAAACTGGCTATGTATTCTCCGAAATAGTATACGATATAATGAAGAAAATGCAATGAATAAAATTTCAGATTGTAACTATACGGTTTTTAGGTGCAAATATTTGCCGATTCACGTGCTAAATAATGAAACATCAACCATTTTTACGTAAAATATTTTACATAATTGAGTTTCATTGATTTGATTTGATTTATTTATCGTCAAAAACAATCATGAAAGGCATGTGACGTTTGGGGGGATAGATGTATAATACGCGCAAATATAGTAAATAAATACAGTGAAACATGTATTAAGCGACCACTGTTCCATGAAAAAGTTGTATTTTAAACGGTTGTCTAATATGCGGAATCACATTTTACAAATAAGTTATTTTAACTCGCTGGTGAAGGTACAAGTTGATAAACCTGACTTCCGACATTGATACTAGGAAAGAAATGTAAGGCTCTCTTAATTTAAATAATCAAACGTAGGTCACTTTCATAACTACTCATACATTATAGTAAAAATGGAACGGAGCATTCAGCCAGATATCTTATCAGTGGCCACGGCATGTGGCTACTTGTTTCCTGGTATCCCGCCCCACAACTATCGCCACCGATTTCCTCGATAACGAAGCTGAGGCACAGAGCATGTTGGGCAAAAATGGTCGATATTCCTATTACGGCTAAATGTGCTATGTGTTGTGAAACTGCTAAAAAGAAATTGTATAAAGAGTTAAATTCAAAACCTAATATGGAATTTATCCAAAATGTAAAACACATTTTTAGCAAAAAATCAGAAAATGAAAAATGTGACCTCACATTTCATCGCTGAAGTATACTCCAATTAAGTCTTGTGGCGTTTTGTTATTTAATTTTATTTTGGTTGACATTACATTGTTCAGCTTACATATTAACTGTGCAAATGTTTGATGATCTTAGTATATCTTAAACTAACTTAAATTATACACATTACAATTATTAAAATAATATAGCGGGAGAGGAAGCTAGAAGCATCTCACATAAGTATTATTCCAGGTTAGCGAACATTTTATACAATGAATGAAGTGGATATCTGCTATTAATTCTTGTTGGATAATTGGAGGTTTTGCTCAGTTTTTAAAAGGAAAATGCTTGTATTTGGGAAATTGTTTGTGTAAAAATTGTGTGTGAGGTAGGCTATTTGTTTTTTTTATTGTGTTTATATTCAAATCATTATGCAGTTGGTTGTTACTGATGAACCAAGGTGCTTTTGTGATTAATCTTAAGGTTTTAATTTTTATCACTTGCATTTTGTTTAGGTTTGTATTGGCAACATTGTTCCAGATGGGATAAGTATAAAGTAGAGTCGGCCGGTTCATTGATTTGTAGAGTAATAGCATTAGATGTGGAGAGGTGATTGTGTTGATTCAGTAAGGGTCGTAGTTGAATTAGTTTAGTTTTAGCTTGCTGAGTTTTTACCTCTATATGTTGCTTCCGGTTGGGTAGAGTGTCGAACTTTAAGTCCAAGTATTTTATTGTTTTATTTGTTGGAGTCCAATTGATGGTGTCGTTATTTATGAAGAGTGGAAGAGGGTGTGTGAAAGGTTTTAAAGTGAATAATTTTACTACAGTTTGTTGAGTTCAACTTTATTTTCCAGGAATTAGCTCAATTAGCAAGTAAATTTAAATTAATTTCAAGCTGTGTTTGAAGAGTCGTTAAAGAATTCCCTGAGATGTAGAGTGCAGTGTCATCGGCAAATTGAGCAGTGTTTATTTGTGCTGAAATAAGAATATCTGCATATATATTGAACAACAAGGAAGAAAGTGGTGAACCTTGGGGAACCTCAGCAGAAAGTTTCCTAGCATTAGAAGAGTGGCCTTCGACTGACACTGAAAAAGTTATATTTGTGATATAGCGAAGGATAACAAATAATAGATATTTGGGTGTATCTGTTGAAATTAATTTAAAATAGAGAGCTGCATTCCATATACTGACGAATGCTTGCGAGATGTCTACTGATGCACTGGGAGCGGTTGCTCAGTGCATCAACTGATGTCACTGCAGCACCTCTGACCGGCAGGTCGTAGGTTCGAGTCCTGATGGCGGCAGAATTTTCAACACTAGCTCTTCAGTTAGGTCAAATTCAGTCGCTGTCTGGAGGAAGATTCTAGAGGCCGGCTGCTCTGATCGGTAATTTTCCGTGGTTTCTCCAATCAACACCAGGCGAATGTCGGAGCAGTACCCTACCAAACGGGCCACGGACCGCGCGCGATCTGTCCTTCCTCTTCCTTGTCCTCTCCTCTCCTCTTACACACACACTTACACTAACATGTACTACACTACCACATATTCCGGGAGACCGGTCGGGAGCTTAGAGCTTGGGCCGACTAGGGCGGTGCCCCACTGGTGGGAGAGTCCTGGTTAGGGGGAAACCCCACTAGTCCCCGGTAGGTCGGCGCCGGATCTCGCCATCCAGCGGGGGAAGATCACCGCCATCTCTCGAGGGAAATGACGGTGATATTTCAATATAAATGTTCTTAGTTGTACTGATTATTATTTTGTTGAGGGTCGTGATGGCTTGGTTAATTTCTCCGGGAGAATTCAGGTTGTAAAATGAAGGTATGGATTTTTTTACAATTCCTTTAAATCACTTCCAATTAATGTTGTAAGTATTTAAGGTGTGTAGGGAGGTTTGTCTACGCAAGTTGAAATTATTACTGGTAAATGATCTGATTCTAGTTCATGATACGTTGTAGATATGAATGGTGTTTTAATATTTGTGACTGCTATGTCCAGTATGTCTGGACTTTTGTTTGGTCGTACGTAATCGATCGTACGTTTGGATGTATGTAAGTAAGTGGGTTCAGTTGGAGCTCATATGTTGAGATTTATGTTCCTTTTTTTGTTGTATAAGCATTTGCTTGCGGGTTTCGTAGATCGACATCCCCATGAGGTATGTTTGAAATGTAGGTCACCTGCAATAATGAATGAACTTGATAGTTGTAATAATGTGAAGAGGTTTGCTGTTATTGATTTTTATATTTGGGGGTTAAGTGCAGTCACAATTGTTAATGTCCTGTTATTATTATACTTTACATTTATTCCTGCTTTTTCGAGTCTGGGCGTGAGAGGTTGAGTAATCTGGTGATGTGGTAGGCTGTTTTTTATTAATATTTAGACACCTCCTCCATTCGAGTTTTGTCTGTCTTCTTTGATGGTTTTGTATCCCTGTTGAAAAAATGGGGATTCTGGATTGAGATTCAATTCGATGATGCATGCTACTCAATTCTGTCAGCATGTAGGAAGTGTTGTAATTCGAGTTTTTTTGTTGATAATGCCGTTGGCATTCCAATTTAGCATAATTAAAAAATTAAGGTGATCCATAATTGTTGTTTAATGACAGGAATTTAGGATTAGATATTATGCATAATTGGTATTAGTGAATTTATTAAATTAATGATGTGGTTGGTTATAAACTGAGTTATGTTTTATATGAATGAATTTCCAATATTGATGTTGTAGGTGTTATGAACCAAGCGAAAAAATCTTTAACTTATCTCGGTCGCCAGCTGTATTAAACACCGAATCAATTTACAAAGGAAATTATGACCATGTACGGTCCTAATGAAGGGGAGGGGAATTAACACAAAAATTCCTAGGCATCAATCATTCGTGAAGGTGCTATTTTCTAGGGGGAAACGGCACATGATTTGGAAATATCCAAGGGAGTTTCAACTATGGGATCTAAGCTGTATATTTGCAATCCAACTTCACTTGATAACAAACATTTATTATAATCATAATTTACACAACCACAATTTTAACAATAGTAAATTCCTCTTGCTGCACAAGTATTAGCTGAAAGAAGAACAATTCAGAATTACAATAAACAATTTTAACACGAATTTAGAAACAAATGAAGGCAAACAATTGCTTTTGGAAACGTATTTTACGCAGAATTACTACGTCAAACCTGAATTTGCCATTAATCCATTTTAGGATTGCAAACGGCTGACGTGAATTTACAACATGACAAAAGCCCGATTTCGGAAGCTTTCTTTACAAAATAATACACAAAATGCGAATTGTAAGTGCAATGAATAGAACTTATCTGACTTACACATTAAAACATTGGACAAACTTAAACAAGGACTCCAACATTGCCACGAACTTTCAACGTAGATTGAAATTGGATTGAATACATAAAATACGCCTTTTACCATAAACATCAGTCACAGATCCACCTTTTGCAAAAGCCGTTTGAACACCTGAAGTGCCAACTGCGGCTTGATACGTGAGTGACCTTGTTTCGCCGCTCACGGGGCGAAATACGAAGTAGTCAAATTAGACCACGGCTTCAACTGCCATACGGGCCTTTCCTTCGTCTGGTTGATGCTCCAGAGGTCCAACGCGAAATATCGTCTTACTCAAGACTTGGAGGCGTTTAAAGGGCGTTTACACAGAGAGAGTTTTCTCTCCTAACTTTCCGGAATTGGTTAGGAGACACGTGTAAACTCTCGGAGAGCGACTTCTCTCCGGGACATGACGTCACAGGAGATCTTCGAAGTTTCCACGAGAGAACAGTGTAAAGGCTCTGGTATCGCTGAGAAATCGTATCTCCTGGGAGATACATAGTATTCAACAGAGTTGGAAGAGTTTCTGCTCTCTTGGTATGTGTCCACGGTATGGATCAGCCTTTCTATGTCTGTGCGTCGTTCAAGTGTGGTCCGTGGATTTCTGATCTTTGGGGAAATTTTACACTGGGGAATTATAAATAAAAATGACAAAGAACTGTATGTATCTCCAGTACCCACAAACCATAGCGTCAAATCAAGTATATATCCCCAAGAAATACATTACCGCATGTCGGTATCTTGCTTTCTAATTGCTTGAGATATTTTTCTTAATAACAAATGAAATTCTTCTCGTGTTAGACGTGCGAAATTTTTATACAAAAATCCTCTTCCTTTATATCCTTTTTTATTATAATAATAATGTTGTTATATTAATTATACATATTCCATTAATAAATAATAACTCGAAGTTACGAATTAATTGTGATATTGTGTTATATAAAACTATCATCCTTCAACTTCAGCCTTCTCTTTCATACACTTGCCCTATATGGTGAAATGCCTCTACTACCAAATTTAACATTTCAATTCATTCATAATAAATTCCTTCCAAAAATTTGCATGTTCCCTAGTTTACATCAATAAACAAATATGCAGATAATTTAAAATTGATTCTTTCAAATCGTTTATACTTAACTTCACAAAAAGATTCAATAACAAATAATCAACTTAACCATTTTTCAAAACTTTACATTAGGTCAAAACTATTTTCTCGAATACGATCACGTTTTCAATAGATATTTTTAGTCCTCCATTAATTAAAACTTGTTTATTTTCCCAAAATTGCAATGCAATTGAACGGTATAAATAAATATTTTTTAAAATTTTCCTCTTAAAAATACAACTTATTTCTTTTTCTCTGCTTCTTCAATAGTATTAAAGCGGCACAGGCATCTGCAAGATCTGTCACATTCTAACCTCAAACTGCTCGCCGCTGCTCATCGGCTGCTTATTCAACATGGCGGCGCCAAAGAACATCTAGAGACATTTGAATCAAGTGTAAACAGCAAGGAGATACTTTTCCGGAGAGATCTCAGGAAACTACTCTCCCGGAGTTAGGAGACTCGCGTTTCGGGAGATATTTTCATTCGAGTAAAGGCATCTAAGAGATTTATCTCCTAACTTCAGAAAAGTTAGGAGACTTTGTCTCTACGTGTAAACGCCCATTTACTGCAACATTCAATCGAACATACATTAGAATATGCAGAACCATTACATCAACATTGAGACTGCGCCGCCATTACGCCTACGCAGCTCGGTGTGGAAAACGCCCTTGTTAGGCTCGACGGGAGTTCCTACACAATGTGCATTTGCACCATAAACATATCAAAAAGGAGCACTGTAAAAGAAGGCGAAATTAAATACAACGAGTTAAACATTAACACATTATACATAAATTAACCAATCCAATTCCATCACAATGTGGCGTATTAAGCCACTTCCAAAAATTAAATCTTACAATGGAGTCCTGTAAAAGAAACACACGCAAGAAAACCCTATCGGCATAAGGCCGAGGCGCACCCAACGCAGACAAGAAGTTGTGGCTGACGTTTGTGGCTGGGTGTAATGAATATAGGTGAGATTTTATGTTCTTCACTTACATCCTCTGGGATCTCTTCGTTTAACCATATAAATCTGTTTTTGATTTCTACATTGTACTGACTTTATAAGTTCGACCCTTACACTTTTAAGTCTCTTTTATCACTGTCGTTATCGCTGGTCGCTTTCTTTGCGACATTACCTTGTTGTGATGCAGTTGGGTTGAAGCAGCAGTCTGTAGTGATTGCATTTGTTCCTCAGGCTGGCCTGATAATCCGGTCCCGAATTGATTGTTGTTGCTTGCATTTTGTTGAAGATGGTACGGAATGTCGGAGTATTCCATGCTGTCCGTGAAGTTCACTTTGCCTTCGTCGGGAAGCACATCATATGAACCTTCCGAATTATATATCGAATTTAAGGCTTCACTGACCATTCGTCCTGTGTTGGACAAATTATTGTTGTTCACTCAACTACTAAAGCACTGATAGTGACTAGATGCGACCACTATTTACTGCTTCGTACACTAAGTCACGACTGTTCCCTAGAGTTTGTAGCCATGTTGAATGACACTTTCGCACTAAACAATTCTAGCAGCTGTTAACGGAGCGACAGCTCTGGCCTTTTGTTAAGCGAGAATAAGCCTTGTGGTGTAGAAACCATTTTCTGTGTAACAAAACATTTCTTTCTGACTAAATGATGGATTTGACGGAGTAAAATTAGAAAACTTAACAATTATAAAATGCAATAGAAGAAACAAATACTGGTAAAAAATGTTATTGTCCATGTTTTGTCAATTTGTACCTTCCATCGTGCATGTTTGGGTATATGAAGTACATGTTTCCAGGAATATTTTGGCATTTGATAGTGCATGGAAATCCTACATATGGAAATGACGTTTACTGAAAAACTCCAACTCAGCCTCGCTATACATACGTTCCTTCTTGTTTGTGAATGAAGAGACAACATGCTACTCCTACCCGTAATGCGTAAAATATGTGTTGCTATATCTGGGTTGCTACCGAGTGGAAGAATGCCTCGTTTATTCGGGAGAGTGAAATCGTTTCTGCTGCATAACTGTTTCTATACAATTAGAGACTATACTGAGCATCACAAGAAAAGTAATATTAATTTTAACAATGATACTTAATGCATTATTTTCCATTTGGACTGTATAAATGAGTATAAACAACCTGTAACAACTATTGTACTACAGCTTCCGGGTCAATGACCCCCATCTCGATCAGGTTTTTCGTCCAGTTTCCCTGATCCATTGAGCAAATGCTGAGATGGCTCCTTGTTTTGCTTCTGGACATAAATGTAACTTCATTTTTTGTGCACGTCTTCTAGAATTCAGTGGGAAATACAATTATTCAAATTATCGTTTCCATGTTGTTGCGGCAGGAAGTAATAAAATTTATTGCTTATTTATCTTGAAAATAGATTTTATTACATGGGAGTTTTTTTTTTTTTCTCCCTTTCAAAATTCAAAATTTATTGCTTATTTATTCTTGAAAATAGATTTTATTACATGGGAGTTTTTTTGTTTTTTTTCTCCCTTTCAAAATTCAAAATTTAAGTATTATATGACTTAGTGTAGGGATCACAGAATTTTGAAAATGTGCACACAATTCACTTTTCCCCATAGCACGTCATGCGCAGTTTTTAACTGTTTTTGACGTAAAATAAATAAATAAATGTACGAGTTGAAAAAAATAAATGAACGAGAAACCCCACCGTTATCCGTATCTTCTCAAGTCGCGACAGTATTCTAAGAAGCAGATAAGGTCGTCTGCAGGCTATGGGCAGTAGTTTCAAGTACCCCAAGTATCTCACGTAAAGTGGAAAGAGAATATATTTTGTTTTTTATATCGGTTAAGTCAGACTTAAGAATTTACGAACTATATTTGCTCTTCCCAATAATGCGGCTTTTGGAATTGTCCGAATATGCTTTTCAGTTAATTCTAACTTCTTTGCTATCTCTTGTCATTCCTTGGGGACCAATCCATTCGCTGACACCACTACTGGAAGCACTTCAACTGCGCGCAATCCATACATGTCTTTCAATTCAACAGTCAGGGGTTGGTATTTCCTCTTTTTCTCAGCAACAGTTGTTACAAGCCGGTCATCTGTAGGAACCGCAACATCAATGATGCGTGATGTTTTAGATATTTTATCAAACAGAACAATATCTGGTCCATTTGCTTCCACTGTTCGGTCAGTGGATTACACTATCCCACAGAATTCGAGCTCGATCATTGCTGATTACTTGCTCAGGTTTGCACTTATAATATGGTTGTTCACTCTCTACGAGGTCGTATTTTTTGGCAAGAGCTTGGTGGATTACTTTGGTGACGCAGTTGTGTCTCTTAAGGTATTCTGTTTGTGCTAATGCGGGGCATCCACAGCAAATATGCTGTATTGAATCGTTAGTGGATTTACATAGGCGACATCGGCTATCAATTTGCTGACCCATGATGAATTTTTTATAAGCTCTGGTTTTGACTACTTGGTCTTGAATGGAGAAAATAAATTCTTCCGTCTCACCGAAGAGGCCCCCGGTTCGAAGTCACTCCACTGAGGTTTTCTTATCAATGTTCTCCGAAGTTAAAGTTGCAAAAAATCTACCATGAAGTTCCTTTATTTGCCAGATATTCACGCGGTCTTGATGCTTCAGGTAATCAAACTCTTTACTTGGTTGCGCCGTACGTAATGGGGTCATCTTTCTATCTTGATCACAGATAACTTTGTGAACAGACAAGTTGATAGAGAGAAAATACCGGCGCAGCTTTTCTTCTTGCTGTCGGCACAGTGCCTCCAAGTTAAGGAGTCCTCTTCCTCCACTAGCACGAGGTTAGTACAGCCTGGCACTGAACCCTGAGGGTGGTGCAGTCGATGCCTTGTAAGTGTAGTTCTTATTTTCCTGTCGAAAGTCTGGAAGGATGTTTCTGTCCATTTTATTACACGAAATGCGTAAGTTGTTATGGGAATAGCCCAAGTATTAATAGCAGATATTTTGCTTCTTGAATTGATCCACGTTTTGCAGATTTTATTTATTCTCGATAGCACGTTCTGTACAATTTTGTTCCTAACGTCTGAATCAAAAATTCCCAGCAATTGCAGCATTTCCAGATATTTGTAGGAGTTTTCAGTGCCGATATTTTTAATAATTGTGTCACCAGATATTTGCATATTTTGTTCTTCATTTTGGACTTGCCCGCGGACAACATGAAGGGTAGCGCATTTTTCAATCCCAAACTCTAAACAAACTGCATCGCTGAAACTCTTCACAAGTTCGAGCTCGTTTTATAAGTGATCTCTATTAGAAGCATATAGTTTGAGATCATCCTTCTAGAGCTGGTGCGAGATACGAACATCAGAGTTTTTCTTCAATAAGTACCCATATCCTGATTGTCTGAGCATTCTTCTCAAAGGGGTAAGTGCTATGCAAAACCATAGCGGGCTTCGGTTGTCTCCTTGAAAGGTTCCACGACGAATTGCAATATCTTCCGTCACATAACAGCAGGTTCCCTTCTTAATCTGCAGATGAATTTTCCATTCTGACATGCAGTTCTTCAAGAAAACCATCAGTCTTCGAACTATTTTATACAATTCGAGTACTCTTAAAAGTCATGAATGAGGTACCGAATCAAAGGCTTTTTTGTAATCTATCCAGTCTACAGAAAGATTGCGCTGGTTCTTCCGTACTTGCTGCGTAACTACACTATCAATCAATAAAATTTCCTTGCATCCCATACTTCCCTTGCGACACCCGTTCTGTTCTGGACCCATTCACTTCTGTGCTCGTCGGCTAAATGACTGTACATTCTTGAAGAGATTATGGAAGTCATAATTTTATATAGTGTTGGCAGGCAAGTGATGGGTCGATAATTTTTTGGCTGGGATCTATCACCTGCTTTGGGAACCATATACGTTCTGCCTGTCATCAGGTACTTTGGGAACATAGTTGGATCTAGCAAAACTTCATTGAACAGCCGAGTCAGGCATGGGTGCGTGGCAGTGAAATACTTGCACCGTACATTTTTGATACCATCTGGACCTGGCGCATTCCAATTCTGTGTTCTCTGTACTGCTGTTTTGATATCAGCAAGGGAAATTTCAAAGGGAGGCATCTCGTCGATGTTCAGACAAACTTCTATTTCCTTCTGCAGCCAATAAGCTCCTTGATCGTGTTGCTTTGGTTTAACCCAGATATCAGTCCAATACTGAACCAGGGATTTGCTACTCGGAAATTGCCCTTGATGGTCTTCATTGTTATTCTGCAGCAGTGTGTCAAATATCTTCTGGTCGAAAGCAAAGGCTGACTGATGATGGCGTCTCTTTGCTGCTTCATCATAACGCCTAATTCTCACACCGAGTGCAGCTATTCTGTGTTGCAAACGTTCCCCTTTATCTTTAAATCTCTTATCCAGATCCTTAAGGTTCATTCGCAACTTCATTCTTTTGGCAATTGATCGTATCCCATTTTTCACTTTCTTAGGTACTTTTCCTTTCCCTGCGAAGTACGCTGATAGTGACTTTTCTTCCTGGGTTATAATTTTGGAAATGATTATTTTCTTCCATGTTGGTACGAATTCATTTTTAGAGCTGGATGTTCTGCCATTTTTCTGTCTAATTTTTCTACCCTAAACAAAGCAAACTGCCAAAGCGGCACAGTGAACTGCGCCAGACAGCTCTTCCAACAAAATCATATGAGATAATGTATTTTCAACTATGGAATTAATTTCTTTACAAGCAGCGTAAAACTTCGCACTCCCAATGATCTTAGGTATACGAGGTCGTTTCTGCAATGCGACACCTTGGTACATAATACAGTATTTCAGGTAACTTTCCTTTAATTCATTGATAAGATGTACATTACTAATTGGACTAGCTTGTTTTTCAGCAACATCATCTCTTTCAAGAAGTCTTCCTTCTTCTTCTTCATGTTCCTCGCCATGGAGTGGAGTCTCTGATGGTGTGATACTTTGCAGTTGCGTAGTTATTTGTTGTTTAAGTCTATTCAATTCGGCATCTGAAAATACACGTCGCCTTTGAATAGAATTTAACTGACTGCAAACTCGTTGCTCATTCAGTGTGCTGTCTGGATACATTCTTTTCCATTCCGCGTGCATCCTTACTCTAAACCCTTCATACTCCGTTTCCACTTTCGTGCTAATATAGTACGCATGCATTATGGAGATATTCATCTCTTTTGTCCATCTCATGCGTTGGCTAGTTTGCCTTGATATGGCGGAGGACCCTACAGGTGGGGACCTCAAGCCACTCCGGCCTTCAGCAGATGAAGCTGCTGTCTCTGCGGTGGCCATGAGTGGTATGGCGCCGCGTCTAGACTGTTCATCTGCACTAGGTTCACCATTATCCACTGGCACAGGTAGCTCATTTGACAAGTTGCCCGGTGCCAGAACCTACTGCGCGGTCTTGCGTGGACCGATCGCCAGCGACTCTATTCCTAATAACCTGCTCATAACAATCTTCTCCGGTTTCCCGGTAATAAACACCAGTCGAAGAACCTCTGGTATTTATGGCTTGGGTCCGCGTGTCAGTCAGGCACGTGAGGTGAAAACCTCCCCTGCGGTCCAACTGTAACCCTATAGGCTAAGAGAGCTTGACCATTTCACTGGTTGACCATTGCACTGGTTCTTCCACTGCCTCTCTAGGTACTGGTCAGTTGGGTGACATATACCATCCTGATAGACCTTTCCCAGAGTTACTCTCTAGTAGCCCCATCAAGACCTCCTTCTCATCAGTTCGCCGGGCCACTCCGCCGAAGGGGCTGGTTACCGCAACCTTGGAGTGGGTTTCCGACTTAACAGGGCTCCCCGCGTGAAGGGTGAGATAGGAGTTGGGCGCGAGAGGTTTATGTCTGGCAAATCGCACCCCTTGAGCCCTTTATTATTATTATTATTATTATTATTATTATTATTATTATTGTTATTATCATCATCATCATCATCATCATTTTATTACTATTTAGATTGAGCAATAGTTGTGAAGCGGAGTAAGGCTTGCGAGTAAGGTGGTTCTTTTTGCTCGCGAAAAGGCCATCATGGACCAAGCAAAACATGCACTTGCACGGGCTCAGTATAATTTTATCACGTTGCAAGTCTTACATGTAACTAATCAAGAAGATCAGCATTAGGCTGAATCCGACTTTAATACCCCAGGGTTGTTAGTCCTGAGGGGATGGAAGATGGAATAATGATGATAATGAAGGATGAATTGACGGCACACACAGACGAACACAAACACACCCATACCTGAGGCGGCACTCGAACCCGCGATCCTTCCGTCCGAGAACGTCACGGCACAACTGCCTTAGAGATCTCGGCTATCCGGACTGGCTATTATGAAATATTTATTATTATTATTATTTATTGTTTTTTTATTCACTACTTTCCGTAACGTATTGTTAGTCAATGTAAGCTGAATGAATGTAGAGTTAAGATATTCTGCCACAAAGTTTCGACACTTGATTGCAGAATAAATCTATCTGTCTATTAAAGTCAACCCATTTATTTATTTTAGTCCGAATACAAAAATCCGTGAGTGACTTTTGGGAAGGAGAAATGTCCAATTTGCAGTCGAGACGCAAAAAAGGAAGACTTTTCGCATGTGCACATTGGAACAAGGAAAATTGAACGCAAAACGCAACTGAGATAGAATTATTGACTCAGAATCAGATTAGAGGTTGCTCGAGTTCCTACAATCTTTCGCTCAAAGTTTACAGCGTTGGACGTGCACAGAGAGATAAATTCTTTGAATGGGTGGAGTGTTGAGATAGCACTGACTGATATGAGGCCGTCGACGCTATAATTTTTCTGCGCGAGGGGGGGGAGAATCGGACTTTTGAAAAAACAACAACACAGTAATAAGATGGTTGTTTGATTAGTGATTCTGGGCGCGTCAACAGGTCATTAGTCCCGTAAGTATAGATCATGTTTTTCTCCCGGGAGATGGCGGTGATCTTCTCCCGCTGGATGGCGAGCGATGGCGCTGCGGCGCCAACCTACCGTCGGCTAGTGGGGTTTCCCCCTCACCAGGACTCTCCTACCAGCGGGGCACCGCCCCAGCCGGGACAAGATGTAAGTCCCCGGCCGGTCTCCCGAAATATGTGGTAGTGTAGTACATGTTAGTGTGTGTGTATGTAAGGGGAGAGAATAGGACAGGACAAGGAAGAGGAAGGAAAGATCGCGCGCAGTCCGTAGCCCGTTTGTTACTGCTCTGTCATTCACCTGATGTTGATCGGAGAAATCACGGAAAGCCACCGATCAGGCGCCGGCCGCTAGAATTCTCCTCCAGACGGCGACTGAATTCGACCTAGCTATCTAGCCAGTGTCGAAATCCTGCCGCCGTCAGGACGGCTTCCCGGTCACGGGCACTGCAGTGGCATAGCCCCCTCTCCCGGTAACAATAGAAGTAATAATGTCAGTCTTGTAAGTACTCGTACTTATGGATCGTGTATGGTCCACTACTCAACTCACTTGTGGAAGCAGGGGATTTCATTGCTTGGGGTTGGCATCTGAACACTTTTATTACCCTCACATGTGCACAGTTGGCCTGGTATTCTGATGTATACACGTAGGACGCTAGTTTTTGATTTGACCGCGGGGACAGACACCGATTGACGTCACTCAGCAGCTGGATTGCGCCATGTTATCAAATGGTGGCGAACACAACGAAAGTTCGCCGAAAAATATCCACTGAAATCAGCCTGTAACAATCAGGACGATTAGCGTAAGAATGAATGACCACCATTAATATGGAATAAATTAATACCCCTAAAAGTCAGTAATGCGGAACACGGGCTAATAAGAAAAGAAAGTTATCGTCGTTCAGTGGTCAACGCCGAGCAGCTGCCGTAACTCTGGGAATTTCGGAGCACTGGCTGCACTCTCTTGGTTCAGAGTCGAGTCGTGGGTTTGAAGCATGTGTTCATAAAATTGAAAGTGGATATAGTAATTTATTTATTTCGAGAATGTTTGTGAGGCTCACTGTATGGGATAAAGGGACAAATGACAAGAAAAAGTACTTGGAATGACATTTCTACCTATATGAACGACTAAACATCTACCTAACCTCAAATATATAGTTTAAGTAACGTCAAAAATTACATTGAGTGAAACGTTAATCAATCAAATGAATAGAAACTATAACAATACGTTCTCTGTAGCTTTTACAAATTTATGTGACTATACAATTAGATGATTATACACGAAATTAAGAAAAGTCTCTCATAATTGATGCACTGAGTGGATCGTTCTGAACATTGCCTTCTAAATTATATAATTGAACTGCGGTACTGAGAGGGCTATAAAACACTTATTGATCAATAATGGTATTTGTACAACACACACGCACTTTATAATTCTCGTAAATTAACATCAATATATATCATTTTGGTAAATATTCTCTATTTTGAATGCAATGTCCCAAAAGAGCATTTAGTAGTACTCCTATTCTCTGGTTACTTATTTTGATTTACTGATTTATTTATTTATTTATTTATTTATTTATTTATTTATTTTACGTCAAAAAAACAGTTAAAATCTGCGTATGACGTGCTATGGGGAAAAGTGAATTGTGTGCACATTTTCAAAATTCTGTGATCCCTACACTAAGTCATATACTACTTAAATTTTGAATTTTGTGGGAAAAAAAAAAAAAAACCCTTTTTTTAATTTTAAAGGAAAAAAAAAAACCCATGAAAAAATCTATTTTCAAGGATAAATAAGCAATAAATTTTGAATTTTGAAAGGGAGAAAAAAACAACAACAAAACTCCCATGTAATAAAATCTATTTTCAAGGATAAATAAGCAATAAATTTTGGCTCTTATTACTTCCTGCTACGACAACATGGAAACAATAATTTGAATAATTGTATTTCCCACTGAATTCTAGAAGACGTGCACAGAAAAAATTTATTGCTTATTTATCCTTGAAAAAGATTTTATTACATAATTAGTTACATAAATGTAACTTCATTTTCTGTGCACGTCTTCTAGAATTCAGTGGGAAATACAATTATTCAAATTATCGTTTCCATGTTGTCGTGGCAGGAAGTAATAAGAGCCAAAATGTATTGCTTATTTATCCTTGAAAATAGATTTTATTACATGGGAGTTTTTTTGTTGTTTTTTTCTCCCTTTCAAAATTCAAAATTTATTGCTTATTTTCTTAAAAACAGTGCATTTTCTTCTTGCCTGTCACTGAAAATAATTTCGATAAATCCGTGGTCTGCAGTCCGCTCTCTACCTCGCACATGCATGGAAGTGGAGTACTAGGAAGAACCGCTAGATCTCGACACTGTTCAAACAGCGTGTTACGTGTCCACCCTTGCTGGACGAGCAGCGCTGCGTATCAGCAGCGGATGTAGACGTTGGAGGACCAACGTTCTACGTGTGTGTGAGGTGGAGCGGGATAGCCAGAAGCGACAATCGTGCAAAGGACATTCCTCCATAGCCCTAGCAAGAACAACTTCCCAGGTGCAGACCGAAGCTGCTGACCGCCTCTCCGGGTGCGGGACACAGTCCCCTTAACCCTTCAGTGGTCGCGCTCAGAATTGGAATGCGAGTGGATTACAATTGTAGTCCATTTTTGAAAAATTCTTATCTACAATATTTTTAAAAAAAATAGTCTCTTAGTTTAAATATAAACAAGTAATGATATCTAAAACACTGAACAGTTACAAAATAATGTATTAGAACGTTGACTTATTACAAATTCTATGAAATTCTACACGAAAATGCATGTTTTATGCCTTTAAACAAATATAATAAAGTATATACGAGTAGATATTTGTTTTTGAAAATTCTTGGGCTCTATATGTGTTGTGCATTTGTTATAGTTTGCATTACAATTATTAAATGGAGCAGTTTGACAAAATGTTTTGAACACCTGGAGCCCCTATTCTGAATGTGAACATAATTTCAGGTTATGTGCATTATGTACCATCAGTGCCATCGTTTACAGATAGATCATTTGCAAATTGCTTCATCACAATCCCGTGCAATGTCAACGACCTGCATGACGTTCATTTGTTTCCCGACCTGTCAAAGTCGTCGCTTCTTTAAGGGGGAAGATACACCTTAAAACCTTAAAAAATTCTATTGTTGAAAACAATTTTTCCAATGTATTAATTATTCAGAATATGTTTGTGAAAAAAAATTCTATATTTGCAATGGTTTTCGAGTTATTATTTAAAAGGTATGTCTCTGAATCATGCAACTATTAGAGTAGGAAGGTAAGCAAAACTCATGAATCTAACTTCATCCCCTAATATCCAGAATAACCAATTTTAAGATTCGTTTTCTTTATAACTCAAAAACTAATCTTTTTAAAGCTATGAAATTTTTAGGATGGATTTAACGAAACATTGTCTAGAAAACCATGCTAAATCATATACTATAGATTAATGGTTTTTGTGTTAAATAATTATAAATCTGAAAAAGACTAATAATAATCAATATAATAATTTTAGATTCGAATTAGAAATATTATTTATCCAGAGATATAAAGGTTATGGTTTTGTACCTGTAAGTATTTCCAACAAATTAAAATAATAAATTTTTAAAAAAAAAAAAAATTAAAAGCAAATTTTTCCTTGAAGAAGAAAGATATTTCTGTGTGTCAGTTCATTTTCACTGCCATGGAGTATAATTTTAATGGAGAAAAAAGTGGAAAAGTAATAAACATTTAACTGTTGTAAGCTGTATCTTCCCCCTTAAGGTTACTAGGGCAGCCAGGCGGGGGATTCCAATTCGTCTTTAAGGATTCTTGATCTGAAATCCCAGCACGAGGCCATTGACCCTGCCTCGCCCGCCAGGAGCACACAATTCAGCACAGACATTCACCATATTTCTGCAGCAATCCACAGCCGTAGCACTACAACCATCCGGATATCACCACAGCCATAGTCCTCCGGTCATCCAGATATCACCATAGCCGTAGCACTACAGGCATCCATTAATCACCATAGGCATAGCACTACGGTCATCTGATATCACCAGAGCCATTGCACCGCAGAAATCACAGCCATAGCACTACCCAAATAAACACAGACATATTATCCACCAGTATCACCACAGTCATATCCCTCCCCCCTAGCGCTCCTGTCATCCAGATATCACCATAGCCATAGCACTATAGGAAGATCACCGCCACCTCCTGCGGTAAAAAGCATTCGGGACAAATGACCTCAGTAATTGACACGTCTGGAATTACTAATCAATCAGTCAATCAATCATTGACAGATGCCTTCGTTCCTTCTCCCTGATACTATAAACAATTGAAAATAAAACTGCCGCGAGCACTGATGACATTCGGAAGACATACTTGGTTGATGTGAAAAATAACCTACAAGTTGTGGCAGAAGACAACTCTCCCTCCCACTTTCCCCGGCGAAAACGCAAGGAAATGGTCGAGACGTGTCCAAGACCCTCACAGATGACTGCTAGAACTCCTTAGAAAGTCTGCAGAAGTAAAGTAGCGATAAACGCAGACTTCTTGAGAAAGTTGCAAAGGCACGAGAGTTAGAAACCAGAAACAAGGTTATAACGTATTCTCTCACTTATGCTTTGGATCGATAAAATTGAAAATATGGACCAATGGAGTCGATAATCCTGTATACTCTAACAAAACGCCAGGCTAATTTAGTCATGGTACAACAACACAAAATTTCTTCCATTATTTGTAACCGCAACACAATATTGTACGAAATACCTCATGAAATTTCAAATGAGTTTCCCAACAGACAAACTTGTTTACTCCGTGCTCGGTTTCGATGTCGATTTCGTAGATTTCGACCGCTCTTCACGTTACTCCCTCACGTACCTCAGCCTCACAGATAAACTCAACTTCGTGAAGCTTTAAAAAGTTGAACTTTTTTGCTTTTTGAAATTTCCAAAAATTCACATATTTTAATTTACATTATTTCACGATGGACTTTTTAAGAGCAGGTTTCATAAAGAAAAAGAATATTATCAGCATTGTAGTTTTGCAATGTTAATTTTTGGTATGCAGGTTTGGAACATACAGAGAGTTTACAGAAAAATGCTCCGTTTTATTTCTAGAGACTATTAGAATTTGAATAAGACGCTTATAAACGTCATTTATGGTACAGAAGTACCATAATATCTTTTCTGCATATATAGCAAGGAGACGAATTAAAAAAGTAACATACAAGAAGATCTATTTATCATACTACAAGTAACTAGGAATAAAGGTTTGAGTTAGGTTTTCCAGTGGCTGGCTGTGCTTCAAAAATTTTATGAGCCGTTATTGTAACTAATGCTCTAAAAGTACTCAACCACCATATCTCTAAACCATCGTTGAAGCAAAATTGTTTATAATAAAAAGAATCGTACTTCTGTTGCAGATATCGACGATGGCGGTGCTGTGTTGCTGGTGTAGCCTTCGCACAGGGTCATTGCTCATCGCTGTTTGGTCGATTGTGAGTAATCCTCTGTTTTTTACTCATCGTTAGTGGCGGATTTACACTAGGGGCGTCCCTAGACACTACACTCCATGCCACCGGGAGAGATATCTCAGTGCATCAACTGATGCCACTGCAGCGCCTCTGACCGGGAGGTCCTAGGTTCGAGCCCTGACGGCGGCAGGATTTGCGACATTAGCTTTTCAGCTAGGTCGAATTCAGTCGCTGTCTGGAAGAGAATTCTAGCGGCCGGCTGCTCTGATCGGTAGTTATCCGTGGTTTCTCCGATCAACACCAGGCGAATGCCGGAGCAGATCCCTACCAAACGGGCCACGGACCGCGCGCGATCTTTCCTTCCTCTTCCTTGTCCTATCCTCTCCCCTAACACACACACACACACACACTAACATTCACTACATAATCACTTATTCCGGGAGACCAGTCGGGAGCTTAGAGATTGACCCTACTGGGACGGTGCCCCGCTGGTGGGAGATTTCTGGTTAGGGGGAAGCCCCACTAGCCGACGGTAGGTCGGCGCCGGACCTCGCCATCCAGCGGGGGAGATCACAGCCATCTCCCGAGAAATAACATGCACTACACTCACGGGACTAATGACCAAAACAGTTGACGAGCCCGGAAACACGAAAAAATCAATCAATCAATACACTTCAAGCCGCCCTGTTTTCTTTATTTTTTTCATAAAGACAATAAAGTTACAATAATTTTAAAGCATTTATTTAATTAATAATACAAGTTCTTTGTAATGAATAACATTACAGAAAATAAACTAAAATCTCTTGCGTCTTGCTGATGGAACACCGAACTTGTCGATTAGATCGTCTTAGTACATCGTTTTTTAAAATTTCACATTCTATTGACAACGCAAGCGCATTTAACCGATCTTCAGTGATTTCTGATCTGAGATAGTTTTTTCACATGAATAACAACTTTCAAACATGAATAAGAGATTTCAGCGATGCGATTACTTATTGGTGTGCAGAAAATCATCCGGTAAGCGATATCAACATGGGAATGCACCATGTACAAGTCATTTTCACGAAAAAATATCATCAGTTCCATTGGAGACAAATTTTTAATATTTTTCTAAGCGCAGTGTGCGTGGAAGTGTAATATTTCATGTGCCTTCTAAATCGATGTCGTAGAAGCCTTGCAACAAGGTTGATTTATCTTGTACATTGCTTACATTCAAATTTCATAGTTCTAAATTTATGAAGAATTTTCCATTGACATTCTTGTAATCTTCGTTTATTCGCTTAAACTACTATTAAGAGACTGTTTCTTGTAAGTTTTCCAGAGCAGGACGGCTTTCAACGCCCTCTCCACACCTTTCGCATGTAATCTGTTCGGGGCCGTGTCTATCTGCACTTTCTGATCGGTTGTCATAACAATGCCTATTCTTTAACTTTCGAGTTTGCAAACAATGACATTATCACTAACGCTGGATACCGATTTTAGCATTCAAATTAAACCCGGAATTTTTGGTTTATCATAATATTTGTGAAGTATTTCAGGCTATTAAATAAAAATTAAATGAAACACAACTTTGGTCGATATTAAAACACTATTATTCACTGGTCCCTTTTCACGTTTGCATTCCAGATTATTTGCACCAACACATTGTGTGAGAGACAGATGTACCTTTCTTTGTCCACATTTCAGCTCAGATTGCACCGTAAAAAGACAAAAACAGCAATATTTATTTTAACAAATACATTATCCGCTTGTTTTTTCTTTACCTAGTGCCTAGCTTTGTGACGTAGTCCCAAATCACAGTTGTGGACTAATGTGGTAGGACTGTGTAGTATTATAACTGATTATAAGAATTTTAACTTCGCTACATCTAACAGATAGTAATGTACTATGCATGTGAAAGAAAGTACACTTTTTGCTTTCAGGATCCCACAAACCCATTTTCTCTAAAACAAATCAGCACTTGTTCCTGGAAAAAAATAATTACTTTCATCTCGCATATGACGAAGTGAAACATTTGCTTGAACAATACTATATTAAACAAGGATGATGTAAACCAGCCAATCCTAGCTAGAATGTAATGCAATCTAAACTCTAGGAGTATTCAGGATTTTCATAAAGGGCAAAATGAGAAAGAAGAATTATTAAATAATACTAATAATTTTTATTTGAGTTGTACTGTTATATTATTACATAAATTAATATAACTAATAATAAGAATAATAAATTACAAGCTTCATCAGATAAATACTACAATTAAATAAAGATTAATGATTATAAAATTATTTTTATAAATTAATTTAATGAATTAAAATTGATGATATTAAAATTAGCTATGTGTAACATCTAAAATTATCATTAATATGATAAAGATAAAAAGTTTTCTTCGCGAATATAATTGAAGAAAACACATAATCTCAAACAATAGTACATTATGAAACGATGATATAACGATGGGTATTAATACACGAGTATCGTAAACTTCACACGAGTGTAAATACTTGGTTTGTATACTTCTCTGTGATTGGTCAAGAACCTTTATCATACTGAAATCTGTATCGTAATGAGTATCATTATGCAACGTGTTGGAGCCATCAAATGACTGAATTATACAATGGGAGTAGAAAAAACACGTAACGGTATTGTTAATACCTTTGTGGGCCTTTCTAATTCTTTATGCACTCGGGCCTATGGAATACTTTATGGCCCGCTCTAATACCAACACAATACATACAATATTTTTACTAATTCGATTTATTGAGGTTACGATGCAATCATATACAATAAATAATAAATGGCATAATACTCAAATAAATAAAATAACTCGTTATAAACCTTATTTTGCTTAATTGGTATGAAAATTGCCATTTTGGCATGTCCCCGTGAATATACAATTGCCACCAGTCACTCATATTTCAGTGTTACATGTCATCTTTTTTTAGAGACATAGTGCGGGCTGCTTGAGTAGGAGTACTACTAGTAGAAATAAGGTGTATACGGCACATCGGCTAACATCCTCGAAATGTGATTTTGTTATGACATATTCTGAATAATTTTTGGCAGTAGAAGCAAATAACCTAAAAGTACCATTTCATCAACGCAATTTACTCTGTTAATATCACTCTCAAATACACCATAAACATTTTCTATGTTTTTTGAAGTTTTAAAAGAAACAACGACCCATAGTTTTGTTAGTTTTTGCGAGAATTTCCGCAGGAACTTCACAAAATTCTTTCATTTTGTACGAACAAATCAGTCGAATTACGATTATTCCATAGTATTCCATATTTCATAGATACACACACTGTTTTGTTCATCTGACGTTATATTGACAAATGACTATTGCAATGCATATTTTCACTTTAAACGCAAGAAACCTTATAAAATGTTTCGAATTCTCGTTCATTCAGCAACGAACTAATAAAACATAAAGTTGTACGTGCAACACGGTCGTTACTAGATCTTTTTGCTCTTCAGGCATCTTCCAACCCCTCGGGACAGTGGCCTCTCGGGATTAGAAGTCGCCCTCGGGGCAAAAACATCTACTTAACGGCCTAGACACATAAATAACTATTATTGTTTTCTAGTTCATTGCTGTATTTTTACGGACCTCAAATAAAACACGTAATGGTATTGTTAATACCCATGCGGATCTTTCTGATTATTTATGCCCTCGGGTCTTTTGAATACTTTATGGCCCGCTCTAATATCAAACACAATATATACAATTTCATGAATTCGATTGATTGAAGTTAAGCTTTGCTACCTTCCCTGTTCTCCTCTACTGCTCTAGCAACAATCCTTCCTGCTTTGCTATCTTCTCTGTTCTCCTCTGCTGTTCTAGCAACAATCCTTCCTGTTTTACTATCTTCTCTGTCCTCCTCTACTGTTCTAGCAACAATCCTTTCTGCTTTAGTACCTTCCCTGTTCTCTTTTGCTGTTCTAGCAACAATTCTTACTGTTTTCTGACGTGGCGGAGATCTATTCAGGATGGGCTGAAGATATCTCGTTTCAATGCATTGCGTTGTGGCATTTTTTATTTTAATCGTGCTATTACTTCACATGAAGGGATAAATGACCAATAAGAAGAAATAAAAGAAGTCATCTTCTTCAACATATCAGCTTTATTAAGATAGCTTGCTTTCGACGGCTTTGCCGTCATCGTCAGTCTCGCTGCTGTCGGCAAAAGTCGAGCGACTGTGCCGCTCGACTCTTGCCGACAGCAGCGAGACTGACGATGACGGCAAAGCCGTCGAAAGCCGGCTATCTTAATAAAGCTGATATGTTGACGAAGATGACTTCTTTTATTTCTTCTTATAAGAACGTCAACAGCATCCAATCAGAATTCCCACAATAAATGACCAATTCCATCGTAAGGGGGGCTTGTTAGAGCATGATAAATGTTGCCTTTGAATTCCATGTAGAAGAGTATAATTTACAGAATGCGTAAATTCTGTATTGTATTTTATACGAAAGAAGATGGAAGTTTGGAGGTTGAAGGGAAGGAGCAGGTACCCACCCGTCATTCGCCGCATTCGTTCATTTGTGGATTTTTGCAACGTGGTGCGTGAGATGCGTGCTCACGATGGAATATGGCTCGTTTTCTTTTTCGTCTTTCTCGCTCATGCCATTAGATACCGCATGATCGCGACCATATCAAACAGTTCTGCAGACCAAGCGACATCTAGCGGTACAACTGAGAACGACGCGAAAACCCGTGCCATATTCCACCGTGAAAACAAGTCCCTCACGCGCCACTTTATAAAACCCAAGTATAATATGTAACGAGAAAGTAATATGCATTGCATTTATCTACTCAATTTAATAAATATTCATGGTTCTGTGATATGTTGTACACCGTATCTTCCGTTGTAACCGTAAGTTGCACCCAACAGTTTTATGTTAGGCGTCATAGTTAATTGACGTCTTTGCTTACACTACATAACACACTGTTTTTCTTTTGGAATTGAATGTTATTTCCTGCTGACTTTTGTCCCACATGTAGCGACAATGGCCTTTAAACTTCCAACGTTTCCTTTTGTGCCCAGGAGGGTGAATTTTTTACTCCACGTATCTCGGTTTAAGGACATGGGTAAGATATGTTCATAATGATAAACAGTTCGTAGTGATATGAAATGAGGGACTCCTTACTCACCCTGATTTCCAAATGGCATTCACTGGGAGAGGAGGCTCATGGCATCAACTGATGTCACTGCAGCGCCTCTGACCGGGAGGTCCTACGTTCCAGTCCAGACGGTGACAGGAATTTCGACACTAGCTTTATGGCTAGGTCGAATTCAGTCACTGTCTGGAGGAGAATTCTAACAGCCCACTGCTCTGATCGGTAGTTTTCTGTGGTTTCTCCGATCGATACCAGGCGAATGCCGGAGCAGTACCCCCAAAAACGGGCTTTTCCTTCTCTTCCTCACTCCTCACTTACACTAACATGCATACACTATCACACACGCCGGGAGAGCGGTCGGGAGCTTAGAGCTTGTCCCTGCTGGGGCGGTGCCCCGCTGGTTAGGGGGAAACCCCACTAGCCGACGGTAGATCGGCGCCGGATCTCGCCATCCAAGGGGAAAGATCACCGCCAACTCTCAAGGAGAAAACATGCACTACACTGACGGGAGTAATGACCTTAGCAGTTGACGTGCCCGGGATATCAATCAATTCAAAAGGCATTCTCAAATATGCCTGGTAGGACGCACACAATCTCTTTGGTGCTTGCACAGAGTAATTTTTTGCTCTTGTCTTGATAAATTCACCACAGCAAAGTGTGCCTGCAGGATGCTTGCAGATCCTTGACTCCGTTATATCATAACATACATAATCAAAGACCTGTAATGAGAAAACATGCAAATTCCTCAAATCAGTCTGTTGATCACAACAGAAATGTTTTACAACACAATGACGATTTTCTGGACTTTCGAGCCACGGAAAAACAGGAAAAATGATTATTTCCCAAGGACGAAGAAAAAATTAATATTCATAACATCCATTTCAAAAACGTAGAATTTATTTTCCTACCATTTCAATTACAAGTGACAATTGAATGTGTAAGGCCAAAAAACGTAAGTTATGAAGGGAAAAAATTTCTAATACATGGAAATTATACATTTTTTTTAGATATCCTCAACCTTTATTATTGCCGTTGGGAGCTGGGGACTTGGAGCAGTCAAAAACGATGAAGGTGAGTTTCTTCCGTCTCTTTGATGATTGCTGCAATGGACAGCATTCCTGTGCTTTAACCACGCTTTGTGAGCGCCAACTGTCATATTTTAAGCACGGGATTTATTGTAACAAGAAATGCAAAGAATGTACATATTTACTTATTATTTTTTTTTCAAATATGTGTGTGTGTGTGTGGGGAGAGAGAGAGAGAGAGAGAGAGAGAGAGAGAGAGAGAGAGAGAGAGAGAGAGAGAAAATTAATTATTATGAGGTAATAAGGGCGCAGTAGCCGTAATAATGTACAGTGCTTGTATAATTATTGTGGGTGGGTGTTATAATCAAATTAAAGTGATATTCGTTATTCAATTAGCGTATTTGAATGATTGGGAAAACCACGAAACCGTGCATGCATGCCTCCTTAATCCTTGCCGCACTACACATATGGTGACACAGGTGAGTGCTCACTATCGACTGGTGGCCGGGCAAGCAGCCAGCACACGAGAAGAGGGGGCAAAAGGGGACATTACATTGGCTATCCTGGATTTGATGTGATGGTACCCGACTGTGTGAAAAGGCTCTCTTTTTCGGAATGACTCGATATGACAAAATAATATTTTGTAATGACTTGATTTTGTATTAAATGATGATTTGTAATAAATAATATTTTTAATGACTCGATATAACAAAAGAATGATCCATTTTTATATATTTACGAAATAAGTTATTTTGTTACTGAATTTTACGCCCAATGCCTCTCTTTTTTATATTTTTATGGCAACGAATTATGTTTCAGGTCTTTAAAGAAAAAAGAACCTAAAGAGATATTCTCCTTTATATAAGGGTGTATTTCCGTTACCGATCCGGAATTTTTCTTAACCATGGGGAAACCTTGCAGCTTATGCAGACCCTCTAAGACCGTCTGCCGGTGCAGAACTCGACTCTCCCTGAGCGCCGTTATCTCGCTATTCATCAAAACAAACATGTCTGGACCGATCCCGTAGCCGAAATCGCTAAAGGTCGCTCCACAATAGCCCGCGAACGGGAACGGGAACATGAAGGCGAGGACGGGAACGGGAACGTGAAGGCGAGGACAGGAACAGGAACATGAAGGCGAGGACAGGAACAGGAACGTGAAGGCGAGGACAGGAACAGGAACATGAAGGCGAGGACAGGAACAGGAACATGAAGGCGAGGACAGGAACAGGAACATGAAGGCGAGGACAGGAACAGGAACATGAAGGCGGGGGGGAACGGGAACATGAAGGCGAGGACGGGAACGGGAACATGAAGGCGAGGACGGGAACGGGAACATGAAGGCGAGGACGGGAACGGGAACATGAAGGCGAGGACAGGAACAGGAACGTGAAGGCGAGGACAGGAACAGGAACATGAAGGCGAGGACGGAACAGGAACGTGAAGGCGAGGACAGGAACGGAACATGAAGGCGAGGACAGGAACAGGAACATGAAGGCGAGGGGGGGAACGGAACATGAAGGCGAGGACGGGAACGGGAACGTGAAGGCGAGGACGGGAACGGGAACATGAAGGCGAGGACGGGAACGGGAACATGAAGGCGAGGACGGGAACGGGAACATGAAGGCGAGGACGGGAACGGGAACGTGAAGGCGAGGACGGAACAGGAACGTGAAGGCGAGGACGGAACAGGAACGTGAAGGCGAGGACAGGAACAGGAACGTGAAGGCGAGGACAGGAACAGGAACTTGAAGGCGAGGACAGGAACAGGAACGTGAAGGCGAGGACGGGAACGGGAACATGAAGGCGAGGACGGAACGGGAACATGAAGGCGAGGACGGGAACGCGAACATGAAGGCGAGGACGGGAACGGAAACATGAAGGCGAGGACGGGAACGGGAACATGAAGGCGAGGGCGGGAACGGGAACATGAAGGCGAGGACGGAACGGAACATGAAGGCGACGACGGAACGGAACATGAAGGCGAGGACGGGAACGGGAACATGAAGGCGAGGACGGGAACGGGAACATGAAGGCGAGGACGGGAACGGGAACATGAAGGCGAGGACGGGAACGGGAACATGAAGGCGAGGACAGGAACAGGAACATGAAGGCGAGGACAGGAACAGGAACGTGAAGGCGAGGACAGGAACAGGAACGTGAAGGCGAGGACAGGAACAGGAACATGAAGGCGAGGACAGGAACGGAACATGAAGGCGAGGACAGGAACAGGAACATGAAGGCGAGGACAGGAACGGGAACATGAAGGCGAGGACGGGAACGGGAACATGAAGGCGAGGACGGGAACGGGAACATGAAGGCGAGGACGGGAACGGGAACATGAAGGCGAGGACGGGAACAGGAACATGAAGGCGAGGACAGGAACAGGAACATGAAGGCGAGGACAGGAACAGGAACATGAAGGCGAGGACAGGAACAGGAACATGAAGGCGAGGACGGAACAGGAACGTGAAGGCGAGGACAGGAACGGGAACATGAAGGCGAGGACGGGAACGGGAACATGAAGGCGAGGACGGGAACGGGAACATGAAGGCGAGGACGGGAACGGGAACATGAAGGCGAGGACAGGAACAGGAACGTGAAGGCGAGGACAGGAACAGGAACATGAAGGCGAGACAGGAACAGGAACATGAAGGCGAGGACGGAACAGGAACATGAAGGCGAGGACAGGAACGGAACATGAAGGCGAGGACGGGAACGGGAACATGAAGGCGAGGACGGGAACGGGAACATGAAGGCGAGGACGGGAACGGGAACATGAAGGCGAGGACAGGAACAGGAACATGAAGGCGAGGACAGGAACAGGAACATGAAAGTGAGGACAGGAACAGGAACATGAAGGCGAGGACGGAACAGGAACATGAAGGCGAGGACAGGAACAGGAACATGAAGGCGAGGACAGGAACAGGAACATGAAGGCGAGGACGGAACGGAACGTGAAGGCGAGGACAGGAACAGGAACATGAAGGCGAGGACAGGAACGGGAACATGAAGGCGAGGACGGGAACGGGAACATGAAGGCGAGGACAGGAACAGGAACATGAAGGCGAGGACAGGAACAGGAACATGAAGGCGAGGACAGGAACGGAACGTGAAGGCGAGGACGGGAACGGGAACATGAAGGCGAGGACGGGAACGGGAACATGAAGGCGAGGACGGGAACGGGAACATGAAGGCGAGGACGGGAACGGGAACATGAAGGCGAGGACGGGAACGGGAACGGAAGGTACGTGCGCTTCACTATAAACGCCAAAGAGAAGAGGCAACAGCGCTATGAACCAGTAGCGGCTAAAACGAGAACTTTAAGAAACAGTTGCCGAAACAAAACACTTCTAGCTATGATATTGTGTTACTCTTTGTATTGCCAAATTTCGTATGTGTTTGCGTAAGCTGTTATGAATAAATAATATTTTAACGAAAGAATATTAATTAGAAGAATATAATTATAAGTACAAAGAATGCCAAAACTACCACGAACTTACGGAAAATACAACTACAAGAAACTAAACTTTTTCAATAAACAAACAGCTCCAATGTACTTTAACAAAACAAAAATAAATGTAGGAAATTTTTAAAAAAAAAAAAAATTTTTTAAAATAACTAAAACAACTAACAATGACTAACAAAACCCGCCTCAAGCCCTAAGCTCGCAAATCCACGCTCTAACCTCAATATCGCCTACACTCTCATTTCCGCTCCAGACCAGTGTCGACAGTCGTGCAAGTTCGCGCGCTTGATCAACTGGAAAGGTTCGGCGCCATTCGCTGCACTTTCATTGGTCGAGAGGCTTCACGTTCCCGGTCTGGGATAAATGTTGCCCATCCTTCCCGTTCCCGTTGTGTTGTGAACGCCTCCGTGGGATGTCCATCTTTTAACTATCTTTACGTACCCGTTTGCGTTCGCGTTCCTGTCGCAGTCGTAGGTTATTGTGGAGCGGACTTAAGGCAGGAGTGTCGTAGCGATCTCGAACCGAGGGGTCGCGGGTTCGAGTCCCGCTTCGGGTATGGTTGTATTTGTGTTCGTCCTTTCGCCCCTTATCATCATGTCGTTTCATCCTCACAGTTACCAGAACTCCAATAGTGGTTGCTAATAACCTAGATGTTGACGCGATCTTAAATAACCCCCCAAACAATGTCTGGACCCAAAAACCTATCTACTTCCCTAGATGAAAGTTTACCCCAAATGATAATAAACTATACAAATGGTATTTCTACAACTTCGGAATTATCTGACCTACACAGAATGGCGTTTTAGATTAATGTTGCCGATGTTAACTTGTTGAGACCACCGTCAACAATTACTAAGTAAAGCAAAAGAGTTGATCGGAGAAACCACGGAAAATTACCGACGAGAGCAGTCGGCTGCTAAGTCAGCGACTTAATTCGAACTAGCCGGTTTTATACACAATTCCCGTCCTGTTGCAGAAATCAGAATCCTGTTGATCATAGCGATTACCCTCAGCGCCCTGGAACTAGTCTTTGCAGCGTTTCTCCTCACAGGGGTGGTGAAGGTAAGTTCGTTCACCCTCCACGGGGTGCGCTAGTGTTTTAACGGTCACGTACCAATTCCATTCCGATAAACGCCCGCGGAAAGCGTCAGCGTATGGGGAGATATAATATATATAATTTATTGTAATATATAATAATATAATTTAATGTACAATTATAAAATTATATATAATATTATTATTTTATTATTTGTGTATGTATTGGAGTTTCATATTGTTCCATTTTTTGCTGTTTTTTTGTTAGATTGTTTAGTACATGCTGCTTATTTTGTAATAATGCCCTTCATAACATCATATCTTTATACTTCTTTATTCTTACAAATAAGAAATTACTCTTACGAAGTTCATTATTATTATTATTATTATTATTATTATTATTATTATTATTATTATTATTATTATTATTTATGAACGAATCAATCTGATAAATGTCCGTATTTCGAATTACTTATCATAATAATCCAATTTGTCATGCAGAATAGAATTATTTTTTGCATAAAAATCTGAAAATAAATTTTCCATTTTACTTTTGCTTTTTTCTCTCCCTTGCAGAAAGTTCCGGTCCTGCTGAAAACATGGATCATATTCCAGTGCATGTTTTTGGTGATGAGCATTTTAGCATTTGGTGTGTTACTCTTTTCTCACGCTTCATTCTCAACCAAAGTGAAAGAATTTATTAACATTGGTAAGTAAACAACGTTATCCGTGATGAAAATTGCTTTTGGTAATATTTAAAAAAAGTTAATTGTGTGTTTATTTTAGAAAAATATAGTACTCTTCATTCTTGGAATATTAAAATATAAACTTAACTGGAATAAGGACAATAAATAATGCAAATGCTAATAGTGTTTATTTAATTAATTCAGCTAAAGAACTAAGTTTTATAAGCTGTTATGCTTTCTGTAACAGGTATTATGTAAATTTAAAAAACCTTTTTAGTTTTATCTATCTAAACAATAGCTATAAATTTATAAATCTTATTTTCTACGCTTGTCGGGAACTGACTGACCGAACGTATGAATGAATTGTAAATAGGTTGAATTACGCATTAGCCAGGACCTTATGAGTGTTATTTCTATAGGATGTGGCTCGCAAAATCTTTCCTGCAATATTCACACGCAAAACTTTTATTAGAAGTAACATTCATTCACTATAAATGCACCAACGTGTGTGAAAGAGACACATACACCTGACATACTATGTAGAATTTGTGGCGTCCAAATTATGGAGTCTCACAGACTAGTAGAAAATGGCAGGCAGCTGGGTAGTTCGCTCCCAGCTTGTGAGTTCAGATCAGGTGCAACACAGGAAGGCACTATGAGACATAGCCAATAAATAATAGTGAACGACACTTCTTACCCAGGGTGGATCAAGGTAAGGCTCTGCTGAAAACAGCTGATGGCGGTACTACGATAATGACGAATAAATAGAAAAAATACGCCAATAACAAAACGACTGACGACAAACGAGCGAAGTATTAATAAGTGCTAATAAGCACAATCTAAATGTACGGCGCATGGTATTGTTAGAGAGCAAAATGTACCAAGAGGAAATGGCGGATCTAAGTGAAATAAGCGAGGGGGAATATCTGAATATGACCGTTGTTTGTGAAACTTGCAACACTCTGAAGGAATGGTCGGAAGCACTTAAAAATCGGTAGATGTGTAGAACAGTGTGTCCATAAGAAGTGATTAAATTTGCGTAGAGATGGCGTTTGCGTAGAGCTGGCTAGCGGTGCCCTCCTTTGTGTGATAGGCCAGATCAATGTTACGCCACACGCAGGTGTAGTGCCGTCAAACGACGCGGAAACGTGTGAGCAAGTGCCAGTAAGACACGCCGACGCTTAAGGGCGGAATATCAGCATCTGAGTGCGAACGGGACAGAGCGATTGGTCTCCGGCAAGCCGGTGTTTCTTACCGTGACATTGCGGTTCTAACGGGGCGCGCTGCTACGACACTGATACTGAAACTGTCTGATTTAATTTTTAATTTTAATATTTCCTCTGCCCTTCTAATATTAATTCAACGTAACCCGTTTTAAATTTGTAAACGAATATGGGCGCCAGGGAAAGATTACGTTTATTCAATTATTAAAATTAATCTTCAACTGCTATTTCCAATAAATTAATATCCGGCTAACTGGGTCGATGGGTCTTATAAGAAATAATCGCTATTGACTACTAATAGCCGATTATTCGATCTGCCATCTGTACAGAGTGGCCGAGGAATCTGAAAAGCAAATATACATTTCTAGCTACTCATTTGCTGAAATTGGCTAAATGAAAATCATCTTTTCTATTCACAGAAACGTGTAAGTTTATTCAATGTTGTTAAATTTGGAACTTGGCGAAATTCGTGAATTGGAAAAGGTAACAATTACAGATAACAAAGTACGGTCGCCAGTTGTTTAAAACAGCACAAATTGACGTTTTGAACGAAGCCTCGCTATGAAGCAAAAGAAGCGAGGTAACCATGCATTTACCTAATGAATTATCGTTCGGGGCTAACACAGAGAACCCCTATGCTATCAGATTCGCGAAGACTGTCGTCACATTCGAAACCTTTCGAAAGGACGCTCCAGATTCGGAATAAAACAGGATCATAAATTTTAAAGGATCTCAGAGAGTGGAGATATAACAATCCAAATACCTCACAAATTTCACATTTATTACAATACTAATAAAGCTTACAAAACCAATTTTTCTTGCTGTACAAAGAAACGAAGATTGCTGCAAGAAAAACAATACAGAACTACAAATTCAGGTACAAAGATGACAGACGGAAAAATGCCGTCTCTATACAAAAAATTCTGTAATGAAACAGGAACAGAATTCAAAGACGCTTCCAACAATGCGCCTGAACCTTGAGCAGAATTACAGTATCTAGACAACCTCACTATGCCCATTTTAGGGCGAGGAAGGTAAATACATAAATATACAAAATTGACAAAGAAGCCGACCTCGTTCTTCTTTCAATACAAAAAGAGTGATATGCTGTACTTCTAAAGACGAGCCATTAAGTATAAAAACCAGGTTTTGTATGAGTGCATGATTACCAAGTTACATGGAAATGGATCTCTTACCAAAACTTACGCCCCTTTTCAAATTTCACAATGAAACAGGAATACTCCGGAATGAAGTAGAACGGCCACCTGCCCATTCGTGTTTCATTCGACAAGTAGCGACCGAACCACGAATGCCGACCACCACACGACCAAACAACGCCCGCATGTGATCAAACCAATTCGTGCCTGCGGCGTGCTGTCGCCCAGCCGACTAGCCAGACCTTCTACGGGACCAGATTTCAGCGTTGCTGTCCAGTGGCCGCGGCCGAGGTTGCCGCATGGGCCTAGCAGACGCCTTCCACAAACACTCCAAACTGCCGAACGCAGTCTTATTCACGACAGGAGCAACAAATCCATCAAAGATCAGAACTGCCGAATGCGGCCAAGCGCCGTCTTACGACAGTGGCGAAAACTGCAACATTAACAGCAACAATGAATAATGTACAGTACCAAAAATCAGCTGTCCACAATGATAACGGAGGCCATCATACAAACGACCTGCTTCTAAAAACTGAAAAATACAAGACAAGAACCAATACAGAGTAAACCTGCTTCAACCATATGCTAGTCTACACAACCATATAAAACAACAAAGACTTCAAAAGCGAGATCCAATTCCATATCATAAAACACATTATTGCCCAAATCAGGCTATTATGCACTCATGCACATATTTGAAAATAAGAGAATACGATTCTGAAGGAATCGGGCCTATCATAGAACACAAGTAATGGCTCTTAAAAAACGCATGCGCCAGGCATGCTACACAAGAGAACAGAGGCAGAATGGCACAGTGAATGGCGAAACTGGCGAAAGGGTGGCGAAAGGCTACATAGCAAAAGGTGGCGAAAGGCGGTGTGCGCGAGAAGCGCACGTCTTTTATACCAACCCCAGAAGGGATGACACTGTGGCAGTGGAGGGGAGTAGCGGGGAAATATCGATACAACCATAGAGAAGTACAGAACTCTTTGCCTAAGCAATTTATATTTGCCCCTTAGAGGGTAGGCAACTTGCGCAGCGTGCAAGCGATGGTGGTGGCCCCTGGCAGGGATGCCAGAAATCACAGCATATGAATGTAACATTTTTTATTTTGCCATAAAAACCTTAATTTTAAGGCTAGAAAGGCAAACGAGGTGTCTGTACAACCCTACATTTACTCTAAATTACGGATTTTGTTGTTGGAACCCGCTACAACCAAGAGTTTTCTTATGATAAACAAAAACCTGTTTTGAAAGTAATAAAAACTTGCACACATAATGCCAATTTTTTCTCAGAGCTCATCCAACCAAAAAATCAGATCTTAGTAACAAATTCTTTGGTTTTTAGAACCTTCTCATGGCCATGAGATCACACTTTGCTTTATACAAGTTACCATTTTTGAGGAGATTGAATACAAAAAAAATTACCCATATACTAACATGCTTAACCTAAGAGTTTAAAACTATGGGTGCAAAATCTTCTCAGTAGAACTTTCGGATGACTATTGGCTTCTAATAGCTGATTTAACATCAATATTCAATGTTAGTGACCACTTAAAGTTTCAAATTTAACAAATGTTCCTTGTTAACAATACGAAACTTTTGGTCATGACCGGTCTCAAAGCTTATATTGCAGTACCCGTCTTCGCGTGCTCTCGACCGAAGTCGCCGCATAGAACCAAATTCAATCTTCCCGGGTGTCTATGGCTCCAGGTCCAAAATCTTCTTTTCTTCCGTTCTGGCACAAGTGTACTCAAGTCACTGATCCTCACCGCCTCATAAATTGATAAGACTTAATTCTCCTTTTAAAAGTTCCTAGTTCTTTCTACGCGTATACTTAAAATATTAAAGTTCAGCAAACTATATCTGCATCAAAGACTCTCAGTAATTCCGAAAAGTAAATAATTCTTGTTCCTATATATAGTAATATCGAATTGAATTGAATTTGCCTTATTTTACGTGGCGAGACTCAGGCCATGAGGCCTGCTCTTCCGTCTGACCACGCAAATTTCGTTACACTCCTTTCACCAATCATGGGAGAATGAAGGTATTACTTGGGCGACGAAACAGGCGATTTGAATTTAGCTCAGAGGCGTCATTGAGGCTTGAGGATCTTTTACATGCAGTAAATGTACTAACATGGGACAGCCGGCTTTACTTCCCCTCCGAAGGAAGGCGTACGAAGGATTTTTTCGCCCTTAAAAATCCACGGCTTCGATCGGGTTTGAACCCGCAAACTTGGGTATAGCAGTCCGATACGCAAACCGCTACACCATCGCCGCCGCCTATATCTTCCTCAAACACGTTGCGTAGTCAGAATGGATGTTCTTGATTTGGAAAAAACTGGTGAACAACGAAACGCCTGTGCGTCCGCCTGTAAACAACGCGATGCGCGAAACCACAGAAGGATTTTCAATGAAGTTGATATTCATGGATCGATCTTATTGAGTTTGAAACGGATAATTTCGATTTTTTAAGGAACTTTACTCGAAACCTGCTGGACATTTTCAAAATTTCTCAAAAATTGCTTCAGTTGTATTTCTTTCTTCTCATAGCTTGTTCGACGGGTGAGCTTATGAACGATTTCTCTCCAACACTTCGAACTGTTTAAAAAACAAAAGTTCAAAAGTTTCTTTGGCATCATCCTAAACCACAATTTTTATGATAGATATTTTTAAATGAAATCTCTTCTTCAAAATTAGATATGTAAGTCACATCATGTGTATTTTATTCAAAATATAAGTAGTTATCACGTAATTTTGTATTAAATAAAGGAAATTAATTTTTTGGCTTTAGAGCGATGTACGGTTATAAAAATTGCGCAGGTCTTATTTTTGTTGAAATATTTGAATTTTCGAATATTGTAAAAGTTTATTTTTTCGGCGTCATTCTATGACAACTGCGTACCAAGTTAGACATATTTCATGAGTGAAATTAGTTCTTGAAAAATAATACTGCAATAAGTTAATGATTTTTTTTGATAGTATGGGTAGTTTTCGCATAATTTTGCGTAAATTATAGTAGCATTGTAGAATTTTAAAATAGCTTCCCATTCTTCTCGAAATAAGATGAAGTAGACTTGTTTGCTTTTGTTGAAGTCTCTGAATTTCGAAAATTGATAACGTTCTAATTACTTGGAGAAATCATGTGCTTTTGTAGCACTACTTGTGTACAATAGATTCATAAAGGAAAAATCTATCAAAAATATTGTTCAGGTAGGTTTGCATGTAATTTTCAAAAATACAGAGAATGCACCAAATATTTGCGTGAACCACGGGCTGCGTGCCATCATTCATTCTCCTTCCTGTCCTATCGCCTCTCGTTACACTTTAATCTTAATTACATTATTAATTAACAACAATATTAATTTTAAGTACATTACAAGTATCTACTAACGCTTTCTACCACACACGTCGAGAGACCAATTAGGAGCTTAGAATTTGTCTCGGCTGGGGCACTTTCCCTCAGAACGAAGATATCTAGAGGGGAAAATCCTTCTTAATCCAGCGGGTTGGTTGGTACTAGATTTCGCCATCTAGCAGGGAAAATATTGCGATCTCTCGGAATAAAACATTCACTACACTAATGAGACTAGTGACGAAAGAAATTTACGTGCCAAGAAATATCAATCGATCAGTCAACCACGATATTCGGATTGGCTCACTGTTCGATTCTCGGGAATTGTCAATTATTCACTACACAAACGGCATTAATTAACATAGAAGTTGACATGGCCGAAGTCTCATTATTGAGATTTCTGGGCTAAAATATTGTACCAAAAGAGGTGTATGAACTAAGGAATGATTAATAATAATTGGAACAATGCCAAACTGTAATATAGTGGATTTTGCAAGAATGAAATCCACCTCCAAACATGCTCTATAGATTGTATATTGATTCAGTGGTGAGTTGTAGTTGACATTTGCATAATTGAAATGATTGAAGGCGTTGTCATTGTCAACAATAGTACTCTTGTTGACAATGACAACGCCTTCAATCATTTCAATTATGCTCTATCGACTGAGAAAGTGCCTTCATTTGTTTCAGGACTGGCCGTCTACTTTGTGTTGGTAGTGTACGACTACCATAACCAACTGCTTGATGAGTACAACAGCATGAGTCCAGTGTCTTTACGGGGAACGTCTTTGGGAGACGATGCCCCGCCGTTGCCGGGCAAGTTCTTGCCAGGGGAGGGTACCACATACACCGCTACCTCCGTCATTTAACGTAGGCGCTCCAGGAGAAGCACATCCGCTCCAACCCTGCCTCGCCTTAAAGCTTTCACTAAAGAATATTTTGTAATGAAGTCATATATTGCACACCCAGCAGGAACGTGACGCAACTGAAAAAGTTGAATTTTGACTTACGTACATTATTTGAAATGAAATTGCGTGCTCTTTCTACTAGAGGAGTGTCATTTCTTTTTAGGTCTATTTTGAATTATTAGTGACGACACTCCTACTTCAGAAAAGTACTGTACTTTTAAACTTCTAAAGTGATCGTCTGAAAAATCAGCTTTTGTGACTTACTACACTTTTCTTCTGGTGTTATATATATATATATATATATATATATATATTTTTTAATTAATAAATTTTAATTTAATAAAAAATATTAATTTTTAGCGCGCTTCGGGATCTAAAATTGTATGAATGAAGCACTGTATGTGTAATTATGTCAATGAAATGATTTATAAAACTGTAACCATAGAACGTAATAAAATATTTATTGAAAATATCTTTAAGTGCATAACTTTTTTGAATATAGAAAAGTTCCAAATTTTTGTTAGAGACAGTCAAAAAGATACAATTTTATTTCATAATAAAACATACATCGAATACATAATTTTTGGCAACGTTTCGGAGGTTAAGGTTTACCTCCATCATCAGGCCTTGGCCTTACATTAGTTTTACATAGAAGTAGTAATAAAAAAGTCATAGGTCTTGAATCAATAAAGTGAAAAAACTGTTGGGGAAACGTTGACAAAAGCATTAAGGAAAGATACGTTGACACCATTCTGTAGCCAAATCTAAAACAAATATTAAAAGGAAGAAATTATTAGAATAGGTGTCTAATTGGTTGAACTATTAAAAGATTAAATAAACAATTTTAGGTCTTCTTCAACACATCTTTCTAATAAATAAAAAAGCGTGATATTTGCAACACTTAAAAAATTAGACATCTTCGTTTCCGAGTTATAGAAAACTATTTTCAATGGTAAACGAACTACAGATTAGATTTTTCTGATTGCTAACAATACAGTAAGTCACCCTCAGCTCTACTCATTCCACTACAAGCAAAAAAGCTGTACTAAACATGCACGTAGTGAAGCTACATTTAAGTCCAGAAGCAAAACAAGGGGCCATCTCTGCATTTGCTCATTGGATCAGGAGAACTGGACAAAAACCTGATTGAGATAGGGATCATTGACCCGGAAGCTGAAGTACATTACTTTACAGGCAGCTTACAGTACAAGAATGTTAAGTGTTTTTTTAATTATACAATACAAATGTAAGCTAATCCATAATGTACACTAAAAAAACGATACCATAAATCGCAACAAGTTTTCAATAGTTACACAAAACCTTCGTATGTGAAACGGAGACCTTGTTGCTTTACTCCATTTCCTGGTTACAACAGCATCTAAGATTCCTGACCTTGATGGACCAGCCTTGATGGACCAACCGGCCTGTGATTTCTGAGAGGGTGATGTTGCTTCGTAAAGGGACTTGTCGGCCTCATCAAGTCTAATCATGTTGCAGAGATGGCCACAGCAACCAGGTACCTTGTCAGATTAATTACGTATTGAAAATATCCATTGAAAAACATTCAACATCTATTAAACACACACACATATCACATTATTTCAATTAGAGAAGCACAGAAGCATGATGCGCTAATTATGACTTTATCAAGCAAAGAAAACATATCTGTCATTCTTGCTCAAAACGGAAACGAAGTTTGTTTCAAACTTTAATAATTATATTATTTTCCACCAGCATTGTTACACATGTAAATATAAATGTCGAAAGGCAGATTAATTACGTTATATATTTAACAGCTACCAGTCCCAGGCCCTTGGTGGCAACGCAATGTTATCCGTTCATCCTAAGAAAAATCCAGATTTAAAGAAGTACAAGTGTAGGTTCATTACATAAGAACTAATTTGAGCCATCAGTTTTTAAATTAACCTTGCATCAAAACTACTGCAAACAAAGAACGAGACCAGTGCGAACTGCATGCGTGTTGCTGGGCGATAAGGACCTGATATCAGCTGAGAATTGACGAGGGTCAGCAGCGAGCGTGGGAGGGGGTCAGCAGAAATCGTGGGACGCGACTCGTTGGACCGCGGCGTCGAGGACGTACTATTCAGTTTATTTTGGAGGGGCTAAGAGAGTGACTGGCCCTTCAGGAAAATTTCTTCGTATACTTTTGCATAGTTCACGGCTAAATTTTCCAGGCGCTTCCTCTCCTTGTCTTTCACAAAATATCCACATTAGTTTCAATATATGTAAAAACAATTACACGCACATACTGATCATCTCAAAAGTCACAATCATTTGCTGCTTTTGACAGGTTTTCATGTTATGAACTGTGTAAATTCATCGAGTTTGGAAGGTAGTAAATGCTGTATTATCAACTCTATTCCTCTGATGCATAATATTGGTATAGTTTGTAAAGGTATCCTTTCATACTAAAGCAGAACAATTTTTCAGATAAAAGCAGAGAAATTTGCTGTTGATTTCTTTCCAAAACCTCTTTATTATTTCAAAAATCATGAAACAAGACAGTGTTTGAAAAACTAAGAATATCTGACCACTCATTACCGTCTTGAGTTCAAAATGATCTCCTGTTCACAAAAGAAAATTTATACTTCGCCATTTATGTTTTTTTCTGAATTATTTGAATAATTTTCTTCATTCAATCTTTGTGTGATAACAGTGATTCATATGATATATGATTTCTTCATATGATAATTTTCTTTTCGAAACTTAGTGTTGTATTTGTTACCGTTACGAAACAGCTCATCAATTAGCATGTATTGAATACGAGAGCGAGAAACAAAACAAAAAACAAACAAACAAAGAATAGCCTCATATTTCTTCGGAAGATACCAGAAATACTAGAGAAGGCGTTCAAAAATTTCAGCATAGAAATATATAAAACAAAAGCTTGAGCAAGGGGACAATCCACAAGAAGTCGAAATAACGCATTCCGGCGTTCTGTGTAAATTCAATTATTTTTCATGAAATATATTTTTACACTTTCATTTTTTAACATACAGTAAATAATTAACTAGAGGTGCTTCAGAATGACACAGACTTTCTCGTAGTAAGGTTTTCTAATATGCTTGGTGTGATATGGCTTTAAAGTTTTGCTCCATTCTCTGGCCTGCTGCCATCTATTGTCACCCAAAGTACATATTTTTGACCTTTTCTCACATTTTTCCTTTCCTAGTACTAGAACTGAGATATTACTTTAAGAATAATAAAGAAGAGTAATAACTCGTCCTAAATAGAAATTTTCATAGAAAAGTTTGAAGTGGTTTTTAAGAAAATGGCGATTAAGCATTACTGTTAATTCGAAATTTGAAGCACTTTTTCTCAGGAATGTATTGCGTTTTGAAAAACTTAATTTAAAATTATTTGAATCACTTTTACCCACAATCGTAAAAATGCATACAAATCTATGTAAATGTCCATATTAACGGAGTGAAAGGTATTTAAAAAACATACATTTATCTATTTTTTGAAAGAGCAAACGAATACACTAAAATTAACTTTACGTCGTATTAAACAGTGCAACTAGCACTATCTATTAGAAAAATTTGAAGAAAAAATTTGTAGCCATTTTTGAGAAAATGGCGTTTTTTTGAAAATGCGGAATTTTGAGCTTATTTGTACATAAAAGAGAGAAACTTTATTTGATATTATTTAAAGCACATGTACTCATAAATGTAATTATGTGAAGAAATTGCCTCTAATGTAAATATTATCGACATGAGTGACAAGTAAAAAAATTACATATTAAATTTTTTTGAAAAAACAAAGGAATAGAACAATATAGCGTTTATGTCATTGAATAGGGTTCGTTTGGCACTAACCCTACCAAAAATTTAAAGAAAAAGTTTGGAGCCGTTTTTGAGAAAATCTTGTTTTGTAATATTTTTAAAATGGCAAATATTGCACGCCATATTCAGCGATGACTACTCAAATTTTCAAAAAAATCTACGTGACCATATTAAAAGAACTAATTATGAGCAACAAATTTCTTTTTAAAGCAAAAAGCAGTTTCCTTAATTTTGTAGTTGTAGAAAGACACCGAACAAAATTCAAACTTGAAATTTTCGAATATTAAGAGTTAACCACAAAAATCGGAACTACGCCACCTTTATTAGTAATTTACCCTATTCTTACAAAAAATTTAAAGAAAAAAATTGTAACCGGTTTTGAGAAAATTTTGAAAATGTCCGGGAAGCTTCACGTAAAGTAACCCGAAATTTTAAAGAATGTTTCTCAAAATTTCAAATCTTCAACTAGAGTGAGATCGACTGGAAATTATACAATTTGAAAAACTTCGTACGTGTGGTTTAGGCGCTAGTAGTGTTCACAGTCGGACGGACAGACCGGCATGACGTACAGACGGACGGACGGACGTTTTGCTTCCAATTGGTTTTTCGGCATCACGGACCCACAAAACAGGGATTCTGGCTACACCACGTATTAGAGGATTTTTTCTCTTAATTTAGCAACTGGTTTAATGCACTTTTTTTGCCACCAGATCCCGTCAATGACTTTTTTCAGCTGAAATTTAGTCGTTTTTTCGCGCAGCATTACATAACTTTCTTTATACTACGTATATTACTCCATAAATACGCATGTATACGAGAAAGTAAAAATGCTGAAATGTCGCAAAATTACAAAATCCTATGTTTTAAAAGAAAGACGATACAAGAACATAAGGATCGAAAGGAGTCGAAATGACACCTCTGTACGTTTTAGCGTTGAAATTATTTTTAATGATACGTTATTATTTCGTAACGAATTGCCAGGCAATCGGCAGTTCCTTGTGTTCCTTGTTGTGGCGTAACATTTCTATTGCTTCCAGCGGACAATTATTTCACAGTGTGTCAGGAATATTTCTTATCCGGGAAAATAATCGGTTAAAATGTACAATTAAAAGAGGAGAAGTGTTTTGGTCATAAACATTACCGTATCTTTTCATACGCGAGATATTTCATAAGCTCAAAAATAATAGGAGGGAACAAACGATGTTTTAAAAAGCAGGAATAATTATTTTTTATGAAAGTTTCAGAGAAATATATAGACATTTTTCTGCAGTTTTATGTCTTTCTAATTAGGAATGTGCGTATTATTACAAACGTTCCTGTTTTATAATCTGTAGAAGTGATATTTCAATATTGAAAGACATGATTCGCGGCCCAGGGACTATTTTTGTACTTTTGGCGATGTTTGGTGCTGCATCGACTTCTGGAGCTCCGCCGCCAAAACCCTCCAGGGGTCGACTTCTGCTGCTTCCAATTCTTCTTGAGAAAAGCATTGAACGCCCGGAGATAAAGCAGAATGTGTCTCAATCTTCGGAGGAAACGTTTCGATATAGCATTGAGTATCGCAGCACCCTCCCAAAATGGCAACAAGAATCTGAAGAGGAAAAATTAATGAAGGTATTGTTATCAAACACACTAGTAAATCAGTAGCATAACTATGATTTTTCGGAAATCATAATCAAGGAAACTTAAAGAAGGAGATTTAGAAAGAAAAAGAATTTGAACTGAGGTTATGAATTGCTCTTCCAATATATTAACTTTTTGAATGGGCCTAAAAGTGGCAGGGGGAAATTCAATTCTACGAATCCTACAACACAGACTAGCAGAGTGATTTGTTTATTGTCTATAATCGCGCATACGTCCTAAAGAGGTAAAATTTCATTTTTGAGGTTGCAGTCTCAAAGTAGTTTTATGAGCCTTAATCTACAAACTACAAAACTATGATATTTATTGGATATCAAATTACGTTTTCGGAATTCAACTGATCTTTGTATTCCAATTTCATTATAATGCTGGAACACGCAATATTTCGAATGCTGTAACGGTAGCGTCTCGATTTCTACATGTTCAGAAAACCGAAATTTCTTGAGTTGAACGTTGTGAGAGAGTAATTGTACTTACATTCCCCGCGCTGGTACGCGAGTAAGTTTTTGTTCAGTTCCTATAATCATACAAGCAGAAATATTTGTTGACCATCATAACTAAGGGGCGGACTTTGATGACCGAATTCATCGCCAAAAATGATCAACAAAATGGCCTTAATGTTATTTAAAAATGCTCTAAAAGCAACGAAAAAATATGTATAAAATCTGTTCAAAACATGTTCAGATGATCAATTCAATCTGTTGGATATGTTACTGATTGAACGGAGTTTTCTATTCATTCAGATGAACTTAGATAATCTGTCTTCAGCTCTCCCAAAACCGGCAAGATCGTGACTGGTACTATTAACCGTCCAAGGAACTTCAGATTTCATACAACGGGAGACATTCCAATTTTTAAGCGAAAAAATCGAATAGGCTACTCAGAAGTGAAGAAACTTTTTGTCGCATAGCGTAAACAGATCTATTCTTAAAAAACACACATTAAGGTTTTTTGAAAACTATATGGTTTATTTAAAATCGCTAATACTTTCAGTGTAATGTGATCCACCTGCACAAATGTTTTAGGGAAAAAATTGTAACGAATTTTGAGAAAATCTCTGAACATGTTTTTTGATAGATACAATTGCACACACATTTACTCGAAGACTACTTTCATTTCCAATAAATGGGACGTGGCATTATTTAAATAAATAATTTTCAAAATTTCAAAAATACCGAAGTTTAATGAATTAAAAATTTAAAAACTTTCAAGCCATGCATTGTTCTTTATAATAAAAACAATTAACTGACGACTGTTCCAACACAGATTAAAGCACCGAACTTATACAAAACAAATTTTTTAACCACATAACATGTACTAGATAATGTACAGCTGTTGTTTCACTATTCTTTCATTCTGACAATATACGAATTCTTGTAACTATATAATTCCGAATAACTAAAACCATGTCACTTTTGTGCGGGCGCAGATGCTGGCGAGCCGCTTCAAGAACGCCATTGGCATCGAAGTACAACCTTTCCATTGGATGAGCTTACTGCTCAATGGGACGGTAGACGTTTCCGCCAATCCATGCAGGACAGGGCCCTTGAAGCCGCTAGGCCAACTCTACCCACACATCCGCAGTGACCTGTGCGTGTTGGTAAAGAGAAGAAAGCGGGTGCAGCAGAGCATCCTGCAGTCCTTCTCCGCCGCCACCTGGATCGCCACAGGAGCCTCCCTCGTCGCCTTCGCAGGCGCCCTTCGGCTCTCCGGCCGCAGGTACTCCCCTTATTAGGATAAGGCATGTGCACTTGGGTCCATAAGCCTTCTCCACCCGCACCTCCTTGGTGACCTGTGCGTGATGGTAAAGAGAAGGAAGCGGGTGCAGCAGAGCATCCTGCAGTCCTTCTCCGCCGCCACCTGGATCGCCACAGGAGCCTCCCTCGTCGCCTTCGCAGGCGCCCTTCGGCTCTCCGGCCGCAGGTACTCCCTTATTAGGATAAGGCATGTGCACTGAGTCCATGGGCCTTCTCCACCAGCACCGCCTTGGTGACCTGTGCGTGTTGGTAAAGAGAAGGAAGCGGGTGCAGCAGAGCATCCTGCAGTCCTTCTCCGCCGCCACCTGGATCGCCACAGGAGCCTCCCTCGCCGCCTTCGCAGGCGCCCTTCGGCTCTCCGGCCACAGGTACTCCCCTTATTAGGATAAGGCATGTGCACTTGGGTCCATGGGCCATCTCCACCCGCACCTCCTTGGTGACCTGTGCGTGATGGTAAAGAGAAGGAAGCGGGTGCAGCAGAGCATCCTGCAGTCCTTCTCCGCCGCCACCTGGATCGCCACAGGAGCCTCCCTCGCCGCCTTCGCAGGCGCCCTTCGGCTCTCCGGCCGCAGGTACTCCCCTTATTAGGATAAGGCATGTGCACTTGGGTCCATAAGCCTTCTCCACCCGCACCTCCTTGGTGACCTGTGCGTGTTGGTAAAGAGAAGGAAGCGGGTGCAGCAGAGCATCCTGCAGTCCTTCTCCGCCGCCACCTGGATCGCCACAGGAGCTTCCCTCGCCGCCTTCGCAGGCGCCCTTCGGCTCTCCGGCCGCAGGTACTCCCCTTATTAGGATAAGGCATGTGCACCATGGGCCTTCTCCACCCGCACCGCCTTGGTGACCTGTGCGTGTTGGTAAAGAGAAGGAAGCGGGTGCAGCAGAGCACCCTGCAGTCCTTCTCCGCCGCCACCTGGATCGCCACAGGAGCCTCCCTCGCCGCCTTCGCAGGCGCCCTTCGGCTCTCCGGCCGCAGGTACTCCCCTTATAGGATAAGGCATGTGCACTTGGGTCCTTGGGACATCTCCACCCGCACCTCCTTGGTGACCTGTGCGTGATGGTAAAGAGAAGGAAGCGGGTGCAGCAGAGCACCCTGCAGTCCTTCTCCGCCGCCACCTGGAGAGACCCCCTCGTCGCCTTCGCAGGCGTACTTTGGCTCTTCGGCTGCAGGTACTCCACCACCACCCCTTGCGTTTCACACAGTCATTTTTGGCCTACGCTAAAATCTCTTCTTCATAGGCTATTAGGACGCAGGAAGTCTCCCTTCTAGCACGCACTCCTACCGCAAATATACACGCATCTGCTGAGTGCCTAATTCGCCCGAGAGAGCATTCTAGTTCTCAAGCTGACTGTTTATCCTCGCATTGTCCAATTTATTGGAGGACCTCTGGCTACCATGACGAGATATCTATGCTTTCCAGCAATTTCCGAAATTTTTTATCTTTGTTCACAAAGAGCTCATATCCCAACGCCACATTAGGTTCAGTAAGTAGTGGTAGTGGGGAAAGTTACCGTATTGGTGGTATTGGTAGTGTGGTGGATGTGGTAATGATGGTAGTATTGGTAGTAATGGAAGTGGAGTCAGTAGTGTGAGTGATGGTGGTATGGTGGTGTTTAGTCTTGATAGTGGCAGTTGTGGTGGTAATGGTGGTTGTGGTAGTGGAGGGAAAACATTTGCGGAAACTTGAAAACCACTTTTATGTGTCCCTACATGGGATGGAAATTATGATATCTGCATCTTGATCAAACAAATCAAGTGTCATTTAACGCTCAGTTTCACCTTTTACAATATGACACTATGCGATTCACACCTACACGAAGGTCATGTGTTCCAGGAACGTGGTATTTGAAGTCGTAAACGCGTTCATCAGCGGGGGCTTCGTGACCCACGGAAGTGACGTCCGCTGCAACTTCCTGTTGCTGTTGCTGAGCGCCTTCGGTCTGGTGATGGTGAACGCGTTCACCGGCCGCTTCATGGGCTTCCTGGCGGTCCTTGGGGAATCCCCGCAGATGCAGACGCTCGAGGAGGTTGCCAGAGAAGTCAGAATCGTCTTTGCACCCGATGGAAGCCCTAGTAATTTCATAAACGTCGACAGAAACGATGTGGTCTGGAAACTCTTCCTCCGGTATGATTTCATGAATTGACGCAGATGCACTTGCCACAGAAATTTTTTCCTCACTCACCTCGACTGGATTATACTAATTGTATATAAACTTTTCCACAACGTCCACCGAAATGACGTCATATGGAAACTTGTAGACGAGTATGATTTCATGAACTGACACAGGTCGTTTGCCATAGAAATTAATGAATGTATTTATTGATTTTCATCGATTCGATTACATGGGTTGTATTGTATTATAACACTTCTCCAATTTTTGACGCACACTTCGAACAGTTAATCCAGAAACTATCACGAACTTGACCTCCAAAATTCGTCATTTCGGTGCTGTAAAGGATGCGAATCTTGGTGTACGATCGTGTTGTTGTCTAACACTGTACTCTAACTAACACATTTTGTAATAAAACCCATGGAAACTGCATTGTTCCGGTTGAAGGAAAAAGAAGGGAAGATAAAGGGACAGGGAAGGCAGCGTTGGAGGGTGAGAGAATGAAAGGAAGTGGAGAGGAGGGAGGTACAGGATAGGGTGAGAGAAAAAGGGAGGGGAGGGAGAAAGAAAGGATGGGCAGTGAGAAAGGATAAAGGAGGGGAGAGGAGAGGGAGAGAGAGCTGACATTTTATTTTGCAAGTAGGATGAGTGGCGACCCGGGGTCAATAACCGCATGGTGCAATTCTACGAGAAAATAGAAACATTATTACCATGTCAGCCATACACTAGACAGTCTTACTGACTTTCAGTCTTTTTCGTTTTTCTGTTTTGTTTTTTTTTTTGACCGAGAAAACATTCTGTTTCTTCATAGGATGCACTTTTGCATTTTCAGCATTAGAAAAAAATTGTGTTTTAGCACGTTAGGCATGCTCTAAATAAACCGTTGTTATAAGAGTCTGCCTATAATATAAATAATGGAAAAGAGGCATTGAGAAGTGTGAATGTGTTGTCTGGCAGTTTCGTGCCCTACTCACAAGAAACACTCACGTCCACTTCCGCCTCCCGGGAGCTGTCAGCGCGAGGTGCTGGGCCGGCGTACGTGGTGTCCACCCGGGACATTGAGATTCTCTTGGAGTCACCAGGCATGGCGGACGCGACGGGGACCCCCTTGGCACACGTGGTGCCCGAGTGCCTGCTCTCCCCAGCCTACTCGGTCCTTTGGACGCGGCCCCGTTGGCCACTGCAGCGCCGCCTCGACGCCCTCATGCAGGCGGCCGTGGAAGGCGGCATCGTCGACAAAATCAACAGGTGAGCATTCACCAGGCGCACCCAACACGAACGCCCCCATAGCGTTTGCAGCCTTGACTCAAGCCAAGCTGCCTTCCACAGGGCCAGGTCTAACAGCCCTAATGATGAGAATGCATAAGAATCTTAGCCTTTATAGTCTTGCCTCAACGACGTAAACCAATCTGCCTTTGGGGGGCTTCCCAAAGAAGCTCAACAGGTGAGCATTTGAACCGTGTGCTTTAACTACGACACGACCTCCTAGTATTAGTAGACACGACTCGAACCTAGATATAAGGCCTTTTACAGAAACCTTAAATTGAGCATAGATGCCGAGAGCCACAACGTGTAAATTTAAAAGGAGTTAACTTCCAAAACTAATAAAAAATCAGGACAGCCAGATCAGAATTCAAAAATTAGGAAATGTTTTCCAATGCAGGTCGTGTGGGTACCATACAATTAAACAGTTGCATTCCAATTGAAGGGGTAATATTGTCTCAGATGTTTTACCGTCGCTTTGGTAAGGGTCTACTGTTTCATCATTTATGTTTGTTGAGGATTTACGTTGCCATAACACGTCGCTTATAAGACGAAATTCAAATTACATGTCTTGAATATTGATAAAGGCTTCCATAATTGTAGTTAGATTTTGTTCAACTTTTCTTTCTACTTACGTGTCAATTGGAACACGATTACGTTTATATCGGGTTCCTGTAAAATCTAGGCGTTTGATTTTACGTCAACAAGCATTACGTTAAAAGAAAACTCTTTCAAATCGCTTTCTAGTCTCGCTTCTGCCGAGCCATTTCTTTCAAGTCCCATTTTTAAGTCTTTAGGACGCTCATTCAATTATTTGAATCAGTACTGGCAACTGTATTTAACCCCAGCGTCTCCTAGTTTTTCCAAACGTTTCAAGAAAGAAGAAACAGGTGACAGAACTCTTCACAGAGTCCTATCATTTACTATATGTCCTGCAGCTGCCAGCACCTTCATTAATGGGCCAAATTCGAGTAGTTTTGGGGGCGGGAATTATATTGGCACATAGGTGGCCAAATTATTTCTTTGACGCCGTTCTCTGAACACAATAATTTATAGCCATTTGTTGGAGCGAATTGAGGTGGTTAGAGCAAGATATTTCCTAGAAAATAGAGTACATAGTACAGTCGAATATATTTGTTTGCCATAGAATTGGGTATTGTGAGACCTGTATAAACAAAATAGAGACTCTTATGATTATTTTATTTAATTATACAGATTAATTTTGTTTTGTAGATGGAAAATGAGAATTTTTCAGTACCAGATAAATACCTACCATCGACTAGTTTCGTACTAGTACCAACATATCGCGTGGCCCAAGGAATGAAACATGGAAGCATAAGATTGAATATAAAAAAGCGCTATTATACAGTTAGCAAGAATAGAATTATAAAAAGTAACATTATAATCATGTATCTATATTTTATTTACAGTGATCGCTAATAATGGCCATAATTTTCCTCATATGAATAGGGCGCAAAGTCTTTGGTAAATCACCCAACGCCGTTATGGCCTTGAGATATTATACATGTTCACTGCTCACGCTTCTTCTAAGTTTCGTTGTTTCGACCTCTTTGAATACTGTTCTTGTCTGCTTGACACGTGGAAAATACCACTGTCTGAGCGAACTGGTGGATTATTTGTTTACATGTAGAAATTTTAGAGAAGACAAAAACAATTCCTCCCAATGTCACACAGAACAGTGACATAATATAGTTTTGAAATATTTCTCAATGCTTGTTTCTCTCTATTTTTTATTTCTTTAATTATCTGAGCCAATGATAGTTTTAACTTTCGATTTTTCTATTGCTTAACATGATCAGAAGTTTGGTTCTCTCCCACTTTGTATAAAGCTTTATATTGTAAATTAACAGAAGTAAACACTTATTATTTTAGCGGTCAGGTGAAGTAATTCACTGAAGCTATTTCCTGGTTGCACAGTTTTCATCATGTTATGATATAGATTTAAATGCAGATTATTGTGAGAAGTACCTACCAAGTTAATAATGATAAAATGAAATTACAGCATCGTATATTTCTGAGAGCTGCATGATTTAGACCCTCAATAATAAATTTATAACACTGTAGGAGATAAAATCTTTAAAAGAAATTTCCAAGTGGAAAAGTCTCTTGTAATCGTTTTCCTTGATGTTGCACTCAAAAAAAAAGTTTTGGAAATAACACATAAGACCCATTCAAAATGCATTACTACTGTTTAGGGAATGCTAACAATTAAATAAAATCTAGAGCTGTAGATTAAAGGGATTTCTATTATAAATAAATACTAATACTACCAAACGCTGGATTTATCATTCCTCTTACAAATTTAAATTTCATTTGCCGATGGCTGGGTGTAGATCCAGTGGACCTCCAAGTACAAAATTGTTTTGGGCACGCTTTCACAAAAAAACTTTAAATCACTAAAAAAACGCACCATAGAATAAATCCACGTACAGATACAAATATAAATAAATACATTGCTTACAAATTAGTAGTTACATTTTTAATTTCTCATTTAAAAATGCATGTTCCATTCAATATATTTTTAAATTCAAACACTGGTTTTCAGTAAACAATTTGACTAATGATTATATACATATAAAACATTTTATGATTTTTTAAATAATGTTTACTTTAAAATTTATGGGCATGGGAGTCCCAAAAATTATTATTTTGTAGGAGGGAAATCTAGGTCTGCATTTGCCTATCCCTCAAATTGGTTAATAATAACATCAGCGTAAAAATATTTTATCATTTCTACACATTTGATACCACTAAAAAGTTCATTGAGGTGCTGACCTATGCTAAAGTTTGCTGCTCTGAGTTCCGGGTAAAGTATCTTACAACTGTGGTGTAAAACGCAATGACATCTACTGCGTATATCGCATGATAAAAGAGAATGTCATTTTCGAATAATTATTCATTCCAATAATCAAATAAATAGGTAATCATTGTTCAAGAGTAAAATTCAGGAAGTTTACATACATCACAACACAATAATACAACAATATACAGTATACAACATCACAACAATAATAATGCTGCACTGAAAATATAAAAAAACAATAAACTCTCAAAATTACGCATTCGCTTTTATAGAGTGATATCAAAGTGATTCATTTGCAATATTAATTGAATTGCGCTTTTCTTTCATATTGCACAAATCGTTATATTCATCACATTTCAGTTTTGCTGAATATCCGGTTAATATCGAAGGCAATGATTTTCAAGACAAAATGAGTTTGGCTGCTTCACAAGGGCTAGTTTAACCACCGTGAAGAGTCCTAAACCCCACCACTATCCTAGTTTCTTCTTAATTCTGGTCCCTGTGACTGGCAGTGACGCAGGAGCGCGTAGCAGGAGACGCGTACTCTGAGATGCTACCTGGCGGTCCTCTTGACAACTGACTGCGACGCGACGTGACATGACATAAAGTTAATGGAGGATTACTCCCCAAGAGCGAAAATTAATGGAGGACTACTCCCCAGCGCAAAGCGCTCAACGCCCCTTAAGGTGCTTGGAGACGCGTTGCGTCAACTTTTAGACGCAACAAATTTAAAAAAAGAGTGTTGGCGAATACTGGCGAGTGCTGCGCGTTACCATCCAGACCAGAGAGAATACCCCGACCCTCTAGAAAGCGGACTGATCGGACTGATCAAGACATAACTTAGCGAAATTCTCCCATTTGAAACGGTATATGTCCTTCAAATTGCGCATATTGATTCTTCAAAATGCTAGATACCTAAGGAACAGTTTTTGAAAACAACTTCAACAATTATTTTTAATACAATTTTAAAATTTCAGGTTCAATCTGTCATGTCGCCACAAAAGCCTTGTCAAAACGACACAATTTACGGTCTCATTACGCAAAAACCAGACGGTGAAAACCATTGAAACTCTAGCAAAACATAGAACAACCTCTCATCTTTTGATTAAAATAATAAAAAAGGCATGTTAAGCATAACACGTATCCCGTTTCACTTTAATAGCAAAGGGTGTGCATTCCAAATTTCGCGCGACCGATAAACGTTACATTTCCCTTAAAAGAAAGAAGATAGAAAGAAATTATTTTTTCTCGTATAAAACTCTCTCGCTACGCTCGTGTCTCATAGCGAAATCGCTAGCTTTTCACCACTGAGGTCCGGCTTCTATTCCCGTCAAATCTCATGTGAAATTTGTTGGAACAAAATGAGTTCGGCTGCTTCACAAGGGCTAGTCCAACCCCTGTGAAGTGTCCTAAACCTACCCCTATCCTTATTCCTTCCTAATTCTGGCCGCTGGGTAGTGACGCAGGAGCGCGTAGCAGGAGGCGTGCACGCGGAAATGCTACCTAGCGGTCCTCTTGACAACTGACTGCGACGTAACGCGACATGACAGAAATTATAATGGATAATTACTCCACAAGCGCGCAATGTCCCCAGAGCAAAGTGATCTATGCCCCTTAAGAGTCTGGGAGACGCGTTGCATCAAAATGGTAGACGCAACAAAAAAACGCCTTGAATTGCTTTCAATAATGGTCATCCATCGTACCACATACAAGGTGCCGGCAACCAGCAAATGTAGGCAACACTGCTCATTGTCGAAAGATTCAGAGAAATCAGTTCCTTCCAGATAAGACGCAGCGAGATCACGTCTGAAATTCTGCAGCTGAACCTTGATGACAGATCGCATGGCTAAAGGAAAAGCAATTAAATCAGCGCGTATGAATGCACTGGACGTTGAACACCGCAAAGTTGGTGGCGTATCAGAAGCTCAGTGGTGTTGCATTCTCCGCGATCCAGCGTTTAGTTTTACGTTAAAAACAGCGTGACTACGTATATTCACGAAAAAACGAAATAGAACCAGCAAGGAAAGCGATATGTATTTGCGCAGACACAGAATCTTCCTTTCGACCAGAATTCGCTATGACGTTCAGCAATTATTCGGGCAAATTTCTTCCAAAGCTCTCCCAACTCCTATGGTATACGTAAGAAGTATGCTTTTTTCTTTCAATTCGCCCCAAAGAATGGTTCTAAATTATTGTGTTCGAAGAACAGTGCCAAATTTGAAGTAATTTGACCGCCTACGGGCCATCAACATCTTTTTTGAACCATTCTGATTTCTTGATGATAGTTTAGTCTTTCTACTTACCTTCTTGAATGTTTACATGAAAGTGTTTAGAATACTTTTTTTCACAGAAGACTCCACAGTCATCTTAGCGCTAATCTTGACTGAAACCCCGATAAAATGCTATTTTCAAATCCGTCGAAGTAGGGAACAAATATAAAAGCTAAGCAACATTGGAATGTAAAATATGTACCTTCAAAATTGAGCGTGCGACTATTTGACACGTGGAATAGATAGCAAGGACAGAAAAAGTTAAAGTATATGCAACAATGCCACAAAAAACAAAACAATATCAATATTTATTGATCAATATTATTAAAACGTAATTATTATGAATTCCCAAATTGTTTGCGTGTATCACTTACTCCGTATACACTTTTCGGTTTCAGGAGACAAAGATGCATATTCATTGAAATTCGAAGAGAAATATGATAAACACATGATTTACAAAAATTGAGCGTATTATAATAAAACATTGACTAAAAAATGGAAGATTTATAACGTACGAGCATGAAGGCGTGTTTCCTTTCTACTTTGGTAGTGGAAGGCTCTTTAACACCTTCATTTGCCTTCGCTCCCGCAGAGACGAGTTGTGGAAGATGCGGCTGTTGGGGGAGCTGGCGCCGGGGCCCGCCGTGCCCCCCTCCACCGCCCGCGCGCCCCCCGCTGACAAGCCGCGCCCCCTGGGGCTGACGGCGCTCACGGAGCCCGCGCTGCTGCTCTGCGCGGGGACGCTGGCAGCTGCCGTGGCCTTCCTCAGGGAGAACTTTCATCGCCTGCGGGCGATCAGCGCGGCGTTACGCGGAGATCCCTACGACGCAGATGGAGGCGCAGTCAGTGGATCTGAAAGCGCCCAATGAGACCGCGGCACTGCTGTGGGCGAGGGCGCTGGCGGCAGCCGTGGGCTTCTTCAGGGAGAGCCCTCAGCGCTTGCTGGCTGTTAGAGTTGCGTGATTGGAACCATTCTGTGTGGTATATAGAGGCGCAGTCAGTGGATCTGAAAGCGCCCAATGAGACCGCGGCACTGCTGTGGGCGAGGGTGCTGGCGGCAGACGTGGCCTTCTTCAGGGAGAGCCCTCACCGCTTGCTGGCTGTTAGAGTTGCGTGATTGGAACCATTCTGTGTGGTATATAGAGGCGCAGTCAGTGGGTGTGAGGGCACCGAATCAACCAGCGGCGCTGCTGTGCAAGAGGGCGCCGGCGGCAGTCGTGGCTTTCGTCAGGGAGAAGTATTACTTTCATAGTGATTTTCCCTGTGCATTCCGTGGGAATCATTTTACCATTACTTCTACGTAAGTATGTAGTTGAGTACATTAAATAATATTGCACACCTATACTTTGGGTTCAACATTTTTGCATCGTTTGTAGTTAGACTATAGTAATTACGTATTGCTTTACCTGCTCCAAAATGCTTGAAATAATACTTGAAGTAAAGGCGAATTTAAATTTTTGCTCTCAAAACCCGCTCCAAAATTTTCTTTTAATTTTGTCCTTTGCTAGAGCAAAGGGAACTTAAAAACTGTCCATTATTGTTGAACTCTCTAATTTTCGAAAATTACACGAGTTATAAATTAAGCGCAAAGAATATTCTGTTGTAGCACCATAAGGTATATTCTGCAACTAGGATACCGACAAATTAATAAATTGCGATAAATTATTTTGATGCCGATAGGAACCAGCCGGGAGGAGAGATGAGGACTAAACCGAAAACCCCACAAAACGAATTCGGAAACTAATTAATACGAGAAAGTCTGTACCATTCTTTAGTACCGATTAGAAACGATTCAATGTAAACGTTTAACTTATAAATGCCGTAGAAAAAGTACCGTATGAAACTCGATGTATGGGTATTAATACACTCTGTGAAGTTTACAATACTGCTCGTACCTCATGCGTATCGTAATATCACACTCGTGTATTAACACCCATCATTACATCATCGTTTCATAGTGTACTATTCTTTTATGGTTGAGGAAAATGACCGGAGAGGATGCTGGAATAGTGAGACGGGAGTGTGGAGCAGTGCTGTGTGGGTCTTCGGTTGGATGTAGCTCTCCGCTACGAATATGGGATGAGGCAAATGTGATAATCTAATGTACTTGAGTTTGTTGTGGAACATTTAATGCACGAGGAGAGGTGGTGTAGTATTCCAGTTGCGTTGCATGATAGATAGATAGATAGATAGAAATTTATTCTACAATTGGGCAGATGATGCCCGGTGGCAGAATGCAAAATAACAATTACAAATGACATAATAATATATAAAAAATAAATATAAACAAACAAATTGACTTTGTCATTTCCTATATATGCAGATGGCATTTAAATTCCTATGATGAAGGGACGGAGGCGTTCAGATGTAATTGGATGGGAGAGTGGGAATATATACGTGAACTGGAGTTTTAACTCATTAATGTGAATGCAAAGGAAGCATTTAATTCACGGTTGTGTAGTTGAAGTGAGTAGGTGTGAGGTTAGAGAATCAATCTCTCCTTAAGCTGAGATTTGGAATTTTCAAAGTATTGTAGGAGTATGTTCTGACATTTAAAGTGGCAAGTGACTTTTCTGCCTGCACTTTGCCAGATGTGTAATATTCATTTAAATATAAAATGTCTGTTGCATTATTCTAAGTTAAAGGTATAAATAGAATGATAAAATGAATTTGTGCATATTAATGTATCAATTACCAATCACCAATATATATGGATTGTGAACCAATTATTTATTAATGGGAAAAGAGCTTGAAGAAAGGTGAACTTTCACTTTCATTAACTGGTGCTGTTGATGTGCTTTTCGTAATATAAATTTTCTTACTATAAGGAATGTGTCAAGAGTTGTAATTTCTCTTAATGGGGATTAGACTCTGCAGTTCTGTGTTAGTGCAATATTTTATTGAAGATTGTCCAATATCTAGATTGTGAAATAAATAACTATGTGGAAGGAAAGTTTTTATTCTAATTTTTTTATTTATATTTCATGGCATGTAGAATTAGCATGTGACAAGATTTCATTGATGTGCAAGTTTTTAAGAAAAAAGACGAACAAATATGTTTATTTCCAATTGATTTAAAAAAAAGATTGTGATAAAAAGCAAGTAAAACACACTGTGTATTTGTTGACCATTGAACATGGATTAAAATTACTATAAAAATAACAACTTGAACATTACTCCACACAAATATTAGTCATTACTTCTCTTAGTTCTAGTATTTAGATTCTTCACAGTAGCTTCCTATTCAGTAATCAAAGAATGCTGATCCCATGGATAACATGTAAACTTGGTTAACTAGTAACATGTGAGCTAGGCATCAGATGAATCCCGCCCCCGTTATAATCCACTTAATTATTAATATCTACAATACAGTTTATTACCATCGGCCTGTTTTCTATACCTCCCATTTGCGTCCCCCAGCAGTTTGAAATAAATGATGCAGTCTTCATGTTCATTTCGTCCCCCAGTCAGTTTGAAATAAATGAATTCTGCTTATGAGCAGTCTTACAAGTTCATTTGCGTCCTCCAGTCAGTTTGAAATAAATGCATTCTGCTTATGAGCAGTCGTACAAGTTCATTTTCGTCCCCAGTCAATTTGAAATAAATGAATTCTGCTTATGAGCAGTCTTACAAGTTCATTTTCGTCCCCCAGTGAGTTTGAAATAAATGAATTCTGCTTATGAGCAGTCTTGCATGTTCATTTTCGTCCCCCAGTCAGTTTGAAATAAATGAATTCTGCTTATGAGCAGTCTTACATGTACATTTGCGTCCCCCAGTCAGTTTGAAATAAATAAATTCTGCTTATGAGCAGTCTTACATGTTCATTTGCGTCCCCCAGTCAGTATGAAATAAAGTGCGTGTGATTGCTCTTGCTGTTGCCAGCTGGAGGACGCTGGACGCCATGAGTTCACACGGCCGTCTCGAGACCTGGTCCGGTTCGCTTTGCACTCTCTCCCGGCTGCGGCAGCTTTCGCACGCCAGCCATGCTCAAGATGGCAGCGGTCGCGTCATGTACAGCAAACGCCTCTCGTCTTCGAGAATATCGATTGCACGCGACAAAACACGTGCACCAGCCGCTTTTACTCATAATATCCTTCAGTTTGTCTTTTTGCTACGTTTGCACACTTGATTTTCTAGTCGCTAATCACTAAGTCGGGAATATCGATTGCACGCGACAAAACACGTGCACCAGCCGCTTTTACTCATAATATCCTTCAGTTTGTAATTTTGCTTCGTTTGCACACTTGATTTTCTAGTCGCTAATCACTAAGTACGCTAATCACTAAGTACGCGACAAAACACGTGCACCAGCCGCTTTTACTCATAATATCCTTCAGTTTGTCTTTGTGCTACGTTTGCACACTTGATTTTCTAGTCGCTAATCACTAAGTACGCTAATCACTAAGTACGCGACAAAACACGTGCACCAGCCGCTTTTACTCATAATATCCTTCAGTTTGTCTTTTGCTACGTTTGCACACTTGATTTTCTTAATACTAAGTACGCGACAAAACACGTGCACCAGCCGCTTTTACTCATAATATCCTTCAGTTTGTCTTTTTGCTACGTTTGCACACTTGATTTTCTAGTCGCTAATCACTAAGTACGCTAATCACTAAGTACGCGACAAAACACGTGCACCAGCCGCTTTTACTCATAATATCCTTCAGTTTGTCTTTGTGCTACGTTTGCACACTTGATTTTCTATTCGGTAATCACTAAGTACGCATTGGGCGTTGTTCATTTTAGTTATGATAATGCCTCACAGGTCTTCTACTCACATTAGCTCTGATTTCAGATAAATTTCATTGAGGAGGCTCCAACATTCAGGTAATGAAAGTCACAGGTCACTAGCGATTATCTCACTCGGACGCTGCTGTTTGCAGTATGCGTTGCAAAGTTTGGGTCTCTCGAAAGGAAAAGGTTTTTAGTCGGTGTTGCCAACCTGTTGGTTAATTATCATTTGTGTAGCTATTTACGTGTAGCGTGTATGATCATGAAAAAAAGAATAATTCCCTTTGGTAGGATAATTTTTACTTTGAAAATTATACGAGTACTTTAATATAAATCTATAAAAATAAATGTAGATTTTTTAAATAAGCCGCTGATAACACACCAAAAGAATGTACTGTTGGTAACAACTCGTTTGGAGGCATATGGATGAGGTACGTGAAAGGCGCATTCGAGAGCGCGTAAGTAACCAGTGCCTGAAAGAACATGCGACAAGAAGAGCTGCTATTACACAGTGTTCGTGATTTTTTTATTATTTTGTGACGTATCCAGATATCTTAAGGGAATTATTGAGTAGAATAAAGAAATCTCGATCAGGTTTTTCGTCCAGTTTCCCTGATCCATTGAGCAAATGCTGAGATGGCCCCTTGTTTTGCTTCTGGACATAAATGTAACTTCATTTTCTGTGCACGTCTTCTAGAATTCAGTGGGAAATACAATTATTCAAATTATCGTTTCCATGTTGTCGCGGCAGGAAGTAATAGGAGCCAAAATTGATTGCTTATTTATCTTTGAAAATAGATTTTATTACATGGGAGTTTTTTTGTTTTTTTCTCCCTTTCAAAATTCAAAATTTATTGCTTATTTACTTCCCTTTAAAATTCAAAATTTATTGCTTATTTATCTTGAAAATAGATTTTATTACATGGGAGTTTTTTGGTTTTTTTTCTCCCTTTCAAAAATTCAAAATTTATGTAGTATATGACTTAGTGTAGGGATCACAGAATTTTGAAAATGTGCACACAATTCACTTTTCCCCATAGCACGTCATACGCAGTTTTTAACTGTTTTTTTGACGTAAAATAAATAAATAAATAAATAAATAGAAATAGTGACTCATTTTGAAGTATATTGTTACCCGGGAGCGATAGTAAACGAGTAGTATGTTACATTTACAAAGAGGACATTGGGTACCCATGTTGGAAATTCTGTGCTAATATTGTGATGTAAATATTAGGACTTAGAAATGTTCGAGGCCAACAATAAATATAGGACATTGGAGATTCTTAAGACGAAATAAACGTATCTGTGATTTGGGAGTGTAATTTATAGAATATAATTTTTTTTTATTTTGGAAGCGTCACCTCACAGAAAATAAAAAAAATATGGACAGCCAATGGTGTCAGATTTAAGAAATGGCGCAGGTATCGATTTAAGTGAATAACACGAAACGATTTACAGCAAATAGTAAAATTACTTACAAAAAATTGGAAGACTAAAATGGCATGTTGCATCAGAGCCATAATTTTGGCAGAAGATATGTTGTTGCTCTCAAGAGTACATGTAAAGCTAGCTATTCATGTTAATAGTTGGGAGATAGAACGATTAGTTATCGTGATCAGAAGCAGTTTCGAGTAGGGATGTCCATCTGTGGCATTCGCGAGTAACTATTTTATGTAAACTGAGAAAATTGTTTAATATTAGATGTAGGACATTAACGTGAGCCAATTTCAAGTAAAGAAAGAAGAGCAGAAGATTACTGATGGTCGACGGGATTCTTCGGGGAAGATTATTCACTTCGGCAGCGCCAGCTACAAGAACATCGATTTCACAAACTATAAACGCCTCTAAAAATCTCTCGCAATATAGCCAAATCATTGTTTTCAAAGAAGTTATTATACATTTTATATTAAAGCAAAGACTTTGAAAAATCCATTTTAAATTTGAAGGCATGTCGAATAAAGCAACATGTTGTAAATAAGGCATGAAAATATCACCAATAATTAATGTGATTGTGTTATCAAAACATGAAGGCTGATTTGTAGTAAAATAGATTACGCAGATCAATCTTATTGTATTCTTCTTAACAGAATAAACTTTCAGCGTTTACATAGTCTGTACTCAATGGGACGTCGGCCCAGGTAAGTAATATTTAAATGTAAAGAACATGGAAGTCGGGAATCAATAAATAAATTGGAGTAATATATTCAAGCACTTATAAGTTCAGAATTGCAAACACATTCCTGATTGGTTTCAATAATGTCGGTCAAATGATAAAGTTAAGTATCGAGGTTTTAAAATCCTTTTTCGATTTTTAACTAATTATGCTCATTAATGTCGTGATAAATCGTTGATCATATCCATGTTCATAGCACACACGAATTTTTTCAGAAGCAATTCGACGTCATCAAATGTTTTTCTCGAGTGGTAACGATGTGCTTGAATTTTTCAAATTTTAAATTATTCTTAAATGGAAAACGAAAATATATTGAACGTAACACGTGGATGAAGGGGTACAATTGCACTCGTGGTATACGAGAAAACTCGCTCCTATCACGGGAGATGTGGCTCAGTGCATGAACTGATGTTGCTGCAGTCCCTCTGAGCGGGAAGTCCTGAATTCGAGCCCCGACAGTGACAATATTTTCGACACTAGCTTGTTTAGGTCGAATTCAGTCGCAGTCTGAAAGAGAATTCTACCGGCTGACTGCTCTGATCAGTAATTTTCCGTTGTTTCTTCGATCAACACCACGCGAATGCCGGAGCAGTAGGTTAACAAACGGACTGGGCGCGATGTTTCCTTCCTCTTCCTTGTCCTATCGTCACCCTTTACACACACACACACACACACACACACGCACACACACTAACATGCACTACACTACCACACATGCCGGGAGATCGGTCGGGAGCTTCGAGCAAGTCCAAAATGGGTCAGTGCCCCGCTGGTGGGAGATATCTGGTTGAGGGAAACCCCGCTAGTCGACTGTAGGTCGGCGTTGGATCTCGTCATCCAGCGCGAAAAGATCACCCCCCGAGGAAAAAAGTATGCACTACTCCTACGGGACTAGTGACCTCCGTAGTCACGCCCGGAATCACTAACAATCAAATTTATTATTATTATTATTATTATTATTATTATTATTATTATTATTTCATCTGTCAACTATTAATAGTTAAATTGTTGGGAAGGGATTCTGAAACTCAAGAAAGCGTGCGCTGATGATTTTCTCCTCTATACGTCACATACAGTTTTTTACTAAATCAATAAATCAATAAACCTCGCTCCTTACGTAGCTAGTTTTCTTGAACATACCATCCATGCAGTGATACCTTTCTTTATCAACTCGTTTGGTTAATTGCTATCTAAATGCGTGCCCATCGTGGGGTAGATTATTAATAAATGTCGTGATTATAAAAAACGTTTCAATTCAATTTTGGTTCTTCATCCATAATTTTTCACGTATTACTGTCCAGGATAAAAAACTTACAACTGCATTTTTTTTAAATTTAGAACTTGAATAGTAGAAATTATCAATACATGAGATTTTTTTAAAGTTTTGAGCGTTGGTGATATCACATTCAGCTAGTACTTGGGTATCTTTTTCCAGAATGTGGTATAATATGAGAAATTTTCCTTTTGTCATTTGTGATAAGCAAAGAACCTTGGAATTAGTTTTTAATGATACAAACAACATTTTGCGTTGAAATATGGCATCGTTTTCAGTCAAAGAGTATTCGTTGTTAGGACAACGGGTCAACAGGGGTTAATATTCCATGCTTGATGTCAGAACGTTGTGGAAATGGACACGGTTCCGGACACGTTATGGGCGGAAATTGGGAAAAGAGCGTTGGATGGTCGTGATCGTCACAAAAGACGCATGGATTCAGTCTCTAGAAAAAAATTGTAGTGGGCACACGTAACGGTTGGTGAGTTGCGATCGGGTTTTCAATATGGGCTGGGTATTATGAAGATGATAGTAAGCCGGGAATTGGTTTAGTTTGAAATTTGAAAACTAGGTCTTGTGTAAATTGTGATATTAAATTTAATTTGGAATTTTTATTAATATGGAATTAAGTTGGAATTAAACAGACTCCATGTTTTGAGTAGATATACATTAGGGTAGCCCCGTAGATGGAAGAATTTTCCAATACGTATCTATATTCATCTGAATATAGTCAGTCGCGAGGGTGTTTCATACGAAACAGAGGCAAAATCGCGACTGCGTGTTAAAATTGTGAGAATATTAAGTCCAATTATAGCAATCATTGAGGACATTCTAGAACATTCTTTTTTTAATTTAGGAAAGTACGCAAGAATTGGCACACCAAAGAAAATATTCTGCTAGTCAGCCGGGAAGCCATCGATAAATATTACGAACGTAACTACAAACGTAAGTTAACGAACTGTAGTAAAACCCGTAGAGTATTTCAATGTTTAAAGTCAAAGTAATTCACATAAATTTGACAGAAGTGTAACGTATAGACAAGAATAAATGTTAAATTTTATTGTTGAAAAAGTCTGATAATTCATAGTAGTTTCTATCAACCTAATAATTGATTCCAATGATTAGAACATCCAGGAATCGTAATTGTGTATAGACTCACACGTCCACATGCAACAGGTAAGGAGTATATGTTGTGTGTCGAACCAATGCTAAATTGTCAGTCAATTTAATAATTTAATAAATTAATAATTCAATTTTAAAATAAGCACAAGAACGTCTTCAAAAAGTATCACATATTATCATTCTTTTTATAATACTAACACACAAAATGGACTTTCTTCGACTCCTCTCGGTTTCTTCATCTACTGATAAAAAGGACACAAAGGTATTGCTTCTTTACTTAATATTAAGCGTCCATCTCACTCAATACAAGAAATGAAACAAGGAGGCGGATTACCTCCTAAATTATCTGAAGTGTCCCTGGCGTCATTACCTAGAGCGCGAGATACACACAAAAACTGTTGTCCGACCCGCAGCAACACAATACGCGTTTTGCATAATAATACACGTTTTCTTTTATTTGTTGCGTCAACAAATTGGCGCAACGCGTCTACAAGCCCCTTAATGGGCGTTGAACGCTTTGCACTAGGGAGTAATCCTCCATGAACTTGCGCGGGAGTAGTCCTCCGTTACCATTATGTCATGTCACGTCAAGTCGCAGTCAGTTGTCAAGAGGACCGCCAGGTAGCATATCCACGTACGCGCCTCCTGCTACGCGCTCCTGCGTCACTACCCAGCGGCCAGAATAGGGAGGGAATAAGGATAGGGGCAGGGTTTAGGACACTTCACAGGGGTTGGACTAGCCCTTGTGAAGCAGCCAAACTCCTTTTGTTGAACAAACATTTTTACATGAGATTCGACGGCATTGAACCCGGACCTCAGTGGTGAAAGGCTAGCGACATCGCTATGTGCCACGAGAGTGTCAAGAAGACTAAGTTGAATTAAAGGTCACGTGAAAAAAGGTGGGTTTTTTATTGCATTTTCATTCTTCGGTCGATAAATCGAACCATATAGAGTGTCGAGTTCAATCTTCATTGTTGAAATCCAGAAGTCGATACATTCACATCTAAAACAATCGAAAGGAATAAAGACTTAATCACTTTCAGACACTTTAAATTACTTTCAATGTTTATGAACAATCCCAAATGCAGTGAATGTAATGAAATGGCCTTTAAGAACTCACTCGATTTTTTTCTAATACGCTAAAAAACAGAGATAAATGTTTAATATGACTGCGTATAGAGTATTCGTAGACTATGTTTTGACTACGCGGTGCTCAAACATTACAATATATTAACGGGGATGCAGGAAATCAGGTCATGGACTTCAGGTGTTGAAATTTAGAGGAGTCATTGGAGGTACCAGGAAACATTGGGATGTAGGAGAGTATATTACGGATTGCAATGGAGAGGTTTAAATTGTCATTTATGAAACGAGTGGCATTTGTTCCTGCATTGGTGATGCAAGACAGTATACAAGTTTATTCTAAATTAGTGTTAAATTTGAAATTTAAGACTCGATTTGATTTGTGAAAGTGTGTGCTACAACATAATCCTCAAGCCATCAATCATCTGAGAAGCCAGCTGAGAAGAATTTATAACCCTAGCCTTTGAGCAATAACATTATATATTGGTTAAGCATGGTAGCATAAGTTAACATTTTTGTCATCTCTTCTTAAAACTGGTATATCAGACAAATAAAATTGTGATCTTCTTGCCATAGGAAGGTGTCAAAAAGACATTTTTTGTTATAAACATGAACTTTATTCTTAATTTGTCTTCGAGAAAAAATTGTTTTTCATGTCACAAAAATTAAATACTTTCAAAACAGGTTTTTATTGATTCTAAGGAAATGAGCAATGATTGTTCTAACAAAACCTAAAATTTACATCAAATTTAATATTTAATTGAACCATTGTTTTGCTACTGAAAGGTTCATTTAACTATTTTAGAGCAAAATTAAAAATTATTCATCAACATGTATGTTTCCATTAGCCGCTCATTGAGCGCCCTGCTCTACGGCAACGCCTTTCAGCAGCAAGCCCGCCGAACGCGCGTGTTTTGCAAGTTGCTTATTTTGCAGCGCATTTAATTTCTTTGTGCCACAATGAACTTCTAGCTCTCTTTCTTGAATCCATACCTACTCCGTCACGCTTCGCTGAAGTGGTAACTTCCCCCTCCACCTCTGTGGAGCTCTTTGTAAGCACGGCGCGCCTCCGCCGCTTTGCCACTCTCATGCCGTTCTGACATGTTAACGTTACTCTGCTTGAGCTCAGAGGGCCCGGCTCCTTATGAGTTGCAATTTGTATTTTTTAACACTGGTTTTGCGTATGAGGTTGTGACATACCAATATGTGGGACCTTGTATTGCGTCACATCTTTGTAAACAGGGTGAATTGTAAGGATAGACATTTGTAAATATGGCGGCATAGCAACGGTAGAAGAGTTGTCTACGAACAAAGAAACCGAAAAAAGAAAGCAAGGAAGGAGAAAAGAAAGAAAGAAAGAAAGAAAGAGAGAGAGAAAGAAAGAATTATACAGAGACGTGACGAATTGCACTTTGACTTTAAAAACACGAAGGATTTCTTTAAAAACACTTCTAAATATTCATGTCAAATGGAACCCGCAACTTTCGGTCAGTTATATTGTTAAATAACTCCTAAACGAAGCATTCTAGGGTCTTAAAAGCTAAAATTTTGAGACAAAAGGTCTCAGAAAAACGTTGCTCACATTGTAATCTATAAGATAAAATTTTATTGGACATTCTATTAAAGTTTTGCCATTACTTATCGATACTACCAATACCAAAGAATATATTCTTCTATGACCTATATTTGAGCGCTTGGTGCTAGAGGCGATCTTTGTGAGGTCACAATTAGAAAATTAGATTCCTCCATCTTATATTTACGCTTTCTATGTACACGGTGGTTTGGGCAGACTGACGAGGTTTATTTCGATAATTATTAATTCAAGATTTTCTTTCGCGACAACTGGACGTTCTATTAATAGTTGCTTGACACCGATGAAGATTGTTTCTAATGCGTGTAGTGCAACCATTCATTTAACTGTTGCCGTATGTACAATGATTGTTACGTATTGTGCAGGGAACTAGGTGGAAATGGACTACGTGTTCATATATTTCAGTTTCACGATACCGCTAGGAAAAATTAAGGTGGGGTTGAACATGCGAGAGTTCTAGCACGGGAACCGTAGTCACCAATTGTTTTAGAAGGAAGTATTACGAAGCTCCGCATCAGGCAAAGACTTTAAAAGCATGGTATGAAGCGCTTTTAGAAACAGGTTGTGAGTCATAGGAGAAAGGAAAAAGGTCGCCGTCTGGTAGCAGACCATAGTAGAAGTTGTAAGGGAGACGTGTGTACGGAATTCAAGGACGTTCTCAAGGAGAAAAAGTTTAGTAAAGCGAATGGGCATTGCCAGATGCATAGGTGGAGTAGAAAAGTATATTATTGATTCCGCGTGAGGAAAATTACATTTGTCAGTTCTGATGCCAGTGGCATTGTCGGTTAAATTTTGTATGTGCGGAAGTTGAAAGTTAGTTGTTGAGACCAGGGCATTGCAAATTTGGTAATGTAGGAAAATACACTATGGATTGCACGCATGCAAGTTTAAATTTGCTTATGGTGAGTCACTGGGAATTATGAAATGGATTGGTGATGCAGGAAAATACATTATAGATTGTACGAGTAGAAGTTTGAAGTTGCCCTTGGTTAGGTCAGAGGGCAATTCCAAATAGTAATGTTAGAAAGAATATTACAGATTGTAAGTGAGTGAGCTATTGATGCCAGGAAGTATTGTCAGATGCATGAATTTGTAAAATACACTAGCAGAACCCGGTAGACGTTGTCCTGCCCTATATCTTGTTTTCTTCTTTCTCTCTACCTCTCTCTTTTCACTCTAACTTTTCTCCTTTCTTTTTCTCCCTCTCGCCTTTTTCCCCTCACTTCCTCGTCTTTCTCTTCCTTGCTTTCCCCCTCTTTTCCTTTCCTTCTCCCTCTATTTTCCTCTTTCAGTCTCTATTTTTCCTTTTCTCTTTCCTTCTTTATTTCTTTTTTCACTTTCTCCCTCACTCCCCTTAATTTCCCAAAAAATTTCCTCTCTCCTCTCTTCCCTCACTTTACGTCTTTACTTCTTTCTCGTTTTTTTTCTTTATTCTTTTCCCCTTATCTCTTTTCACTTTCCTTTTACCTTTCTCTTTTTTCTCTTTTCTCCTTCTCTTTATTCCTCTCCCTTTTCCTTTTCAATAATTTGTTACTATATTGAAGATTTCTCACAGTCTTCTGTCCCATTCACTGACTCACTTTCCATATTATGAGATTTTTAAGCATTTTATGTCGCAATTTTAAAAGAATTATTTCCTCCAAAGCTTTTCCCGGCAATAGCGAAGATATGAAATCTAATCCGCACCTCGAGCGCGCGCGTCAGGAGTGGCAGGCGCTGCGCCGGCCGTACGGCAGCTTCACCACGTTGGGCCGTCGCAGAAGGTGGCGAGCTCCTTGACGCTGCGGCAGAAGCGGAAGTCGTGCGGAGGCGGCGCGCAGAAGTGGGCGCGGTGCGGGGCCGGCGGGTCGGGCAGCGGCGCCGCGCGCCTCGCCCGCCACAGCCCGCGCGGCAGCAGCAGGTCGCAGCCCGTCACCGCTGCCGCACGCCACGCTCGCAGTCGCCTACTACTACTATGGTCACCACATCCGGACGTGGAGGCCATCGATTGATTGCTAGTGATTCCGGACGGTTCAACTACTAAGGTCAGTAGACCCGTACGAGTAGGCCATCGATTGATGGCTAGTGATTCCGGGCGCGTCAACTACTATGGTCAGCAGAGCCGTACGTGTAGGCCATCGTTGATGCTGTGATTCCGGGCCGTCAACTATATGGTCAGAGACCGATTGGCCATCGATTGATTGCTAGTGATTCCGATATGAGTCAGCCCGTAGGCGAAAAGAGCCGGTATTTTCCACTTGATTGGTAAAGAGTAATAGTTCAAGAGGCACCATTAATAACGTTTATTATGACTACAACACATCTCGCGAGACCAGTAAAGAGCTTAGAGTTTGTCTTGGTGGTGGCAGGATGCACATAGAAGGAGATTCCCATTATTGAAAAACCCTCAAGTACACGTGTAAGTAACATCATTTCTCACCATCCACCATTGGAATATTAATCACCATTCGTGATAAAACATGCATTTAACGTACAGCTCTTATGTTCAAAGCCATCGACAAGCATGAGAAAAGGGAATAGTCAAAATGTTTCAACTACAAGGGAAAAAGTAACTGCACGAGCGCTCTGATGTAACTAAAATCAAACTAGTAGTTTATTCAGTTAGTTTATAACGTTAACTATATTGCATTAATAAATTTGAAAACGGCAACATTGCAAGATAGTTTTAACATTTGTACAAGTGCAATAAACTAACATTATATACGAGTTGCATACAATTTTTGTAAAATTACTTTACAAAATTTATAAATGAATGCAGCTTAATTTTAAAAATATTTTTCTCGTAGCGACTCAGATGTTTGACATCTATGCAAAAAACCGGTGGTCGGCTGTTCCGTTTTCTTTAACTTCCCATGATTCTCTTGCAGCGATTGTCTCAATAAGCGATGGAGAAATCATTCCTGCTGCATAATGCTAATACATCATCATATGTGCCATAAATGCTTTGTTACATACGATATCTTAGAATCAAAAAGGTCCACCATAATGTTGGTATAGATACAACTTGTTTGGCGTCTTACTTGTGGGGGGCAGGAAGTCGGCCGGGAAGAAGGGCGGGACGCCGGGCTGAAAGCGGTGCATGGGGCGGCGGTCAGGCGACGGAGGTTGCGGAGGAACTATCGTCCCACACCGACACCTGCACCCGGCCCCCGGCCACGCCCCCGGGCCCTCCCACGGCCCCGCCACGCTGCATGCCACACCACGCCCCTCATTCACTCTCAACCCTTCAATTCTCCCTTCACACACCGACACCTTCACCCGGCACCCGGCCACGCCCCCGGGCCCTCCCGCGGCCCCGTCACACTGCAAGCCACACCACGCCCCTCATTCACTCTCAACCCTTCAATCTCCTTACACACCGACACCTGCACCCGGCCCGCCCCCGGGCCCTCCCACGGCGCCGCCCCGCTGCAAGCCACACCACGCCCTCACTCACTCTCAACCCTTCAATTTACTCTTCACAGACCGACACCTGAACCCGGCGCCCGGCCACGCCCCCGGGCCCTCCCACGGCGCCGCCACGCTGCAAACCACACCACGCCCTCATTCACTCTCAACCCTTCAATTCTCCTCTCACAGACCGACACCTGCACCTGGCCCCCGGCCACGCCCCCGGGCCCTCCCACGGCGCCGCCCCCCCCCCGCCCCCCCTCTCCCTCAACCCCGTTTTTCTCACAGACCGACACCGCCCCGGCCACGCCCCCGGGCCCTCCCCGGCCCCGCACCTGCAAGCCACACCACGCCCCTCATCCTCTCAACCCTTCAATTCTCCCTTCACAACCGACACCTGCACCCCCCCGGCCACGCCCCCGGACCCTCCCACGGCCCCGCCACGCTGCAAGCCACACCACGCCCCTCATTCACTCTCACTCAACCCTTCAATTCTCCCTTCACAGACCGACACCTGCACCCAGCCCCCGGCCACGCCCCCGGGCCCTCCCACGGCGCCGCCCGCTCCAAGCCACACCACGCCCCTCACTCACTCTCTCTCTCTCTCTCAACCCACAGTTCTTTCTTCACAGACCGACACCTGCACCCGGCCACGCCCCCGGGCCCTCCCGCGGCCCCGTCACACTGCAAGCCACACCACGCCCCTCATTCACTCTCAACCCTTCAATTCTCCTTCACACACCGACACCTGCACCCGGCCCCCGGCCACGCCCCCGGGCCCTCCCACGGCGCCGCCACGCTGCAGCCACACCACGCCCCCCTCACTCTCAACCCGTCAATTCTCCTTTTACAGCCCGACACCTGCACCCGGCCCCCGGCCACGCCCCCGGGCCCTCCCACGGCGCCGCCACACTGCAAGCCACACCACGCCCTCATTCACTCTCAACCCGTCAATTCTCCTTTTACAGCCCGACACCTGCACCCGGCCCCCGGCCACGCCCCCGGGCCCTCCCACGGCGCCGCCACCTGCAAACCACCCCCCTCATCACTCTCAACCCGTCAATTCTCCTTTTACAGACCGACACCTGCACCCGGCCTCGCCCCCGGGCTCTCCCACGGCGCCACCACGCTGCAAGCCACACCACGCCTCTCATTCCCACCCCTCTCACACTCTCAACCCACAGTTCTTTCTTCACAGACCGCACCTGCACCCGGCCTCGCCCCCGGGCTCTCCCACGGCGCCACCACGCGCAAGCCACACCACGCCTCTCATTCACTCTCTCTCACTCTCAACCCACAGTTCCTTCCGCACCTGCACCCGGCCTCGCCCCCGGGCTCTCCCACGGCGCCACCACGCGCAAGCCACACCACGCCTCTCATTCACTCTCTCTCCACTCTCAACCCACAGTTCTTTCTTCACAGACCGACACCTGCACCCGGCCTCGCCCCCGGGCCCTCCCACGGCCCCGCCACGCTCCTCACTCACTCTTATCCCTTCACATACTGACACCTGCATCCCGAGACCTGTCACGGCTTCTCTGTGCTGCAAGCCACACCACGCTACATATCTCTAACTTTTATTATTTAACCCATTATTTATTATATAAGGCCCGCAGCCCACATCAACAACTGCAACCAGGTCTGGAAATCCCCTCTCCCTGCCACGTCTAATGAGCGCGAAAAAAATCAAGGTTTGTTAAAACGTCGATATTTTCGAACACAATCACATGTTTTGAATTAGTTGTTTTCTTCTGATCGGTATATTTGTTCAGAGACTTGGAGATTATCGTAAAAAGTTATTTGACATAAATTACCTTTCTGGTATTTATATTTTTGTGGATAGCTCGTCTTTAACAGTCATTCACATCTGTTACTTTTATCGACCCCCAGACGGAACGAAACCGTTTGCTATTTGCAACCTTCTCCAGTATTTATACCTTTTTGTATTTTTGTACGTGCTATTATCGTTAAACTCCTTTTTGAAGCTTGACCACATGGAAAATTTATTAATATTATTAAAAATTATTCTGAAAATATCGGATCGTTTGTTCGTAATTTTTGCTTAAAATTGATGCAATTAAAAAACATTTCTCCAAAAATACTCAGAATGATTTCGTTTTTTCGCAGATAAAACGGGAAGCACAATTATTGGTGAGGCACTAATTTTTTGAAAACTATCTTTTTTTGAAAATAGCAACTAAAAAAACACAAGAAATTATGTTGTTTTGTAGCACCACTGGTTTGAAATGGAGAATAGGATATCTGCTAATATGGTCTGACTTGCTCCCCTTTTATACTACTATTGTATATAGGGGATTTTCAGCTAAATGAATACTTAGTTAACTGGAGAAACTTTTTGCAAGTACGTTTACAAATTTTTTGAAAATCGGCTTCAAATTTTCGCTTTTAGTATTTGTAACTGTAATTTCATAAACATTATTTCCTTTAAAATTCCATAGGACAGTGTCATAAAGACATGTGAAAGTATTAATTCAATATTGAGACGATCTGATGTTTTTATATGAAGATATTGAATCTATTACCTTCACATGTCTTTATGACTCTGTCCTATGGAATTTTTCAAGGAAGTAATATTTCAAGGAAGTATGGTTTCTTGACAATGTTGTACTTTCGTGTGTTTGTAAATAATTGAGTGAAGTCGTTATTTATTATTAAAAAATATTTTTATTATTTGTTAACCCACTTCGTATTTGTAATTTATATATTGTATTGTTTTTGAAACCTCTCCTCTTTTCTTGGAAAACCTCCCACCCGTCAGCTGATAGTTTACATTGGGTTCTAATCAGGTTGCAAGTGCCATGCCAGGCGTTCCTTTGCACGCCCCGTTGCAAATATTTATATTACTTTGTTGTCATTATGATATTTTGTTTGTTTTACATTGGTGAGTCTCTATGTTTTACTATATGATATTTTGTCTATCTTTTTTTTTAACTATGTATATATGTGATAAATTAAAAAAGGTTTTTGTAATCCCTGTCTGTCAAAAATTGTGCCCAAATACATAAGTTGAAAAAAGTGGGGGGAAAAATTTTCTGTTAAAGTGGGGACTGAAAATTTAATGTTATTAAATGTTTTTTTTTTATTGAATATTTGTTTTATTTCCCCAATTTCTGTTCATTTGTTTTAATTTTTTCAGAAAGAAAGATAAGTATGATAAGTGTTACAAATAATAATTATAATGCAAAAGAGAGTAAGTCTTCTTGGTGCACCATTAGTTTTACAATGAAATTTTTCAACTTTTTATTAATTCACCGTAACTTTCAATATTAAAATTTCCCAATGATTTAAGTACCCGAAAGAGTATTGAGCGTAATTTAGTACGTCATTCCTAAATTCTTAACGATAATAAATTGTAAAACATTCAATCAATATAATGAGATTTTTAAATTAAAAAACTGGCATTTACACACAAGAATTGATTTTTTATATTGTTTAATATCCCTTGAAGGAAATCCTTATTATTAATGAAAGGAACATTTCTGAATTCAAGAAGAACAAAATGTTATTTTACATGATCAACAGAGCATCAGCTCGGATTGGAACGAAGTGAGAATCTGGCATGTTTGTCAGTGTGTGTTTGGTACATACCTCATGGCGTTTGCAGACGCTAATACACTTACAGAACAGAAAATCACATGATTTTCGTAGAGGGAACGTAGCTTCACAATTTCTAAACTCGTTGCCTGGTAAATTTTGCATTAATTATTGTATTTTTCAGAACGCATTGTTCCTGTAGCATCAATTTATTGAATTAAACTGAACTGTATATCAAAATGAAAGGAATCCCCTGAGACATTTTCAAAGATTTTTTTTTTTGAAAATGGCACCGACTTTTTTCTTTATTTGTAAAGACCAAAGTGCGCTTATTGTAACAATACAGGATGTCCAGAAGCTCCTGTTACAAAAAATATTCCAGATTCTGTGTTGACATTTATGAAGAATGGCAGATCCAGTTTTTCCGAAAAACATTTCGTCTTGAAGAAAATTGAGTTTAAATGTTGCCCCCGGGGAAATTAAAACCGGCCGCGTCCAGAACGGGGGGGTTTTAAAAAGAGGCTGCTAAGTTTAGAGTGAGGCTCGAGTGAGGATCGAGTGGGAATCGAGTGAGGCTCGAGTGAGGTAAACATCGCTTGCCGCACACTAATGTAGGTATATTTTTTCAGTGTCTAATTTGATATCCAATTTTTTCGTCTCACTGTTTTCACTCTTCCCCTGTATACCTGCGAAGAATATGGGGTTTTATGAGGATGAACTACCGTCGTCAGTTCCTACACAATCTGTTAAGCCGAGAGCCAGCAAGAAAAAACCACGATATAAGCTCAAAGCAAAAACGTTTGGGGGTTAGCCATGTTATGAGGGGGGAAACGGATGGCGGCCTTTTGTGTCAACGTTTGGGGTGCCATTTTTTTAATATAACGAAAAAACTATGCCCTTTCGGGATGATTACAAAGCTAATTCTTGTTAAATATTGTTCGTTTGATGGACAAAGGTTGGGGAGGGGTATGATACAGAGCATCTCAAAAAACCCCATATTGAATTCAAAGGCTTTTTTAATGTCCTTGTATTCGTTCTCGGGGCTTATATTTTTATCTAAAGGGGAAAAAAATTTTTTTCAACGTGATTGAGACCACCCACCGGTTTGGAGGCGGACCCCATACAGACGCAGTAATAAAGATATTGTAGCATTCGTTGGCGGCTCGGGGGGAGGATGAAGAAATCCGCCCGGGGAGCGAATAGCCCAGGCGCTAGGGTTGGGTAGGATTTTTTTTAGACAAGAGGGGACGCCGGCGGATTTGGGACGTCGGGGGAAAATTGCCTCCCCCCACGCTCAACGGCTCACGTGAGGCGAAAAGGGGGTTTAAAAAAGGAGCCACCCCGAGGGTTTTAAAATTGCGTTTTGGAAAAAAATTTTCCCCCCAGATAAGGAGCGTTTCGTCCCTGAGGGGTGACAGAAACGGAGGGGCCCCACCCATGCACTGAGGGGGGCCCACTAAAAAGGGTGTATTCACAGGCGGGGGGTTTGGGGAAATACAGGAAAGGGATTTACGAAGTTAATGTAATTTTTGTAGATTCTTTTTAAAAAAAGCTTTTACATTTTTTATTTTAATTTTTTTAAAATTTTTTCGTCTAATTTTACGACACGGTCTCCAAGCCCCCTTTAAGGGGGGTTAGGCTTTGTACTGGGAAAAACCCCCAAATGTGCTTTTTATTTTTTTAAATCCATATTTGTAGTAATACTATATTTTGAGTAAATTTAATTTGTCAAGCCCACGTCGCAGTCAGTCATGCCTTTATCCCCTTTGGCCGGGGCCGACCCCTTAGATCCGGGGTTTCCTGGCCGGTCACCCAACCACGAACATGCGAGTCTCTATTATGAAAAAATCCTTAAGTTAACTAAAAATACTAAATTTTATTTAAAAAACGGATAATCGACGTTCTATTGTATTACTATGAATGTATTGGTGGAGAAATGCTGACATATGAATTGATAGGTGACTTTTCATTCAGTGAAATGCATTGTGTATAGCTCGTAACAAGAACAAAAATGTAGATGATCAAATAGGCTTCAACCCATTTCTAAAAAGCTAAACGTTTCTAAACGTTTAACATAAGCTCGATTGTAAATAAAACCACTATCTATCTTATTGCGTTTTATCCATAACCGCCGTTCAACAATGAACTTCTCAAATTAGCATCGCGGCATTGTTGCACAAATTGCAAATAATATTTGTAGATTGCTTGAATAAAATACATAAATACATTAAGAATACAAATTTAGAATAGAGTAGATATAGAATTAATACTGACATTGCAATACTAAATTATAATTAAAATTAAATTAATTAATTTTTTTCCCTTTGGGGTCCAATCAGTTGATGAAAGATAGATATTTCATTCATTTCAAGCAGAAATTTCGCGGAAACCACTATTTTTTTCAAACAAATGTACATGACTTTTTTTAATGAGCTGACTTTTTAAAACATATTTCGTGTAAAACAAAAATCTCTATCTTCCATTTTGTAGTTTCCAAAGTTAATTTCACATTTTGACAAACGAGCATATCCGAAAATGAAAATATCACTATATTTTTTTGTCCTTTTACATAAATAGAGAAAAAGTAAAGAAAAAAACATAAGCATTATAAAAAGTATAAAGACGCTTTTTAAATTTTTTAAAAAAACTTTCTTGTGAGCCGGATTTTAATCGTGGGGGAAGGGGGTTTTGTTTTTTTCCCTGTACTGCTACCTCCCACATTCCCGGGTGGGTTGGCTGAATTTTGATAAACCCAATATTTTTGACAAACTAAAACGCATCATTTGTGCCGTAATATGCCCTATTAGTTTTTAATGCTTTTTAAAAAAAATGACAAACAAAATTTAGGATATTGTTTTGAATTAACTCATTTCTTGGGTATGCAGGAATTTCCAAATTCAGTGACATATGATCTTGGACATGACCAAAGTCAAGCATGGAGGGCAAACTCCCCTTTAATTTTCTTACGGCTATCATTTTTCATATAAAATATACCAAAACAATACCTTACAAATCTTTTTTAAAGTAACCTCTTCTAAATTCTCCTCTAATTCCAAGGCAACGTTTCTCTTGTTCTTCTATTCACTCCTTGTAGCGTAGAGCCATCATTTACCCCCTTATTATGTAATATTTTGTATATTTCAATAATGGTAATAAAGATAATGGAAAGAACTTCATTACGTTCAGCGATGACAGAAGAACAACTCAATGAATTATACTCAGTGTACAGGATACTTATTTCAGAAAAGGAAGAACTACAAATGAAATCTTTTTTAGATTATCTGGGGAATTGTGATGATTCAAATCGTTATTTTTCAAATTAGTTAATTATACAAATATTATATTTTCAAATTCTTTATATATTCATTAAGAATATCAAATCTTCATTTATCGATTTCATATTAATGATAATTTTTATTGTTAAAAAACTAATTTGAGGGAAAATGCCAGTAAAAAGGGTTTTTTCATGCACAAATGCAAAGTTCAATTTTGAGCACTAGTTTTAAAAGTTAGATGATCCTCAAATGTTCAAATAAAACGATGTTCCAATGTTGAATGCAACAAAGAAATCCAGTACTTTCGTCTCACCTCATCATCTATATTAATGATCTAGAAGTAAAAAAAGTACCAAAATGATTTTGTACTAGAATTAAAAATAAAATTGAGTTCTTTTACACGTAAAAGTGATTTTAAGTTTATTATAAGAATGCGTCCCTCGACCTATCGGCCTAATGTACCGAAAATTCACACTTGCGAAATAAAACGCTAGGTACTTTTACAAATCGTAATGCAAACAATTATTTTATATTCTAATTTGTTAATATTTATTTCATTTGTATATGTCAATTTATGATTTATTTCATTTAGTTTGTCAGTACTTATTTTACGTAACTAATACTCCATAGATAATAGTTATTATTTCATTTTTAACAAAAATAAAATTAAAATAATAATTCCTCTAATTTGTTAATATTTATTTTGTATATGTTTTTTTATGATTTATTTTATTTAAAATATATAATCTTTCCTTCCTAACATTCCTGGCATACGTTTGTGTTACAAATAGTATACCATTAGCTAGGTCCAACAACTTTGACAAACCTACTACTACCTACTACAAACTTTTCTTGAACGATGTATTGAAAAAATGCGGATGGAGGGGGGGGGTATTGGTTACAAAGTCGGTCAATAGAGTATTTACAGTAATGCCCACCTCTGGAAAATGAAAGCCTACCTACTACGTGTGCGGCCAGGTTATCGCTCTGGGTAAGCAACAGCAGGGTCACTAGATACGAGTTTTAGGTGCCTCCCTTGAAGGACCTGGACCTGCCTCAGCAATTTCTTTAGATAATCCTAATAAAGCTAAACAGAAGTTCTCGACTATGAAAGCAACGTGCTTTGACTACCTGTTGTTTCGCGCCAACGAATTTTTAATGTTTGAAATGTTGTCATCAATGCTCGCTGCGAGCTTTTGCCTTCAACTGTTTTGCTCAAGGGAGGATAAGCAGTCTGTCGTTCAGGTTGAGTAATTATTGATTTACCTGCCTGAACGGAGACACTGCTGCTACTCCACGGAACTTCATACACGCAAAGATCAGCGCCCCATCTAGCGGCAAATGGATTAACCAAGGCTATGGCCCGCGGTGCTCAGCAGGCCGCCGGCGCTCGCGCGGGCAACACACGGCGCTGCCGGGAGCGGGGACGGCAGATTCGGCGCACGGGGCCCCACCCACGCTCCGCCCACGCCCTCGCCCTCCCGCCGCCGCCCCGAGGGCACGCGTCGCGCGTCCTGCACACAACGGGCTCGGCGACCGCGCTCGACCGGACCAGGTGCAATGGACGGCGCGAGAGCAGAGGATAATCAAATTCCCCAAGTGACGATGAAGTGTCTACTTTATTAGATATGCTTGTGTGTCCTCGCAGTACCTATAACATTGATCACATGTATATAGACATCTCCTAGTTGAATACGTTTGCTATTACTTCCGCTAACATACGATAGGGGAGCTGCAAGCGCAATAAATCGGTTAGAAACGTCGTAAACTTTGGGGGTTAATGCTCCCGGGTGGCAGATTTGCGATCGATGTAACCGACTGTTGCTTCTCCGCCCATCGCCCCGGCGCGCCCCGCCCACTTTGCCTCGCCACAGCATCTCCCCCGCACGCAGAGTGGGCGCTACCACCGCAGAACACGAGGTGCGCCTCGCCGGCGCACCTACCTCTCTACACTTAATTCTCCCCTACTTCACTCCTCCCCACAGCCCCAATCGACCCTCCTCACCCTCTCATTTCACGCCCCACATCGCCACTGCACCCTCTGTCTTTCACTCCTCTCCTAACACCTCACCCCTCCCCACAGCCCCACTCTGACCCCCCTCTCACCCTCATTCTCACGCTTCCCCACATCGCCACTGCACCCTGTCTTTCACCTCCTACTCACCCTCCCACAGCCCCACCTGACCTCTCCTCACCTTCGCCCACTCTCCCACATCGCCACTGCACCCTCTGTCCTTTCACCTCTCCCCACTTCACTCCCTCCCCACAGCCCCACCAGACGCTCCTCACCCTCCCATTCTCACCTCCCACATCGCCACTGCACCCTGTCTTTTCACCTCCCTACTCACCCTCCCCACAGCCCCACCAGACGCCTCCTCACCTCACTCTCACCCTCCCCACATCGCCACTGCACCCTGTCTTTCACTCCCTCCCACCACCTCCCACAGCCCCACTCCGACCTCCTCACCCTTTCATTCTCACCCTTCCCCCACATCGCCACTGCACCCTGTCTTTCACCTCCCTACTCACTCCTCCCACAGCCCCACTCAGACGCTCCTCACCCTCATTCTCACGCCTCCCACATCGCACTGCACTCCCTGTCTTCACCTCCCTACTCACCCTCCCACAGCCCTCCCACCAGGACGCTCACCTCCTATTCTCACGCTCTCCCACATCGCCAATCGCACCTTTGTCTTTTCACTTCTCCTACTGCCCCTCCCAGAGCCCTACTTCCAGACGCTCTCCACCCTTGGCCTCACCTCTCACATCGGGCACTGCACTCCTGCTCCTACCTCCTACTCACCTCCCACAGCCCCATTCGACTTCTCCTAACCTTTCTATTCTCACGCTTCCCACATCGCCACTCGCACCCTGTCCTTTCACCCCTCCCCTACTCACCCCTCCCCCACAGCCCCACTAGACGCTCCTCACCCTCTCATTCTCACCCCTCCCCACATCGCCACTGCACCTGGTCTTTTCACTCCCTCCTCACTCACCCTCCCACAGCCCCACTCCGACCTCTCACCCTCTCATTCTCACGCTTCCACATCGCCACTGCACCCTGTCTTTTTCACTCCCTCTCTCTACTCACCCCTCCCCCCACAGCCCCACTCGACCCTCTCACCCTCATTCTCACGCTCTACATCGTCACTGCACCCTGTCTTTTCACCTCCCCACTCACCCTCCCCACAGCCCCACTCCGACCTCTCACCTCTCATTCTCACAGCCGATCGCCACCTGCACTTGTCTTTTCACCCCTCTCCCTTCATCCCTCCCCCATACCACACTCGACCCTCCTCACCCTCTCATTCTCACGCTTCCCCCACACTCTGCCACTCGCACCCTGTCTTTTCACCCCTCTCCTACTCACCCCTCCCCCACAGCCCCACTCTGACCCTCCTCACCCTCTCATTCTCACGCTTCCCCACATCGCCACTGCACCTCTGTTCTTTCACCTCCCCTACTCACCCTCCCCACAGCCCCACTGACCCTCCTCACCCTCTCTCATTCTCACGCTTCCACATCACTACTCGCACCCTGTCTTTTCAATCCCTCTCCTACTCACCTCCTCCCCACAGCCCCACTCTGACCTCCTCACCCTCTCATTCTCACGCTTCTACATCGCCACTGCACCCTGTCTTTTCACCCTCTCCTACTCACCCTCCCACAGCCCCACTCCACAGGACGCTCCTCACCTCTCATTCTCACGCTTCCCACATCGCCATCTGCACCTGTCTTTTCACCCTCTCCTACTCACTCCCTCCCCACAGCCCCACTCTGACCTTCCTCACCTTCCCCATTCACGCCTCACATCGCCATACTGTGCCCTGTCTTTCACCCTCCTACTCACTTCTCTCTACAGCTCCCACTCCGACCCTCCTCAATTCTTTCATTCTCACCCTCCCACATCGCCACTGCACCTCTGTCCTTCTACTCCTCCCACTCACCTCCCCACAGCCCCACTAGACGCTCCTCACCTCCCATTCTCACCTCCCCACGCCACTGCACCCTGTCTTTCACCCTCCCCCACTCACCCTCCCCAATAGCTCCACTCCAGACGCCTCACCCTCATTCTCACTCTCCCACATCGCCACTGCACTGTCTTTTCAATTCCCTCCCCCCCTACTCACTCCTCCCCACAGCCCCACTCTGACCCTCCCCAATTTTCATTCTCAATTCTTCCACATCGCCACTGCACCCTGTCTTTCACCCTCCCCTACTCGCCCTCCCCCACAGCCCCACTAGACGCTCCTCACCCTCTCATTCTCACCCCGCTCCCACATCGCCACTCGCACCCTGTCTTTTCACCCTCCCTACTCACCTCCCACAGCCCCACCAGACGCGCCCACCCTCCTCATTCTCACGCTCCCCACATCAGGCCAATCGCACCTGTCGCCACCCCTCCCCACTGCCTCCCCACAAAGCCCACTCTGATTCTCACCCTCTCATTCTCACTCTCCCCACATCGCCACTGCACCCTGTCTTTTCACCCTCCCACTCACCCTCCCCACAGCCCCACCCTGACCCTCCTCACCCTTCATTTCACCCCTCCCCACATCGCCACTGCACCCTGCTTTTTTTCAATTCTCCCCTACTCACCCTCCTCTACAGCCCACTCTGACCCTCTCACCTCTTCTTCATATTCTCACCTGTCCCCACATCGCCACTGCACCTCTGTCTTTCACCTCCCCACTGCCCCTCCCACAGCCCCACTCAGACGCTCCACCCTCTCATTCTCACGCTGGTTCATGCGCTATCAAGTGACCAGACTCCTGTCTTTTCACTCTCCTCTACCTACCTCATAGTCTCCCACTGACGCTCCACCTTCCTATTCTCACGTTTCCCTATATCAAGCAAACGCACTTGTCTTTTCACCCTCCCTACTCGCCCTCCCCATTGCTCTAATTAGACGCCTCACCTTCTCATTCTCACGTTTCCACATCGCCAATCTGCATCTCTGTCTTTTCACCCTCTCCTACTCACCCTCCCCACAGCCCCACTGACCCTCCTCACCTTTCATTCTCACCCTCCCCACATCGCCACTGCACCCTGTCTCCACCCTCCCCACTCACCCTCCCCACAGCCCCACCAGACGCTCCTCACCTCTCATTCTCACGCTTCCACATCGCAATCTGCACTCCTGTCTTTTCACCCTCTCCTACTCACTCTCCCACAGCCCCACTCGGGACTCTCCCACCCTCCCATTCTCACGCTCCCACCGCCACTGCACCCCTGTCTTTTCACCCCTCCTACTCACCCCTCCCCCACAGCCCCACTCGACCCTCCTCACCCTTTCATTCTCACCCCTCCCCCACATCGCCACTCGCACCCTGTCTTTTCACCCCTCCTACTCACCTCCCCACAAAGCCCCACTAGACGCTCCTCACCCTCATTCCCCACCCTCCCCACATCGCCACTGCACCCTGTCTTTTCACCCTCCCTACTCACCCTCCCCACAGGGCCCCACCAGACGCTCCTCACCTCCATTCTTTACTGCCTCCCACATCGCCAAGGCCCAGACCCTGTCTTTCACCCCTCCCCACTCCGCCCGTCCTCCACAGCCCCACCAGACGTCCACTCCTCTCATTCTCACTCCTCCCATCGCCACTGCACCCTGTCTTTCACCTCCCCATCTACCCTCCCCAGCCCCACTCCGACCTCCTCACCCTTTCATTCTCACCCATCTCCCCATTTCACATCGCCACTGCACCTCTGTCTTTCACCCTCCCCACTCGCCCTCCCCAGCAGCCCCACTTAGACGCTCCACCTCTCATTCTCACGTTTCCCCCACATCGCTAATCGCACCCTGTCTTTTCACCCTCCTACTCACCCCTCCCCACAGCCCCACTCCAGACGCTCCTCACCCTCATTCTCAGCCTCCCCACATCGCCAATCGCACCCTGTCTTTTCACCCCTCCCCTACTCACCCTCCCCACAGCCCCTCCCACTAGACGCTCCTCACCCTCCCATTCTCTCACGCCTCCCACATCGCCACTGCACCCTGTCTTTTCAATCCTCCTACTCGCTCCTCCCACAGCCCCACTAGACGCTCCTCACCTCTCATTCACGCCTCCCACATCGCCAATCGCACCCTGTCTTTTCACCTCCCTACTTCACCCTCCCCACAGCGCCCCACTCAGACGCTCCTCACCCTCCCATCTCTCACGCCTCCCCACATCGCCACTCGCACCCTGTCTTTTCAACCCTCCCCTACTCGCCCCTTCCCCACAGCCCCACTCAGACGCTCACCTCTCAGCCTCCTCACGCCTCTACATCGCCAATCGCACTTGTCTTTCACCCCTCTCCTACTCACCCCTCCCCCACAGCCCCACTCCGACCCTCCTCACCCTCCCCATTCTCACGCCTCCCCCACATCGCCACCTGCACCTCTGGGTCTTTTCAACCCTCCCCTACTGCCCCTCCCCACAGCCCCACCAGACGCTCCTCACCTCCCATTCTCACGCCTCCCCACATCGCCAATCGCACCCCGGCCTTTTCACCCTCTCACTCACCCTCCCCACAGCCCCACTCTGACCCTCCTCCTCACCCTCATTCTCACGCCTCCCACATCGCCACTGCACCCTGTCTTTTTCTAAACCCTCCCCTATCAGCCCTCCCCACAGCCCCACCTAGACGCTCACCCTCTCATTCTCACGCCTCCCCACATCGCCAATCGCACCCTGTCTTTTCACCCTCCCTACTCACCCTCCCCACAGTGTCCCACTCCACAGACGCTCCTCACCTCTCATTCCCACGCTCTCCCACATCGCCACTCGCACCCTGTCTTTTCAACCTCCTCTACTTGCTCCTCCCACAGCTCCCACTAGACGCTCACCTCTCATTCTCACGCCTCCCCACATCGCTAATCGCACCCTGTCTTTCACCCTCCCCACTCACCCTCCCCACTGCCCCACTCAGATTCCTCACCCTCCATTCTCACGCCTCCCACACTCCGCCAATCGCAACCTGTCTTTTCACCCTCCCACTTCCACCCCTCCCCCACAGCCCCACTACACGCTCCTCCACCCCCATTCTCACCTCCCACATCGCCACTGCACCCTGTCTTCAACCCTCCCTACTGCCCTCCCCACAGCCCCACTAGACGCTCCTCACTCCTCCCTATTCTCACGCTCTCCCACATCGCCACTGCACCCTGTCTTTCAACCCTCCCTACCTGCCCTCCCCACAGCCCCACTACAGACGCCTCACCTCTCATTCTCACGCCTCCCACACTGCCACTCGCACCCTGTCTTTTCACCCCTCCCACGCACTCTCCCCACAGCCCTGACTAGACGCCTCACCCTCTCATTCTCACGCCTCCCCCACATCGCCACTGCACTTGTCTTTCTTAACCCTCCCTACTCGCCCTCCCCACAGCTCCCACTCAGGACGCTCACTCTCTCATTCTCACGCCTCCCCACATCGCCAATCGCACTGGTTTTTCACCCCTCCTACTCACCCTCCCCACAGCCCACTCCGACTCCTCCTCACCTCATTCTCACGCCCCACACATCGCCACTGCACCCTGTCTTTCAACCTCCCTACTCGCCTCCCACAGCCCCACTCAGACGCTCACCTCTCATTCTCACGCCTCCCACATCGCTAATCGCACCTGTCTTTTTCACCCTCTCCTACCCCCCTCCCCCACAGCCCCACTCGACCCTCCTCACCCTCTCATTCTCACGCCTCCCCCACATCGCCAATCGCACCCTGTCTTTTCACCCCTCCCCTACTCACTCCCTCCCTGGCTGTGCCCCACCAGACGCCTCACTCCCTTCATTCCCATGCCTCCCACATCGCCACTGCACCCTGTCTTCAACCTCCCCACGCCCCTTCCCACAGCCCCACTCAGACGCTCTCACCATCTCATTCTCACGCCTCCCCACATCGTGCGCTAATCGCACCCTGTTTTTCACCTCCCTACTTCACCTCACTCCACAGCCCCACATAGACGCTCACCCTCTCATTTCACGCCTCCCACATCGCCACTGCACCCCGTCTTTCAACCCTCCTACTCGCCCCCTCCCACAGCCCCACTCAGACGCTCCTCACCCTCCCATTCTCACGCCTCCCATCGCCACTGCACCCTGTCTTTTCACCCTCCTACTCACCCTCCCCACAGGCCCCACTCTTCCGACCCTCCTCACCTCATTCTCACGCTCTCCCACATCGCCACTGCACCTCTGTCTTTCAACCCTCCCGTACTCGCCCTCCCCCCACAGCCACTCAAACGCTCACCCTCTCATTCTCACGCCTCCCCCACATCGCCAATCGCACCCTGTCTTTTCACCCCTCCCCTACTCACCCCTCCCCCACAGCCCCACTAGACGCTCCTCACCCTCTCATTCTCACGCTCTCCCCCACATCGCCACTCGCACTCCCGTCTCAACCTCCCTACTTCGCCTCCTCCCCCCACAGCCCCACTCAGACGCTCCTCACCCTCATTCTCACGCCTCCCCACATCGCTAATCGCACCTTGCCCACCTCCCTACTCTCGCCCTCCCCAGCCCCACTCAGACGCTCACCTCATTCTCACGCTCCCATCGCTAATCGCACTCCTGTCTTTTCACCTCCCTACTCACAACTCCCACAGCCCCACTAGACGCTCCTCACTCCTCTCATTCTCACGCCTGCCCACATCGCAATCGCACCCTGTCTTTTCACCCTCCTACCAATTCCTCCCCAGCCCCACTAGACGCTCCTCACCTTCCTCACTCACGCTCTCCCCACATCGCCACTCGCACCCTGTCTTTTCAACCTCCCTACTCGCCCTCCCCACAGCCCCACTCCAGACGCCCTCACCCTCTATTCACGCTCCCACATCGCCAATCGCACCCTGTCTTTTCAACCTCCCTACTCGCCCTCCCACAGCCCCACTCAGACGCCTCACCCTCCCATTCTCACGCTCCCACATCGCCACCGCACCTCTGCTCCACCCTCCTACTCACCCCTCCCCACAGCCCCACTCTCGGCTGACCTCTCCTCAATTTTTCATTCTCACTGCTCCCACATCGCTACTTGCACCCCGTCCTTCATTCTCACTAATTCCTCCCCACAGCCCCACTAGACGCTCCTCACCCTCTCATTCTCACCCTCCCCCCACATCGCCACCCGCACCCTGTCTTTTCACCCTCCCTACTCGCCCTCCCCACAGGCCCCACTAGACGCTCCACCCTCTCATTCTCACGCGCCTCCCCACATCGCTAATCGCACCCTGTCTTTTCAACCCTCCCCTACTCAAATTCTCCCCACAGCTTCTCCCACTCAGACGCTCACCCTCATTTCACGCTCTACATCGCTAATCGCACTGTCTTTTCAACCTCCCTACTCCGCCCTCCCCACAGCCCCACTCAGACGCTCCTCACCCCTCTCATTCTCACGCCCCACATCGCCACTGCACTCTGTCTTTCACCCTCCCTACTCGCCCTCCCACAGCCCCACTCAGACGCTCACCTCTCATTCTCACGCCTCTACATCGCTAATCGCACCCTGTCTTTTCACCCTCCCCTACTCACCCTCCCCACAGCCCCACTAGACGCTCCTCACCCTCTCATTCTCCCGCCTCCCCCACATCGCCAATCGCACCCTGTCTTTTCACCCTCCCCTACTCACCCCTCCCCACAGCCCCACTAGACGCTCCTCACCCTCTCATTCTCACGCCTCCCCCACATCGCCAATCGCACCCTGTCTTTTCACTCCTCTCCCCTACTCACCTCCCCACAGCCCCACCAGACGCTCCACCCTCATTCCCACGCCTCCCACATCGCCACTGCACCCTGTCTTTCAACCCTCCCCACTGCCCCTCCCCACAGCCCCACTCAGACTCCTCACCCTCTCATTCTCATGCCTCCCATATCAAAGACCGCACTCATCTTCAATTCCTCCCCACTCGCCCTCCCACAGCCGGCCCCACCAGACGCTCCTCACCTCTCATTCTCACGCCCCACATCGCTAATCGCACCCTGTCTTTTCACCTCCCCATCACCCTCCCCACAGCCCCACTCACGCTCACCCTCTCATTCTCACGCTTCCCACATCGCCAATCGCACCCTGTCTTTTCACCCCTCCCCTACTCCCACCTCTCCTCTACAGCTCCCACTCAGACGCTCCACCCTCTCATTCACGCCTCCCACATCGCCACTGCACCCTGTCTTTCAACCCTCCCCTCTACTCTGCCCTCCCACAGCCCCACTCAGACGCCTCACTCCATTCTCACGCTCTCCCACATCGCCAATCGTGCACCCTGTCTTTTCAACCTCCTACTCGCCCTCCCCACAAAGTCTCTGCTAGACGCTCACCTCTCGCCTCACGCCTCCCACATCGCCAATCGCACCCTGTCTTTTCAATTCCTCTCCTACTCACCCTCCCCCACAGCCCCACTCGACCCTCCTCACCCTCTCATTCTCACGCCTCCCCCACATCGCCACTCCTCGCACCCCAGTCCTTTCACCCCCTCCCCTACTCACCTCCCACAGCCCACTCGACCCCTTCACCCGCTCATTCTCACGCCTCCCATCCCCACTGCACCCTGTCCTTCACTGCTCCCTACTCACCCTCCCCAGCCCCATCGACTTCCTCACTCCTCTCTCATTCTCACGCTCTCCCCACATCGCCACTGCACTTGTCTTTTCAATTCTCCTACTCACCCCCTCCCCACAACCCCACTCAGACGCCCTCACCCTCCCACCTCTCACCCCTCCCACATCGCACTGCACCTTGTCTTTTCACTCCTCCCTACTTCACCGCTCCCCACAGCCCCACTCAGACGCTCCTCACCTCTCATTCTCACGCCCCACATCGCCACTGCACCTTATTCCTTTCACCCCCTCTCCTACTCACCTCTCCCCCACAACCCCACTATCGCCTCACCCTCTCATTCTCACCTCCCCACATCGTAACCCTGCACCCTGTCTTTCACTCCTCCCCACTTCCACCCTCCCCTACTTACTCCCCTCCCCCAATAGCCCCACCTCTCGACCCTCCTCACCCTCTCATTCTCACGCTCTCCCCACATCGCCACTGCACTCCTGGGTCCTTTCACTCCTCCCTACTCACCCCTCCCCATGCTCTCACTCTGACTTCCTACTTTCCTATTTCACTCTCTCCCCATGCATCGCGCCACTTCTGCACTTTGAGCCCCACTCCCATACTCACCCTCCCCACAGCCCCACCTGACCCTCACCCTCCTCATTCTCACCCCCCCACATCGCCACTCGCACCCTGTCTTTTCACCCCTCCCCTACTCACCCCTCCCCTACTTACCCCTCCCCCACAGCCCCACTCAGACGCTCCACCCTCTCATTCTCAATTCTCCCCACATCGCCACTGCACCCTGTCTTTTCTTACCCTCCCCAATTTCCGCTCCTCCCCACAGCCCCAGCTGTGACGCTCCACCCTCATTCTCACGCTTCCCAGCATCGCCACTCGCACCTGTTCACCCTCCCCACTACCCTCCCCACAGGCCCCACTAGACGCTCCTCACCCTCATTCTCACCCCTCCCACATCGCCACTGCACTTGTCTTTTCACCCCTCCCCTACTCGCCCCTCCCCCCACTGCCCCACTAGACGCTTCTCACCCTCTCATTCTCACGCCTCCCCCACATCGCCAATCGCAACCTGTCTTTTCACCCCTCCCCTACTCACCCCTCCCCACAGCCCCACTCACACGCCTCTCACCCTCATTCTCTCACCCCTCCCCATCTGCCACTCGCACCCTGTCTTTTCACCCCTCCCCATCCTCGCCCCTCCCCACAGCTGCCCCACTAGACGCTCCTCACTCTCTCATTCTCACGCCTCCCACATCCCCACTGCACCTCTGTCTTTTCACCCTCCCTACTCACCCCTCCCCACAGCCCCACTCAGACGCTCCTCACCCTCCATTCTCACGCCTCCTGCACATCGCCAATCGCACCCTGTCTTTTTCACCCTCCTACTCACCCTCCCACAGCCCTACTGACCCTCCTCACCCTTTCACTCACCCCTCCCACATCGCCACTGCACCCTGTCTTTTCACTCCTCCCCACTAACCCTCCTCCACAGCCCTACTCCAGACGCTCCTCACCCTCTCATTCTCCCCCCTCCCCCACATCGCCACTCGCACCCTGTCTTTTCACCCCTCCCCTACTCACCCCTCCCCAACTCACCCTCCCCACAGCCCACTCGACCCTTCACCTCTCATTCTCACGCCTCCCACATCGCCACCTGCACTCTGTCCTCACCCTCCCTACTCACCTCCCCACAGCCCCACTCTCTGACCCCTTCACTCCGCTCATTCTCACGCCTCCCACATCCCCATCTGCACCCTGTCCTTCACCCCCTCTCCCCTACTCACCCCTCCCCCCACAGCCCCACTGACCTCTCACCCTCTCATTCTCACGCTCTCCCCACATCGCCACCTGCACCCTGTCCTTTAACCCCTCCCCTGTACTCCACCTCCCACAGCCCCACTGACCCTCCACCCTCTCATTCTCGTTCTCCCCCACATCGCCACTGCACTCCTGTCTTTTCACTCTCCCTACTCACCCTCCTCACTCAACCTCCCCACTTCCACCCTCCCTACTCACCCCTCCCCCACAGCCCCACTCGACCCCTTCACCCGCTCATTCTCACGCCTCCCCCACATCGCCACTCGCACCCTGTCCTTTCACCCCTCCCCACTCACCCTCCCCACAGCCCCACCTGCAGACGCTCCTCACCCTCTCATTCTAACGCTTCCCCACATCGCCACTGCACCCTCGGTTCTTCACCCTCCCTACTCACCCTCCCCCACAGCCCCACCCAGGACGCTCACCTCACTCTCACTCCTCCCCACATCGCCACTGCACCCTGTCTACCTCCCTACTCACCCTCCCCACTTAATCCTACCTCACAGCTCCCATCAACCCCACTCCACCTTCATTCTCACCGCCACTCCCTCTTCTTCTCACCCCTCCCTCACTCCCCCGTTCTCACCCTCTCATTCTCTCACTCCCACCCTCCCTTACTCCATCCCTACCAATTTACTTTGTAAATGGCGGTAAAATATTAGAACCTTCCTAGTTTCCTGAAAATTGCAAAATTAACATTGTAAAAGTAGGTATATTCTTTACGATTTTCTTCTTGATATATATTTGTAATATATGCTGTCTTCCATTCTGTAGGGACATTTTCACCTCTTATCATATAGTTGAAAATAAATGTTAATTGGTTGAATAATACATGTGGGCTGCTTTTTATTAATTCTATTGCTATACCCTCTGGTTCAGCAGATTTCCATTTTTCATCGATCTTACATCTTCCTGGACTTCTTTTTTACTGATTTCTTGAATGTTTTATCACTATCTACATTATTTTGTGTTATATTGAAGAATTCCGTCCATCTTCTCTGAACATTTTTCATAATATTCCCTCCATTAATCCGCCTGTATAATTTGTAAATGACATTTTCGTTCCAGTATTCTTCATAGTTTTGAGTGTCATCACTATCTACATTATTTTGTGTTATTTACTTTTGATCGAGAGTCGCTGCGTATTCTTTCGGTTCTTTTCACATTGATTTTGCCATACGTCGTTTTCTGCTTTTGTTCCTATTCTTTTCACCTCTCTGTTTAGTTTCATTATTGTTCTCTATCATCTTGTTCTTTTGTTGAAAGCCATTTGTGGTACAGGTTCTTCTTAATATCTACTAATTTTTTAATTTCTTCATTCCACCAGGAGCTATTTTTGAAATCACCCTCTATATTTTTCTCTTCTTCAAAGATTTCGTTTGCTACTTCGTGGATTTTTTATTTATTTATTTTTATTTATTTAATAGGTAATTATTACAGCCAAATTGAAACTGATAATGTGGCTAGGCTGAAGGCTCTGCCATTACAATACCTACATTCTACCGCGTTCTAACCTTTCGCCTTCGGTATTCACCTTAAAATGGTCTTCCATCGCCTCAAAGCCGCGGAACGAGACCATAAGGTACATTGAGTGAAACTCCTGGCTGGGAAAACTCTGCCATCAGCCGAGTACATGCTACTCATCCGGTTTTTAGACTATTTATTTATTTGGCGCGGCGTCAGGCATTCTCCTTCCAGTGTTTGGCCTCCACTGCACCTGAAAACAAACAGTACCACAGAAATCGATCGCACCAACGCGCTCTCTGCCCTAACATTTGATTCTAATTTCTTCGCCCCTCAATGTGCTTTTATTTTAACTGTTTTTATTTTATTTAAATTTAATTTATTTTTAATTTATTTAACTTATTTTAATGAATTTAATTTTTTAATTATTTAACCTATTTTGGATTAATTTGTAATTTTTAATTTATTTAACTTATTTTAATTAATTTAATTTTAATTTATATAACTTATTTTAATTTAATTTTGATTTATTTAACTTGTTTTAAATTAATTTAGTTTTAATTTATTTAACTTATTTTAATTATTTTGCTAATATATATATATATATATATATATATTGACTTATTTATCTACTTCTATACTCTCAATAATTGATCAAGTAATTTATAACTTTTGGTTTTTTTATAATTGTTTACCAACCTAATATAACTTACTGACTAACTTAATTTCATTGTTAGTTTATTGATTTATTACAGATTTCTTCCAGTCTAGGCTCTGCTCGTACTAAACCAATTGCTGTTTTCCCACTCCTTAATCTTTATTTAGTGGTCCGAACCTTCTGGAATGTTCCTAATCTCTTTCATGAAATTAGCTCTTTTATCCCCAGAATGTTTTGGGCGAGCGTTACGTTCCTATGTTGAAGTAGTACTTCATTCTATCCATTTTCTTTTCTCCAAGTTTCTGGTCGCACTGCAAATTGTACGATATGGATCCATAGTCTTCCCTATCACCGCAAGACACAGATGCCATTACCATTCGAGTCCTTTAATCTACGTTGCATCCACCCTGACCCTGAACTCAAGCGCGTATCCCCTCTTGCGTCCTTTTGCGTGTGTTTGATGTAACGTTCGCAACCCCATAACGGACTCGCGAATTTGCGCAACTAGCGAACGTTTTTCGGCTGTTGCTGCCAGGATCTCTGCCTTTAATATCCGCAAGTCTATCCGAAATTAACTGTTCTATGTCACGTGTGTTCTATTCCCACATTTCCGGAGAAATGTCTCCCAGACCTGAACGTTCCAGTAGCAGTTTAATTTAAGACCAGTAGCGTTAGTTGCTTCCTGTAACTGCACCTGAAAACATCTATTTATAAGTGAGTCAGCCTGTTCACCTGCAATTTAATCCAAAGTTTAATGGGCTTCATTTTAAAATCTTTCCAAATTCCTACACTACTGACCTCTCTAGGACTCCGGCATTTGCTGCGAATCTAGAGACCTGAGAATTAATTTGAAATAATCTGTTTCGACGCTTTCTAGTCGATCTATCCTATCCACTCCCAAATTTCTGCCCATAATTCATTGCTGGAGAACTAGCGATTTAAACATCGTCTCGCACACCTTTAAAGGCATCCTGAACCCTGCGCACTGCGCAAACGATTTCATTGAGCGCAATTCTTCCTTTATGCGCGCCACTATGTGATTACTCCATCCCATTCATGGAAAATTTTGCCTCAAGATATGTAAATAGTTACCTCAATTCCTCCTGAGCGTAAAACCATTTCTCCTTGTTACCCCAGATAAATCCATTCTTGAAGACAACTACTTTGGTTTTTTGAATACTTTACTTTTAATCCCATGTTTCACTATACGTTTCTAGGATATTTAAACTTTTTGTAAGCGTCAATAGTCTCCGAACATAAAACTAAATCATCAGCATATAGTAGTCCGGGAATGTTCTAGGCCTCAATTTCCGGCGCAGATGTATCCGCATCCTGTAACTACGTCAATAAATCGTTTATAAACAAGATAAACAATAGCGGTGAGAAAGGACAGCTGTCTTACTCCTACTGTCGATTTTATTTTTCGCGCTTGTACTTCCATCACCGCACCTGAACAGAAATTTACGTCTTCGTATATGCTCTGCAACACTTTTAAAACTTACGTGAGACGCCAGCTCATTAAGTTTTTGCCATAAGCTTTCCTTATTGATAGAGTCAAAAGCATTTCGAAATCTACAAAACTGCAATATAAGTGGTCTCTGCTTACGCGCAAGCGCCTGCTTTACTAGGGTATCTAACACAAAGATATTGTCGGTAGTCGCGAAGCCTCTCCTAAAACCTGCTTGCAATTCTGATATTTTACTGTGCTTTTCCGCCCATTCACTCAGTCGCCCGTTGAGTATTTTACAAATAGTTTGCTCAGCGCTGGTAAAAGACTAATTCCGCGATAATTTTGTGGGCAATTCGTATTACCTTTATTCTTAAAGACTGGTTGAGGATCGTGTATCTACGTTTCTGGATACGATCCAGAATCAACTATTGCATTAAATAAATTTAGAATATCTCTAAGTCTATGTGCCACAATTCCGAAATAAATTGTGTCGGAATCCCGTCCGCGCCGCCTGCCTTCTTATTATTCATGGCTAGCATAGCCCTATTCACTTCATTGTTATTTATTTCTTCATACATATTCAAAGCGGGAAAATGGAAATTTCATTTAATTTTATTGAAAGTTGAATTTTAAACATAAGTTGAGTGCAATTATTTTCTAATTTTTTTAATTAAAATTTTTTTGTATAAATTTGAAGCATGTTTTCGTTCATTGTCGAAATTTCTCTGCTGTTCTTGGAGAACGGAAAATACAGAACTACTTTCAGCCAGTGGCGATCTGTGCCTTGTTCTACTCCTCGACATACTCTGACGTCTTCAAATTTTAATTTAGTGGAGATTTTGCAAATGGCATAATCAATAATTGACTTTAACTGTCTAGTAGTTTGCGTCCAAGTACACTTGTGTGTGTTTTTATGTTTAAAAAGCCCATTTAGAATACGAAGATTATGTTTTTCATATAATTCTATCCATCTATGCCCATTATCGTTTATTTCTGGTTCTCCGTATCTTCCAATTATATTGCTATTTTCATTTATTTCAGTTCGACCATTCTCCTAATTTAATTATTTTTTGTCTACTTCCAATTCTTCTAAAACAGCAGTAATTTGTTGATAATTTATTTTCTGCCTTTTTGGGCCAATTATTGCAACATTGTATCCTTTCAATTTTAATTCCACCATAATCTATCTTTCATTTTTCTGATCCCATCTTTTAATGCTGTTTGGCCATTTCTTATCTATCAGAATTGACACACCTACCTTCGCTCCTTCTTCCTTATTAACTCCACTGAATTTTTTTTTTTTTTAAACTAAATATCTAATTTTTGGAATATTCCATTTCCAAAATTTTCTTTTTTTTTTATTCTCTTTTGTTTATTCCGAGGCAAATTACTATGAATTTTTGCAATGAATGTGATAACACAAGGTTTTACAAAGAATGGGGGACAGGCCCAATGCTTCAACCTCCAACCTAGAGGCAGGAAATTTTCTCAGCTTTCCATGCCGTAGGGTGGTTGCCTTCACTACAACTAAAGAGTCCCTCCTCCCCTAAGGCGAAGGGGAAATAAATAAGAATAGCAGAGAAGAGTAGAGATGTAAGGAATAAAGAGAAAACGGAAGACGAAAATGAAGGACTCCCTAGCCCTCAAAACCTAGTAGCGTCGGGGTCAAAAACACAAGAGAACTAGAGTGATAAAACAGGATAGTAGACAACAGTGTGGCACAAGTCCCGGGCTTGGGCGAAGCAATGCCGCCTTAGAGAGCCTCCTTTTCCGGGCTCCGGGCTTTTCCGGCAATGACAGTCGTCGCCGCGCTGTTCGGCTCACCCGCCATCGCAGGTACTACGTCGAACAGCTCAGCATAGATTCCGACAGCCATAGGACTGATTTTCATTCCGTGATATAAAATACTTCCCACCTAGTCACGCTGTTTACGTTTCGCTATCTTTAAAATTAAATACACCGACATCGCGAGAAACCCTCTCTCTCGATCTGCCTACTATCAGCACCGGATCCGTTCTCTCTGCAGTCTGTCCTCTATCAATGCCGGATCAGTTCCCAGTTCTCTTGTTCATATTATGCGCCTTTCAACTATCTCCCTCTCGGGTTTTCTTCTTCCAGTATGATGCGTAGTACATTTCGTTTCTCGCATGAGCTCCTATCCTGATGTTCTTCCATGTTCCAGAGCTGTTCGTTCTTCCATGTTAACTTATTCCATGACTTTGCTATCCTAATTCTTTGTAATTACTTATTCTCCCACGGATTTTCTCACGTGTCCTTTCCTACTTAACAAAACATTTATGTGTTCTGCTTCTCCCCCTTCAATCACTCGTATAATATTTTTCCGTGTTTCCAAACATTTTTTTTGTTTTCTTTTTTAATTTTAATTTATATTATTTTCCCTTGTATTTTATATTTCTCTTGTGATAAACCATCACAGTATCAAGGACTCACAAAACATGAACTCTGACAAACAACGAGTTAGAGGAAACAATTTTCTACGTGTAGAGACCAGATTTATCCACTTTCTCGTTACCAAGGCCCGGCAATACAAGTTTTTCTGAAGAAATCCACCGTTTGTTCCCGCAACATTACAATGCTTTTTCTATACTGCGTAAGTAGTAGGGAAAAAACAGACAGAAATGAATAATCTTGATTTAAATTTCTTTTAAAATAATTTTAGGTTAAGTGAATATAGTAAACTTGCATAACTAAAACTATTAAATCTCCCAAATAAAAGAAACAATTTTTCATCGGAAGTGAGTTACAGTTTTGATGAGATAGTTCCGTCGTCAAATAACCAAACCCCCACTCCTGTCGTATCTAGCAAGAAAACGTTAGAGGTTTATCCTCCTCGAAGTGGGCATGTAACGTTTGAACCATTGAACGAGATTTCGTGCGCCTGTCCAATGTATGACGAGTTATGACGATTTTTAAGTAAAACTGAAAATTAAGAAAATTCAAACTTTTTACTTTGTCGTGTTGGCCCTTTTAATAATTATTTAAATAAATATTTAAAATGAATGTTTGAATTTGGCGTTTTGGGTCGGTAGTCCTCCTTGCCAGGGCCTAGTTAAATTCCCATGCTTGGGGGTAAAAGCGACATGATGCGAACATGACGTATTCTCTTCAGCGTAACTAGCAAGATGTGCCTGCTTGAGCTTTTCTTCGTCCCACAGATACAGAAACTGGGACGATTTTAAAGGAAAGCTACAACTCTATTTTTGCCTCGAACAGGAATCAAAACCGGGGACCACAGCACAGGAAGTTTGTACGCTTCCCTTGAGCCATTCCAGAGACTATTTATTTATTTATAATTTTTATTTAAATTAATATTTATTTTAATAACTAATCAGTTTTTAACATTAAGAGTTGACTTTTATCCACATTATTAGTCAATGAAGTTATTAATAATCAAAAACAATTTTATCTGCATTTTCGAGATTGTATTGCGCGGTACAGTTTTCTCGAGTCCATGCATCCTAGTATTAATGGGCGGGGCTCTTTAGAGTGCGTTTGTTTCTGTTGCAGATCTGGAACATGTGTTGCAGACGGAGCAGCCGGTCCTGCTCGTGTTGCATTGCCACTTGGTCTCTGGTGAGTTGACATCAGTTGGCCTCTGTAGCCTCGGGAACAATCTCATTCTTACCAACACTCACCGAGAGCGTGTAATAAATAAATAAAAATAGATAAATAGTTAAATAAATAAATAGATAAATAAATAAATAAATAAATAAATAAATAAATAAATAAATAAATAAATAAATAAATAAATAAATAAATAAATAAATAAATAGATAATAAATAAATAAATAAATAAATAAATAAATAAATAAATAAATAAATAATTAAAATAAATAAATAAATAAATAAATAAATAAATAAATAAATAAATAAATAAATAAATAAATAAATAAATAAATAAATAAATAAATAAATAAATAAATAAATAAATAAATAAATAAATAAATAAATAAATAAATAAATAAATAAATAAATATTTCGATGGCAGACCGTGCAGTGTCTAACCGGAATGCTGAAACTGGTTATTCCGAGTATATTATGCAGCCAGAACAGCGGAACGCCCAAAAATAATAAAAGGGATAACTCAAAGTTTTTTTCACAAAAACATTTGTGGTTTTACAACTGCACATGATTTTACGAATTATTTGTAACATTTTCTCTAATTGAAGAAAAAAAATTAATCCATTTTAAAAATTATGCTAAAAATGGTCACATTCACGAAAAATTATGCGAAAACTATATTTTCAAAAAATTGTACACGAACGTTTCTAAAGAACTGTTAGAAAAAACATCTTTAAGAAACTAGTCAAAATGTGCGGAGTACCGGAAACTTTCCTTCCCATTATGTTCTTACTCAACAATTATTCAGAACATAAAAAAAGTTTATGTCGTCATTTAAAGATCTACTATTGTTTTTTGTTGTTTTTTTAATTTGTTGCGTCCTTAATCTTATCACATTATTTATCGACGCAACACGTCTCTTCGCCTCTTGTCGAGCGTTGAGCGCGGAGTAATCCTCCATTAATCTCTATGTAAGCAGAGAGTACATATGCATGTAAGTGTCGTCTCTTCTGTCGGTTGTCAAGAAGACCGCCAGGTAGCATCTCCGCGTGCGCGCCTCCCACCGCAAGCTCCTGCGTCACTACCCAGCGGCCAGAATTAAGAAGGAATAAGGATAGGGGTAGAGTTTAGGACACTTCACAGGGGTTGGACTAGCCCTTGTGAAGCAGCCAAACTTGTTTTGTTGGAACAAACATTTTTACATGAGATTCGACGGGAATCGAACCCGGACCTCAGTGGTGAAAGGCTAGCGACATCGCTATGAGCCACATTCAAAGCCAGCAACATTCAAACATTATTGAATTGAGCGAGCATTATTGAATGAAATTATGCAGAAAACATATAATTCTCAAGAATCAGTGTGGTTGAAAATGACTCGGAATATTGGGGCATATTTTAAAATTTAAAGCAGCGAGGAAGCACGCTGAAAATTAGACATGTGTGGTATGTAGCAGTAGCAAAGGTTAGAAAACATCTACATATTCCTAAATAAAAAATTGAAAACCCTTAGAACATTGTCTCATTCGTTTGTATTAAGTCCCAAAGACTAATGAAATAAGGGAGATTTTCACATTATGGAACAATACAATCACTATTCACTACGAACCAATGTTCAACATTTTCCTGATGTTGATTCCTGAAATGTAGGGGAGAGGGGCTAATGTTGCTTGAAGGATACTGTGAACAAATGTGGTTATTCTATATGTAACACACGTAATCTATGATATATATAAATTATTTCTTTGATGTTGGCCTCTTTAAGGCAACCCCATTTGGCCAGTACATGTTGAGTAGTCGTTGAGTAATGGTAGAAAGTGTGTTTTGTGGTTGAATTTGAAAAAGTAACTACAGTTTTGATCTTACAATATTAATTTTAAATGTATTTAATACGAAACCTTGATGTTCAGTTATCTTCATGCAGTAAAAGTATTTTTCATTTTAGTATAAAGTGATACTCACACAAAATCTTGAAAATAGAGGATGAATTTTAGACTGCCCACATTAACCCCACAGTAGTGAACAGCAAAATTTTAGTTTTTGTTCAGTGTTTCTAAATATAATCACACGTGTGTAATGATTTTTAATTAAATAACCAGCTCTACACCGTTTATAAAAGCGTATTACTTGATTCAAGTTACCGACACAATATCATATTGTTTCGATGCAGCCCTGAGCTTAAATATAATTGTTCTTAAAATTGCTGAACATATAATAATACAATCTGTACCTTTTGTAGAAAATAATGGCTAAATAAGTAAATTCTATCTTTTGCAATGAGTTATATTTCTTCTCATAAGTATTCAAAAAAATATTGAACTGCGTCACTCTTTATAATTACCTAATTAGTACTGTAATGATTTGTAAGTTTAGCCCGCAAGAATGCATAGAACACGGAACTTTTATGTAATCAAAGAGAAACTAAGAATGAAATAAACAATATACAACAGCGCCGCGTAATAATAATTGTCAGGAAAGTAATAGAAAACGTAAAGGGCGGAAATGGGCGTTATAAACAGTGAATAGAACCCAAATTCAGGAACATTTTAAAACAAATACGAAGCGTGTTCATAAAGTAAGGGCCGTTTGCTTATATATAAATATTCGCGCTTCGAAGCACAGTTTTACTACTGCAGCGACATCTACTGACTCATTGCGAAGCTACAGCGTCATTTCTTTTTTTATTCTGAAGTCGTATTGTTGTCCGTGAATGCAAAGAATAATGGCCGCGAAAATCGTTGATCCCGCCAACTGTGAAGTGCGTTCTGTGATTCGTTTCTTATATGCAAAAGGATCGTCGGCTGCTGAAATTCATCGGGAGTTATGCCTGGTTTACGGACCTACACTTATGAGTGAAGGAAAGGTTAGACAATGGTGCCGTGATTTTCAAAATGGCCGAACAAATGTCCATGACGAAGAGCGGAGTGGCAGGCCCAGTATCCAGATCGATGAAATCGTTTCACAAGTGGACCAAACACTGCGATCTGATCGTCGATTGACGATTAGTGGTCTGGCTGACAAATTTCCTCAACTTGGACGCACTACTGTTTACAATATTGTCACAGAAAACCTCGCATACCGCAAATTGTGTGCAGTGGGTACCAAAATGCTCACCGACCACCACAAGAGCAAAGAATGTCTAGGGGACGAAAGTTTTTGGCCCGTTATCAACAACATGGAGATGATTTGTTTTCTCATATTGTTACTGGGGACGAGACGTGGGTATCCTACGCCAACCCAGAAACAAAACTGCAATCGATGCAGTGGCAAGTCGAAAATTGACGGCTACAGTTTTCTGGGACAAAGACGGTGTTCTTTTGGTTGCGTTCTTGGAACGTGGGACAACAATTACAGCTGACGTGTACTGCGAAACGCTCAAAAAATTGAGACGTGCGATCCAAAACAAACGCCGCTGGAAACTGTCATCTGGCTAATCCTCCTCCACGATAACGCGCGTCCTCACACTGCTGCCAAAACCAATGAGAAAATTCAAGATTTTTGTTGGAAACTTTTTGACCACCCACCGTACAGTCCCGACCTTGCACCTAGCGACTACTTCCTCTTCTTGCATTTTAAACAGTGGCTCGATGGACAACGTTTTGAAACCGAAGAGGGACTCAAAAACGCCGTTGTCAACTGGTTCAACTCTCAGGTGGCAAGCTTCTATGCAGAGGGGTTAAAGAAGCTGGTGCGGTACAAAAATGCTTAAAAGTGAACGGCGATTATGTAGAGAAGTAAAGTAAGATTGTACCTAACTAAATAAGACAATAAAATTCGTTTCTTATGAGTACATTTTTTTCTGTGACCAAACGGCCCTTACTTTATGAACGCGCCTCGTATCACATTATTCGAGCCACGGGTTCCGAAAATATCATAAATTGTGTAAATTGCATGTATAACACGGCGAAGATTGAAAATATGGCACCCATTGTTGTACTTCTGTAAGTATATAACGCGACGGTTTTTATTGAATATCCATCGAATTCCTGGATGGATTTTGGCCAAACTTTCGGAAATTATAGAGAAAAATATTTAGATCAGGGCAAAATTAGTCACAGCACGGGGGAATTTATGTGGGGCTCGTAATAAATTAATATTCAAGTTCATAGCATAGAGGATTAAGAAAGAATTGAAAGAGCGGCCAAAGAGGTAAATGACGTCATCACGAACAGAGAAGACGAAAATAATGGTTTTTGAGAAAAGGAAGACAGGAAAAGGTAATTTGGTAACGTGACAATTACCAAATAAAATTCAGTGAAATTATGAAGCCGATAGTAAGACGCAAGACGCCCGAAAACAGTGAAAACAAATATTTTCGAACATTTCTTATAGTGATAGGCATGTGTTTGAAAGAAGACAGTCGCAGGGAATTGTAGGCCAACAATGTAAAATGTGTTACAGACAGAGAACGAGTCGAGCGTTGATGGTGAACGCACGTATTTGATGCTATGCTAGATTTTTGAGAAATTTCGCGAAATTATTTTGCAAAAGTTTTAATTCATGTTCAGTTATCTAAAATCAGTTGTAGAGTCGTAGGCTTCCGCGGCCGGAGTCGTTGAATTAATTAAAATCAGTTATTTAGACGATGTGGAACTGAAATTTAATTTAATTTGTTTCGAAATTCACGGGAAAATTAGCATGGACATTATTCGCGCAAGTTAGGTGCGAGGAACATAAGCGTCGTAAAATTTAAATACGTCGCGAGTAGCGAAAGAACATTTATGGAAGACGCGATTAGTTACGAGGAACAATAGTTGTGAGTACGTCTGGTAACTTCAAATGGATGAGTGCGTCCGGGAACTGATGGCAGCTGAACGGGGACTGCGTGCATGGAGGGTGCACATTACAACTAGCAACGACGGGCGCTGACAGGGAGCGACATCGCTGCAAAAAGGAAAGTGGCACGATTCGTGCATTTACTTTATTTTCTTTCGTTCACGTGCAAGTCCAATGAAAAAGACTGTCGAAGACCAAGTCCTGATAACTAGATTAAGAATAGAATCATCAAAAAGGTCACGACAGAATGCGCATTCTTGTGTGTGTACGAGATCTTGTATTATATTTTCAGTGTGCATGTTTGTATTTTTTTGTGTTGTTTATGTATTTTGTGTTGTTATGTTTCGCAAGTCGGAGGGGCACATTGTATTTGTTTTTGGTATATGAGGAAAAGATCCGACATTAAACATATGAGCATCCCATATGGCTCATAATTGCCTTAGATCCATGTGTTGTTATTTAATGGTTGTGTAAAATTCGACCCAGGCACGAACGAAACGGGCCCTACCTCAAGCCCGTATGAAATCAGCGCGCGGACCACGACCAGGTAGGATGTAATAGTGATACGAGCTAGCAGAGGTACGGGCAACTGACAAGCAGAGGCATTGTGGCACCCAATTGTAAATTAGAGCTAGGGCAGGGCAAAAAAAATAGTTCACGTGACAGGTGAACAGAGAAAAGTATAAATAGTTAGGTTATTGTGCTCGCCGTGTGAGGGCGTAATTTACGAAGGTAGTTAAGAGGATAATCAGTTGCAGTACCTTTTGTGGGAAATAATTAAGTATATTATATCGACCTCAATTAGTTAACGTTGTCTTTTCTTATTTCAGATGGTCAAACCGTATGTTAGGAAAACCCAAAGATGCAATATAATGATATATATATATATATATATATATATATATATATATATATATATATATTGTGACATACCAATATGTCACTGAACATTGTACAATATTTATTATAAATGGCGTCAATTAAAGGGGATAAATTTATGTGAATATACTAGCATAGCAACGGTAAGCGAGCCGTCGTCAAGGTCAACATATTCATGCAGTGACAATCGCGGAGACGGCAAGTTAATTCTGTATAGAATGCAGGGATTGGCCGAAAAAGCAGTGACAGTCGTGAAGACTGCTAGTTCGTTTTGCAAGAAATTAGAGATTGGCTAGGTACGAAAGTACATCAAATGTTATCTGCAAAAAATTAAAAAAGGACCGAGCCTTGCAGGGCTGAAAGAATACGAGAGACATTCATTCTGACTGATGCCGTGCTCTTGAACGGATCGTGCTCCAATTAATGTTAGGAGTTTTTAGGGCTTCTCGGCACTTACTGGTGTATGTTAACTAGCATTGCCTACACTACCAAGACCCTGGGCGACTTCAGACCCCCAATTATGTTAGAGATCATAATTTACTATATACATGAAGGAATAAGATTCATCTACCTTTTCGATGTAAAGCCCGTAAAGTACTAATTTTTATGACAAAACATCGCATCTTTACGTTGTGTCATTTCAATACTTTCTATTTACCGTAAGTTATTAGTAGGCGAAAAAGTCAAAACCAAAGGTTACTGTTTTAAATTGTTTTAAGAATGAAAATACACTGGAACAGACACCAGACCAATCGACTCTCGTACGTTTCTAATGTTTTAAGGAGTCAGGTTGCCCCTAAAAGGGTATTCAATCCTTCAGGACCAAAGGTCTCGAATTGGAGATCACAACTTCAGAATACCTAGGGCTGCCACAATAGCACGCACTTTCACGCGTTATTTCTAAATTTAAAATTTTTGAAAATTCAGAACCTTTAACAAAAATAATGCATGCTCCGTTCTTTTGAAGTGTCCCTTGTTTAATCCGCAGAAAATAGAAGAAATACACTGAAGAGCCCAAAAAATTGGTACAGCTATACGTATTGAAATCAAGAGATCTGGGACCAATCAGAATACGGCGCTCCGAACCGCAACGACTATATAAGACAATTAGAGTCTGGCACAGTTGTTAGATCAGTTACTGCTGCTACAATGACAGGTCATCATGATTTAAGTGGGCTTGAAAGTGGTGTTATAGTCGTGTAAATGTACTTGTCTTGTTAATGTTAATGTCGTGCAAAATAGGCACAACAGTCCTGAAGAAGACCACGACAAGATGGTCGAAACGTCGGCAACACAGCCTTCGACGCGGCGTCACCTGGACAGCCAAGATCATTTACATGACTCTGGCCGCGGAAGCCTACGACTTCACTGGTGCTATAGTCGGTTAAAGAGAGATAGGGCATCTCCGAGGTCGCGATGAAATTTGAATTTTCCCGTACGACCATTTCACGACTGTACCGTGAATACCGGGAATCCAGTAAAACATCGAACCTCCAACAACGCTGCGGCCGCAAAAAGATCGTGCAAGAATGGATCCGACAACGACTGAGGAGAACCATTGGACGTGGCAGAAGTGCAACCCTTCCGCAAATTGCTGCAGATTGCCATTCTGGGTCATGAACAAAAGTCAGCGTGCGAACCGTTCAACAATACATTACCGATATGGCGTTTCAATGCCGAAGGCCCACTCGTGTACCTTTGATGACTGCACGACACACAGTTTTACGCCTCGCCTGGGCCCGTCACCACTGACATTGAACTGTTGATGACTGGAAACACGTTGCCTGGTCTGACGAGAGTCGTTTCACATTGTTTCGAACGGATGGACATGTACGACTATGGTGACAACCTCATGCATTCATGGACCCTGCATGTCAACAGGGGACTCTACAAGCTGGTGTAGGCTCTGAGAGGGTGTGGGGCGGGTGCAGTTGGAGTGATGTAGGTCATCTGATACATCAGGATACGACTCTGATAGGTGACACTTACGTAAGCATCCTGTCCGATCCCCTGCACTTATTCATGCCCGTTTTGCATCCCGACGGACTTCCAGGAGGACAATGCGAAAGTTCAAACGTCCAGAATTGCTACAGAGTGGCTCCATGAACACTCTTGTGAATTTACACACTTCCATTGGCCACCAAAATCCCCACACATGAACATTATTGAGCATATCTAGATGCCTTGCAACGTTCGGTTCAGATCTCCACCCCTCGTATTACGAGCTTATGGACAGCTCTGCAGGATGCCTGGTGTCAATTACCTCCAGCTCTACTTCAGACATTAGTCGAGTCCATGCCACGTCGTGTTGCGGTGCTGCTTCGAGCCCTACACGATATTAGGCAGGTGTTTTCAGCCCTTCAGAATAATTTAGAGTGATTTTTGAACAAATATGTTCTTTTATAAATTATGTTAAATTCAAGCAGATATTACGTGAAAACGACCCGTTTTTTCAAAACATTGTACATGGTCTTTTTTTTAAGAGCTGATTTTTTAGAATAATTTTATTCAAAGCAAACATTTTTTTGCAATTTTCTCATTTTGCATGTATTCCTGTTGTTTCCCGTTCCTAAGAGCACCTAACTGTTTTTGCCTTAAATCTCTTTGATATCCGGTTCGAGTCCCGACGGTGGCAAGATTGTCGACTCTAGCTTTTCAGCTAGCTCGAATTCAGTCGCTGTCTGGAGGAGAATTCTAGCGAATGCCTGCTCAGATAAGACGTTTTCCGTGGTTTCTCCGATCAACGCAAGGCGAATGCCATGGCAGTACCCTAACAAACAGACCGAGGACCGCGCGCGATCTTTCCTTCCTCTTCCTTGTTCCATTCTCGCACCATTCACACATATACAAATATATGTATACTTGCATTCACTACAGTACCATACATGTCGGGAGACCAGACAGGTACTTACAGTTGGTCCCGGCTGGGGCGGGGCCCGCTGGTGGGAGATATCTGGTTAAGGAAAACCCCGCAAGCCCCCGTGTAGGTCAACGCTAGATCTTATCATTCAACGGGGCAAGCACATCTTCCGCGATACGATCATGCACTATGCACACGGGGCTGTTGACCATAGCAGTTTACGCAATCGGAAACCAGTGGTGCTAAAACAGCCCATACTTTTTCACCCAAACATGGGTGCAATATTACGTAAAAGGTACTCAAAGTACTCAAAAGTACTCAAGAGGAAATGGATATCACTGATATTGAACACAGTGGGGATGAAGATTACATAGGCCTACAAAAAAAACTTGTCAGACCAAAAGACATGACACATGTTTCTATGTATATCGACGCGCTCAATCCGAATCTGAAACCAGAATTGCGCCATCATCCTCCATTTCTAGCAAAAAAATGGAAGGTGGTGACGAAATTCTGGGATCAGATTTAGCGCGTCGACATAAATATAGAAACACGTGTCAAGTCTTTGGGTCTGAAAGGATCCCCAAAAACATAAAATAAAATTTCACGGTGTTTTTTTGCGATATTAAAAAAATTGCAGGTCGTGGTGGAATTCTGGCTTCAGACTGGGATTCAGTGCGTTGAGATACATAGAGAAACATTAAATAATACTTAAAATGTTTAAATAATATTTGTTGTAAATAATAACAGTTGTTTAGATCAAATAACGAATGAAAACGACAATAAATTGTAATATAAATAGTTTGTTGGGATTCTTCAAAGCCTAACCCATAATTCAAATTCTGGATCTGACAGATACAACCTTACTAGTGATGTAACATTTTTCACCTTACCAATGAAGGGTGAATAAAGCAATTCTTCATATACACAGAGCGATGTTTTCAGCATTTATAATCCTTATCAGAGTCTTCATCATTGATTTCTGTTGTTTGGCTCGCCAGCCCGCTCCCGGCCTTGCCAGATCAGCAGTGACGCAGCCTCCCGGCCGTGTGATAGAGGGTTCGGGTGCTTAGCATGAAGGCACCAGACCCTTCGCCGTATAACGGTCTTCATAACCTGAGGGTGGGCTTTCTCATTTATTTATTTATTTATTTATTTATTTTACGTCAAAAAACAGTTAAAAACTGCGTATGACGTGCTATGGGGAAAAGTGAATTGTGTGCACATTTTCAAAATTCTGTGATCCCTACACTAAGTCACATACTACTTAAATGTTGAAAGGGAGAAAAAAAAACCCAATAAAATCTATTTTCAAGGATAAATGAGCAATAAAATTTTGAATTTTGAAAGGGAGAAAAAAACAAAAAACTCCCATGTAATAAAATATATTTTCAAGGATAAATAAGCAATAAATTTTGGCTCTTATTACTTCCTGCCGCGACAACATGGAAATGATAATTTGAATAATTGTATTTCCCACTGAATTCTAGAAGACGTGCACAGAAAATGAAGTTACATTTATGTCCAGAAGCAAAACAAGGGGCCATCTCAGCATTTGCTCAATGGATCAGGGAAACTGGACGAAAAACCTGATCGAGATGGGGGTCATTGACCCGGAAGCTGTAGTACAATAGTTGTTACAGGTTGTTTATACTCATTTATACAGTCCAAATGGTAAATAATGCATTATGTATCATTGTTAAAATTAATGTTACTTTTCTTGTGATGCTCAGTATAGTCTCTAATTGTATAGAAACAGTTATGCAGCAGAAACGATTTCACTTGGGATTTAAACTTTTCTATTGAAGTTAATCGTTTAATGTCACCTGGCTCATCGTCACAAACAATAGTTACTGGGACATTTGTAAGGAATACGCACAGGTGTAATTTGCCTCGGCCGGGAATTGAACCCGTGGTTGCGCCGTGGAAGCGACAAGCTGACAAACGAGCCTCCGATGGAGGCCAATTACTGATCTCTACTATATTTAAATGATCGTTTGTTTGTCTTTTTCAGATATCATCGATTTTAGGATTTTCTGTTGGCGGAATGATGCTTGGACAAGTGAAAAACGAGGAACGTGTCTTTGGTCGCGGGAGGTTTGACGGTAAGTTACTTTGACCTTTGTTCTGTTTGGTTCAATGGCCGTGGGGTGATCCGCAGGCTTCAGACACTTCGAATTCAAAACTGATTTATTCTGCTTTCAAACGGCCGAATTCATCAGGCACATACCTTCCTCCGTTTCAGTTACGCATCCAAGTCAGAGCTAATGGAACTGCGGAATGGAACAGTCTTTTTCGTACGATATACTATCCTATTCTGTTGAATCTGGGTCAGTTTTTATCGTTTACCTCCACGGTATTCCCTAACGCTATACTTCCCTAAATCTATCCGTATATCGAAGTCTACAAGGCTTATCAGGTCCTAAAAGGTGTACCAGGATCTACCGGGGCCTAAAAAACTTACCAGCGCCTACCGGGGCCTAAAAATCTACTGGTGTTGAAAAGGCGTATCAGGATCAACCGGGCCAAAAGGCGTACAAGGATTTACCACACACACACATACCACACCCCACACGCACCACCACAGCACCCACCCACCCACCCAACCCACACGCACCCACCCCCCACCCACCACACGCACCACCACACGCACACCACCACACGCACCACCACACGCACACACGCCACACCGCACCACCCCACGACACACGACCCACACGCACACCACACGCACACACGACACGCACAACGACGCACCCAAACACAGCGCACCGCATACGCACACACGTGTGTTTAAAGTCCTATGTGCTAATAACACGCAGTAAAACACGAATTTGAGGAAATAAAGGAAGTCTTCTCCGTCAAGTTAATATTTTTATTCGGATAGCCCGCTTTTTACAGCTTTGCTGACATCATCAGTCTAGCTGCTTTCGATAATATTGCGTTGCGGTCAGGTTGCAGCAAACCGGCGCGCGCGGAACTTCCTGTCCCCCCCCACACACACTTCCACACAAGAGCCCGCCGAGGGCCTTCGGACTGGTAGCTGATAAATATATAACGTAATTAGTATGTCTTTCGACATTTATATTTACATGTGTAACAACGCAGACGGAAAATAATATAATTATTAGGTTTGTCTCAAACTTCGTTCGCGTTTTGAGCAAGAATGACATATGTTTTGTTTGCTTGATAAAGTCATAATTATCGCATCATGCTTCTATTATGTAATTGAAATAACGCGTGTGTATATACATATATATATATATATATATATATATATATATATATATATGTGTGTGTGTGTGTGTGTGTGTGTGTGTGTGTGTGTGTGTTTAACAGATGTTGAGTGTTTTTCAATGTATATTTTCTTCAATACGTAATTAATTCGACAAGGTACCTGGTTGCTGTGGCCAGCCAGTGTTCTGCAACATGATTAGGCTTGATGACGCCGACAGGTCCATTTATGAAGCAACATAAACCTCTCAGAAATCACAGGCCGGTTTGTCCATCAAGGCTGGTCCATCAAGGTCAGGAATCTTAGATGCTGTTGTAACCAGGAAAGGGAGTAAAGCAACAAGGTCTCTGTTTCGCATACGAAGGTTTTGTGTAACTATTGAAACCTTGTTGGGATTTATGGTATCCCTTTTTTCAGTGCACGTATTTTCTATTTTTCTTACATATTTTAGAATATATACATATTTTGCTTTCCTTATTACAATTAATTCCGTTCTCTAGCCATAACCTTGCTATATTAATTAAATTGCAACCTAATACTCTTGTTTCCACTCCCATGGATCAATAAATTTAGCATTTACGTTTTGTATATTAAAATTAAATTAATTTTCCTACCTGAAAATTCACAAATAAAAGATGTTCAACATCACAATCTGCACAGTGCAGATGTGATACATTTTTACACTCTTTACAACACATTTATGTCATTTATGACACAAGCAGTGGCATTTTATTATACGTCAGTGAAGCAAATGAATGATTTTATACAGGAATTGTCACTTTAATTGTTAATGCAAATCGATGAGCTCTCTGTGGAAGAATGTTACAAACGGCTTGTAGAGCTCCGTTTAAGTGGTCTACCCTTTCTTGTTATCACGGTCTGTTTTCTTTTCTTTGCAGTAGAAAATTCTGATCTTATCTTCGTCAAACCCGTGCCTTCTGTCTTCTCTTTCAATCTTTGTTCCTTTTCTTCACAGGGTTTTTGAAAGCTGAAGCAGTTGAAATCTCAGAATGACGTTTCATACGATTATTTTTGAGGGGTTGGTAGCCTATTTTTGGCGTAGGAGAGATCGACGACAAAAATTTTTTAGAGGACCTTCGCTCTGGTTGTCTCTCTTTTCTGCAGAGAAACACTATGTTCTTGAACTTTAGATGAAGACGACTCTATTGATTCTTCAGAACGGACGTTAGTTTTCGCCCACGTCCCTCTCTTTGAAGGGCCCGCCTCCTAGAACATAGTCTGGGACGCACTCGCTCTAGTCTCAACTATAGTTTGGGGTTCACTCGTACTTTTAACTGCAGTCATCCTTTTTTATACGTAAGTGAACAGAACTAAGGCGGTAAAATATCTTGCTAAATGTTAGTAGGTGGTCCGCGATCTTCTTTACTAGAGCTATAGAAAACATGGTTGGCCTACTTTGGCATGGACGATTCAGAGCACCATTTCCATCTTCACTTACAGTCCTACACCGCTTAATCAAAGTAAAGTAATGAATTCCAGAAGATTTTGCAGCGCTATAAACAGTTGTGTCTTACAAGACGCACTTCACAGCTGTGTCTAGTTCATGTAAGGTCCACTTTGCCTCATCTGTAGCCCATGTTCTTTTTGAGACTTATCTTGGGAATACAATAAATCGCATTATGAGTTTGTTTAATCACGTTTAGCTAAAAGAACGAACGTGCAGTGAATACAAGCATGGGGTAATCAGAGCTAAGCCTCCAATTTCCGCTTCCTAATGACTCTTATTACTACGAATGGTAAAATTTTCGTTTATTACAAAATGTAGGATGAAATAAGTCTGCACTCGTTTCAACTTGATTTCGTTTAACTACATTAATCATGCAAAACACTACCATACTACTACTATTAATAAATATTAATATCCCTGTATAAGCAGGATAGCAAAATCACCGGCTTAACATAATGTCACGAAAAATTACAGGCGAAGCTCCGAAAACACACTGTGTCTTGTGTTTGGCAAACTGAGTGTCACGGCGACACCGCTCGTTCGCACGGCAACGCATTTCGCAGATTTCTGGCGTGCAAAGGTCAAATTCATCGCGTTAATTCCTAATGGCCAAATTCTTCGGGTTAATACTTACGGTCAAATTCTTCAACGCAATTCGCAGATTTCTGGCGTGCAAAGGTCAAATTCATCGCGTTAATTCCTAATGGCCAAATTCTTCGGGTGCAGATTTCTGGCGTGCAAAGGTCAAATTCATCGGTTAATTCCTAATGGCAAATCTTCGGGTTAATCTTACGGTCAAATTCTTCAACGCAATTCGCAGATTTCTGGCGTGCAAAGGTCAAGTTCATCGGGTTAATTCCTAATGGCCAAATTCTTCGGGTTAATACTTACGGTCAAATTCTTCAACGCAATTCGCAGATTTCTGGCTGCAAAGGTAATTCATCGGGTTAATTCCTAATGGACGAATTCTTAGGGTTAATACTACAGGTGAAATTCTTTGACGCAATTCACAGATTTCTGGTGTGCAAAAGTCAAATTCTTCGGGTTAATTCTTTTTCTTTCTTCTTCGGCATTTTCCCCTTAGGATTTTGTCGTTTTCACCCTCCATAACTCTCGATTCTCCTAATCTCGTGGTTTGAGGCCTCTATCCTTGATAGCTTCCTGGATGTATTTTTCCCATTCTAAAACAGGTCTTCCTCTTTTTCACCTCTCAGGTGGTTGCTATTTTAAGACTTGTGTGGCCATCTGTTTTCTGACATTCTCTGAACATATCCATTCTACTGTAGACCTCTATTTTCCAAGGTCCTTGTAATAGAACAAATTATATTCATCCTCCATATTTCTTCATTTCGCACTCCGTCCCTGCGAGTACGTTGTAGGCATCGTTTCATGTAGTCCATTTCCACTGTCCTTATCTTATCTCTTATTTTTGGTGTTTGTGGCCACATTTCCGCTCCATATAGTACTATATTTTCTACTATACAATGGAATATCCTTCTTTTGACATCTTGGCGGATATTGTTATTCCGTAATATCCTTTTTAAAGCTTTGGTTCTTTCTTCCCCATAATTATTCTCGAATCTGTGGCACATGTACCTGGTTGTTTATTAAAGGTCCAAGATATTTGAAGGTGTTACAGCTTTTAATTTTGTTACCATTTACGTCTATATTTGTTATTGCTTGTCCAATGCACATACATTCGGTTTTATTAAATTTATTTCCGATTTCCATTTATTACATTCTTCTATAAGCTTTCTTAGCATGTACACCATATTCTCTGCATCTTGGGCAAATAGAAGGGAGTGAAAGGCGTCGTCTTCAATTTTTATTCCCATGCCAGGCATTTCCTGTACCAGTTAAGAGGACTTGTTCTAGGTAGATATTGAACAAACTGGGAGATAACCCACATCCTTGTTTTAAACCCTTGTTTATCAGAAAGCTTCCCGTGAACTTATCTCCAATTTTATTTGGGCTTCGGTGGTTTTGTAAAGTTTTTTAACCAGATTCATCCACTTTTCTTTTATATCAACCTTTCTCATTGCCTCCCATATCTTTTTTCTTGGGACACTATAGTACGCTTTTTGGAGGTCTATAAAGGTTGTAAATATTCATATTTCTGCTTTTACGTTTCTCTAGAACATGCCTGACACAGTGGATGTTATCTAGGCATGATCGTCCTCGTCTAAAACCACTCTGCCCTTCACTCAATTCAGGTTTATCTTCTTCAATTTTTTACTCAGAATACTAGAAAACAATCTTGCTGTTGAGGGTATGACACTTATTCCCCTGCAATGCGCTCATGATCGTTTATATCTTTTCTTAAATATAGAAGAGATGTATGATATGTTCCATTCTACAGGTGGATCCTCTTCTATTTCTATTTTATTGAACATTTTCTTTTGGTATTTCACAACCACATCTCCGCCATATTTCAGGAGTTCCATTCTTATATTTCCCGGTCCTGACGCTTTATTGGTTTTTGCTTTGCCTTCTTAATATCATCCTCATTATTTCAAAATTGTTTTCCTCCACGTCTCTTCTTTCTTCTTCTCCTTCACATTCTCGTCTGTTTTTTGTAGAAACATTGAGTAGTGGTGTATCCATTCCTGAGAGGGGATTCTTTGTTTTCTTTACTCGCCAGCTTTACCTACTATTACTCGCCAGCTTGTTAGCCTACTATTACTCGCCAGCTTGTTAGCCTACTATTACTCGCCAGCTTGTTGGCCTACTATTACTCGCCAGCTTGTTGCCTACTATTACTCGCCAGCTTGTTAGCCTACTATTACTCGCCAGCTTGTTGCCTACTATTACTCGCCAGCTTGTTAGCCTACTATTACTCGCCAGCTTGTTAGCCTACTATTACTCGCCAGCTTGTTAGCCTACTATTACTCGCCAGCTTGTTGGCCTACTATTACTCGCCAGCTTGTTGGCCTACTATTACTCGCCAGCTTGTTGACCTACATTACTGCCGGCTTGTTAGCCTACTATTACTCGCCAGCTTGTTGGCCTACTATTACTCGCCAGCTTGTTAGCCTACTATTACTCGCCAGCTTGTTAGCCTACTATTACTCGCCAGCTTGTTAGCCTACTATTACTCGCCAGCTTGTTAGCCTACTATTACTCGCAGGCCCTCATTCCCTCGGGCTCCCCTACTCATTCTAGTTCCAAGAAAGCCTGCTGTGCCTCTGACCGGGAGGGCCTTGTGTTCGAGAACCGACGTCGGCCAGAATTTTCGATACTACCTAGGTATCTACATAGAATTCATCGTCTGTCTGGAGAAGAATTTTAGCGGCCGGTAGTTTTCCGTGGTTTCTCCGATCAACACCAGGCGAATACCGGAGCAGTACCCCCCAAAACGGGTAACGGAGCGCTCGCAATTTTTCCCCCTCTTCTTCGTCCTATGCTACCCCTTAATTACACGCAATTAAACTTACATGTACCACACCACCACACTTGATGTCGGGTGACCAATCAGGAGCCGCCTGCTGACGTGTAGATCGGCGCTGGATATCGTCATCCAGAGCTGACGAGACACAGTCATCTCCAGTGATAAAAACATGCGCTACACTTACGGGACAAAAGACCATAGCTGTTGGCGCGCCCGTAAATATGAAAGCTTAATTAATGGCAACACTGCCATTAACCATTAACTGTGCTGGAGGGGTCTACGAGACTCACATTTTCATATCTTGTTAAATAATTTAAATATTTTAAAAATAATTTCACATCGACTTGTGTATTCCTTTCAAATCGTGGTTTGCCATCTGACGGGCCACCGTCTTTTTTTCGTTTGTGCAGTGACGAGTTATAGTCGATTTCAACGTATCAGGGTATCCTACACTCCACTAGCTACACTAGGTAATTTTTTTAAATACATATCTTCTTATGTAATCGATATTATTTAGCAAAGTCTTTATTAGAATATGGATAGAAATACATTTTGTATATTACAAAGAGTTTATTTCTTTCAAATGCGTTTCACATTTGAAATATCACAATCACCAAACTCGTTTATGGATTTTTAACGCGATGTCGATGGTGGCGGCGGCGATGTTGTAGCGGTTAGCGTATCGGACTGCTATACTCAAGTTTGCGGGTTCAAACCCGATCGAAGCCGTGGATTTTTAAGGGCGAAAAAATCCTTCGCACGCCTTCCTTCGGAGGGGAAGTAAAGCCGGCTGTCCCATGTTAGTACATTTACTGCATGTAAAAGATCCTCAAGCCTAAATGACGCCTCTGAGCTCAATTCAAATCGCCTGGTTCGTCGCCCAAGTAATACCTTCTTTCGCCCATGATTGGTAAAAGGAGTGTAACGGAATTTGAGTGGTCAGACGGAAGAGCAGGGCTCATGGCCTGAGTCTCGCCACGTAAATAAGGCAAAATTCAAATTCAGAAGACGAAATTAATCACCGACAATGAAACACTAGGATTGTTGTTGGATAGTAGTAATTAGATTTGGGATCAACCAGTGGTTAGACTACAATCAGCAGTTTCAGAGAAAAAGAGAAAAGCACGCTTTGAAGATTGATATGACCAATGAGAAAGACCGATCATCTTTGCATTAACTGTCCAAAATTTATTAGTTTGCAACACTCAAAATTTGTTTCAATTATTCCGTTTCGAAATTAATAACATTGTCATAAGTTTGTTTTCTCTTGTGTTTACCAATATTGATGCTTTTTTATGCTTAAATTTAATTTATTTTCTTTTACGTAAATATATGACTTTACCGTAATGCTGAATTTTGTTAAACATATTTTCCTTTGCCAAATATTGCGTTCAGCGAATTATTTTCGATCGTGGGTCTCTGAGACCCCATCAGCACAGCTATGTTAGTATTTTTCACCAGCACAGTTAAAGGTTAATTCATTGATTTCATTGGCGGAACCAATAATGTTTTCCTACTGTTGCAGATTTGAAACGTCTCCTTGTCGTGAGTTTTGTGGAGAATGGTCTCTATATCGTCTTGGCCCTCATGCTTATGATTGGAGTAATGAAGGTAAGAATGACAACTGTTCACAAGGTGCGCTACTTATTTAATGCACAGAGACACGCCCGTGAGTACAAACATTGCGAGGCCACGAACTCTTTTCTTATGGAAAAATCTTCAAATGCAATTATTGTACTTTTATCTTGTATACGAATATAAAAGAATGTATCATTAAACAAATGTAATCAACTTATTCGTTTACTAATGTGAAAAAAGACGACAAATGAACAGACTGAAACGTAGTAAATCTAATATCTAAGGGAAACGTAGGAAATATATCTAATAAATTGTTGAATTTTCCTTTTGTAGCGTCACGTTGGGGGCCATGGGTGGGAGGAGGAGCGGAAGTATCGCATACCTGCATGCTGAATAGCTTGGCGCCCCGGCGTTGGGATACATTTAGACAGGGGATGCAAGCTTGACCGGGAAGGTCACGTGGTAGACGCGAGCCTCCCTCCTACACCTAGGACGCTCACGTGACGGCTGCACTCTGGTATACAATCGAGCCGACGAGCTCAGACGGTGGGTTTTAATTCTGGAAACCTCGCGCGATGCGCAAAACTTCACATCCAGGCTGGAGCGGTTCGTGCCTATTGCGCTGGTCACGAGGTCACGGTAGTGGCGCGGGAGTAGTGTCAGAGGAAGAAGGACCTCCCTAGCTATGTGGGGTATCCACAGGGAAATACTCACAAGTGTGTAGTTTCGGAGCAGAAGTCGGTTATTGTACATACATGTGAATACACTTGTACATACTTGTAAATGTCTGTGTGTTTTTCTCCATGACTACACACCCTGAAGTCTGCTTTCCATCCTTCCGCATACTCGGTTTTTTCTTGAATTGAAGGAATTGAAAGATTGAAAACAAGAATTTGTCATAATTATGTATTAAAATTATATTGTTTGTCACTTACACTCCATTTAAGGGGCTTCAATAATAATTGAAAAAAATTAAAGATAAAATAATTAATCACTAAAATACAAATATATTCAAAAATATAGTAAAAAATAGTAAATAAGGGTAAACACTCAACATTACTACTCAATTTACGTGTGTGTGTGTTCAAAATGTCCACCAACTTTAAACAGACTGCAGGCATTGCTGAAAAGAGTTATTAACTGCAAGCAGTGACACTTGCAAATACAAATATTTCGAATATATCAGGAAGAGAACAGCCACGAATGAAGCATGTGAAATCGCGGAACTAAGAACGGCATCACTGCAGCCACACAAATTTATTTATTTATTTTACGTCAAAAAAACAGTTAAACACTGCGTATGACGTGCTATAGGGAAAAGTGAATTGTGTACACATTTTCAAAATTCTGTGATCCCTACACTAAGTCATATACTACTTAAATTTTGAATTTTGAAAGGAGAAAAAACAAAAACTCCATGAAATAAAATCTATTTTCAAGGATAAACAAGCAATAAATTTTGAATTTTGAAAGGGAGAAAAAACAAAAAAAACCCCCATGTAATAAAATCTATTTTCAAGGATAAATAAGCAATAAGTTTTGAATTTTGAAAGGGAGAAAAAAAAACAAAAAAAACTCCCATGTAATAAAATCTATTTTCAAAGATATATAAGCAATAAATTTTGGCTCTTATTACTTCCTGCCGCGACAACATGGAAACGATAATTTGAAGAATTGTATTTCCCACTGAATTCTAGAAGACGTGCACAGAAAATGAAGTTACATTTATGTCCAGAAGCAAAACAAGGGGCCATCTCAGCATTTGCTCAATGGATCAGGGAAACTGGACGAAAAACCTGATCGAGATGGGGTTCTCAAAGAAAGGTTCTCAATGAATCGCCAAAGATCTCCGCAGCAGGGCGGGAATAGATCCAATACATTTTTCCTGCCTAATAAATTATTGAGACTATTTCACTCATGTCTGGTCGTACCGTAAGCAACCAATGCTAAGCAAGAATATATTCAAATTCAACCAATCCCAGATGTCTATTGCCATATGAAGGCCATGAATTAGCCGGCTTTCAAGGACAAACACGCGGCTGCGACATATAACACACAATAACTTGAGTTCTGATCTTAACGTCAATCAAATGTTCTCTCTACCACTACCACTGTGCTAGTCAAATAGGATCAAAGTGAAATTACGATATAATTTATTTTAAATAATACCACATAAAAATACTGATAACAAAATAAGTTAAAACTGATAAATGAAATATAATATAAATGCAATTCTAATGAACACAATCGAACAAAACATTTACTAGAACGATTCTCAATGATAAATACTTGGTTTGTAAACATCTCTGTGATTGGTCAAGAACCCGTATCATAATGAGATCTGTATAGTAATGAGTATCATTATGCAACGGGTTGCACCCATCAAATGACAGAATTATAAAGTGGGACAACAAAAAGTTATATATTTTATTTTTTGTTACCAGCATGTTAGTAGTATGTAAAAATTATTATGGAATGTAAAGAATAAAATTAACAATAAATAACATCATATTTTTCTTTCGATTACGTGTTCCACTGTCGATTCAGGCAATGTCACGCGTGGCGATAACTCACTACACGAGAAGTGCCCAAACGTCCTCAGATTGCGCAGGCAAAATGTGCAGCATGATAAAGAGGATGACGTGAAACAACGATATTGCTGAGGATTGCTGCTACTCTACGACGTGCTTAAAACGCTTTATTTAAAAAAATAGTATTAACAAAATTAAAAATTTTAAAAAACCATCGATTTTTTGCAACAAAATATCGATGTGAAGAAAACATCGAAAGCAAAATATCGATGTTCCTGGTGGAAAACATGGATTTTTTTGCCATCCCCAATGCCGGCTTTACCCTAGCAATAGGTTTTCGCAATATCTTTCAGCAATTTGTGGCTGTTTCTTGCGGTCTTCTTTACACTAGCAAGAACAAAATGGGGCAATATGTTGCCAGAAAGTTGGGAGGAAAATCTTACAGGATATTGCCGATCGTTTTACATTAGAACTTTTTGTTGCCGTATTTGGTGACGCCGAATTACGATATTCGGAGTTCAGCCAGCTACAGATCAACTGGATCGGGAAGCGTTGTATTTCGTGGCAAGTATGCGAATAAAAATCAAATCCCACCCACGTGACTTTTGTGAGCCGCTCTTTATTAATCTAGGAATTTTATTACTATTGCCTTGTCTGTTGATTTACGAATCAGTGGTTTTGTGAAAAATGACTTACTTGAGGGTGGGAATATATTTTCAGAAAACGGCGATGTTTGTAACTAGGGAACGGATTTTCATGTAAATATATGTTTTGATAGGAACAAGGTACCTGTTTTGAATTTGTTTTCTAGAGTTTTCTAGACATTCTGAATGAATTGACCCCATTTTTATTTTACATATTTTAGTATAAGTACATATTTTCACATATTTTACCTTTACACTATTTTTTAACATATTCCGTTACATTCGAATATTACTTGTACAAAAACAATATCAAATAAGAATTTCCCAATAATATTCCGGGAATCCGTTTTCCTGATAAAGTTATCAATGTAACACTGCACGTTTATGTCCTCCTGACCTTCGCTCCGACTGACCCTCTGCCCTTGCTTCTCAGAAACCGCGTAGGATGGTTTCCACCTCCCAACGGATTTGTCACGCAGCACCTTGCTACAGCACAACACAGATAATATAATAATAATAATAATAATAATAATAATAATAATAATGACTTTATTTATGTGGCGAGACTCGGGCCATCAGGCCCGCTCTTCCGCCTAACCAAGTAATACATAAATTTATAGATAAGAATTGAATTAAGAAATACATTTAGTAAATAAAAACAAGTAAATAATAATACTTAGTAATAAGTAAATAATACAACTTACAGATGCCATGCCCCTGGGCTCACAAACGCGACAAGAATACAATGTCCCAGCATTTGCCTTAAGCGACCGGGGAAAACCAGGGAAAACAAAGGAAGTGTGCATGCTCTTCAACATTGAGCAACAAAAAAATATTTAAATTTATACAGAGAAAACAAAGAAAGGAAATTGAAGCTTTAGCAAACATTCATCACATCTTCACCTGATGTTCAAACAAGTAAGTCAGTTTTCTCTACCGATTTGTGTCGTGCATTGGTTAGAGCCGATATTCCCATTTACAAAGTCAGCGACCCTGAGTTCAAGAGCTTGTTAGAAAAATACACTGACAAACAAATTCCGGATAAAATCACTCTCGGAAAAAATGGCATGAAAACTATTTATTTGGAAACTCTGACTAAAGTTCGTGAGTAAATAAAAACTAGTAAGGTCTCGGTTTTAATTGATGAAACTACTGACGTTGAAGGAAGATACATTGCAAATATTATTGTAGGAACGATGTGCCCTGAATTTCCTTCGACACCATTTTTATTAAATAGTGAAGTTTTAGAAAAATGCAACCACGCTACAATTGCCCGGTTTATCAATGGCTCGATGAGTCTGCTGTGTCCTAGTGGTATCATGCATAAAAACGTGTTGTTTTTAACCGATGCTGCTCTTTACATGGTGAAAGCGGGGAGTGCATTAAAAGTGTTCTACCCAAAGATGATTCATCTTACATGCTCTTCATCGAGTGGCAGAAACTGACATCAATTTCCTGATGTCAATACTTTGATATCGACTGTTTAAAAAGTATTTTTGAAAGCACCAAGCAGAGTTAAAATGTTTAAGACAGTTATCCTGAACCGAATTTGCCTCCACAGCCGGTAATTACAAGATGGGGCATATGGTTAGAAGCTGCTAAATATTATTGTGAAAACTTTGAGCAAATAAAAGATATTCTTTTGAAGCTAGACTCAAAGGCATCTGCGGTACTACAAAAAGCAAAATCTTTGATTTATGATTCTAGTCTGAGATACAATTTGGCTTTCATTTCTGCAAATACAATTTTTTTAGTCAATGCTATCGCAAACCTTGAGGTTCAGAACATGCCATTAGCTGCTAGTATTGAAGTTATTAACAGTGCATTAGCAAAATTAAAAGACATAACAGATGAAAACACACAAAAAATGAAAAAGAAATTATAAGATTCGTTGGAGAAAAATCCAGGCTGGAAAGACATGAAAATCATTGCCAACATTCTCAGTGGAGGAAAAGACACCTCAACACTGAAACTAGAACGGAACCCAATGTACATATCAGCGTTCACATATGCTCCAATTTCTTCTGTAGATGTGGAACGTTCCTTCAACCGCTACATATCTATTTTGAGAGCTGATCGACGACATTTTCTCTTTGAAAACTTGAAAATTCACGATATATCCAACAATTTTAAACTCTAACTTCAATTTTTATGTTACATATTTTTAATTTTTTCTTACATATTTTTGAAAAAATAAGTACATATATGTGTACATATTTTGATTTTTTTATCGCAATAAAATCCGCTCCCTACTCATGACTCTAACTTAGTCTCTTGTTTTCCCGAATTACCGCTTTTAAGATCCGTTTCCCTTATGCTATGAAACTTTTAGGATGTATTTAACGTAGTACTCTCTACAAAATCATGCTAAATCATACACCTTTAATCAATGGTTTTTGTGATAAAAAATTATCAATATATCAAGTTATCAATATTAATAATCAATATATTAATTTTGGATTTAAATTTAAAATATTATTTATCCAGATATAAATAAAAGAGCATGGTTTTGTACCTGTGAGTATTGTCAACAAATTAAAAGAAACAATTTGTAACAATCTTCAAAATTATTTGAGTTATCAGGGAAACACTAAGTCAATGCGTGAAAAAAATCTTGAATTTTGATTTTTTAAAAAAAATTCCAAATACTTTTTTAAAGTTAAAAGCAAATTCTTCCTTGCAGAAGAAATATATTTCTGTGTATCAGTTTATCTTTATTGCTGTGGAGTATGATTTTAACGAAGAAAAAAGTGTAAAAATAATAAAAATTTAACTGCTGTAAGCTGTATCTTCCCCCTTAAGGGCGCCCCACAATCGCCCATGAACGGTAACGCGAACGGGAACGTAAAGAACGTAGTTCTTACGTTCTTTACATCTTACGCAGGCGATCACAACACGACGCGATCGGAAAGAATGGTCAACATATATCTTGGCCCGGGAACGGGAAGCCTCTCGATTAATGAAAGTACAGCAAATGGCGGCGAAGCTTTCCAATTGATCGAGCGCGTGACGCGCACAGCACTGGTCTGGAGCGGAATTGGGAGTGCATATAGAGGTTAGAGCCTGGATATGTGAGGTTAGGATTTGAGGCGGGTTTTGTTATTCATTGTTGAGATGTTTTAGCTCTTTTTAGTAATTACAGAATAATTGTTTTTCTATTCATATCAATACTTAGAATTCAAATTTCTCACAAAAATAATGTTTATATTGAAATAAACTGAATATATTAATGATTTATTTCAACGTAATCCGTTCCGAATTTGTATAGATGGGCGCCAGGAAAATATTACGCTAATACTATCATACAAGTCAACCTTCAACTCTAATTATAAATAAATTAGTTTCCGGCTACCTGGGTCGATGGGTTTCATAGAAATAATCACTATTGTATGCTAATAGATGATTATCCGATCTGCCATCTATACAGAGTGGTCGAGGAATCTGAAAAGCAAATATATTTCGATCTTGCTACGTCGTTATTAGAATTGGCTCAATGAGAATCATGTATTCATTTCACAAAACATGGAAATTTATTAAACAATCTTGGTACTTAATAATTTTACACAATATAAAAAAACTTTGGTCACGACCTGTTCCAACCTTATAATGTAATATTCGTCTTCGCGCGCTCTTGGACGACGGTGCCTCGTTGTACCATCTTCATTCTTCTCCGACGTCGCTGTCCTCAGGTCCAGATACCATCTTCTCTCTTCTTTTCTTGCATAAGCACACTTCAATCACCGTTCATCACTGTTTCCGTAGTTAATAAAGTCTAAGTCGTTCGCCAATTTACGAATTCCAAGTTCATCCCACGCGTATGCTGAATACTCTACGATCAACAAACTATCTGCTGTTAGCATTTCAGTTCAGTTACTGATAAATTCGCCTAAGCCCTCAATGTCCTTCTAACTCGTTCACTTGAAATATTTTAAGTTCTACTGTCCACACTTAGCATTCAAATTCAAAGTTCTACCAATATCTACTCCCCAGTAAATGCTTACAAGTCCCCAAAAAAACTCCTAACATTAATTGTCCACGATTCGTTCAACACCACGGCATCAGTCAGAATGAATGTCTATCATATTCTTTAAATCCTTCAAAACTCGCTTCATATTTTCGATTTTTTTTACAGACAAGACTTGATGTACTTCCGTGCCTAGCCAATCCCTAAATTTCTTACAAAATGAACTAGTCGTCTCCGCGATTGTCACTGCATGAAGATTGTTGATCTTGAAGACGGCTCGCTTACCGTTGCTATGCTGGCCTATTCACCTATATTTATCCCTATAATTTACGCTGTTTATAATAAATATTGTACCATATTATGTCTTACATATTGGTATGTAACAATATGTTTCGTTTATGTACATTGAGTTCTCCCTTCATTATAAAAGTTTAGCTATTTGTATTTTCCATACTGTGACATACCGATATGTCACGTTAAAATAAACTAACATTTATTTGTAGACAATATGGTGGAACATGCATTACGAAATATCACGAGAGCTTAGCAACGACCGTGAATAAACAATGTAGTTTTTGTTTTCTAAATGCATTAAGAGTTGTCTGGATGCCGAAAGTAGAAAATTTGGGATTGGGCGAAGAAGTTTAGACGATCAAAAGGTCAGCTACACCAAAATATAACGAATGTATGGATTGGCTGGGTGAGAGAAGGACGATCAAATGTTATGAAAAAAAAGGAAGGTAGTTTAATACGAAGTCTTCGAGGGGTGAATCATGCAGGAAGATTTCATTCTGACCGGCATCGCGCTTCTGAACTGATCGTAGGTTCGTGAGAGGGAACGAGTATAATCCAGATAGTCAGAATTGGGTTATCAGTGAAATTTGAAGGACAGTGAATTATATTGCCGATATTTTCATGTGGAAGTAATATTGATGTATAAATTGGAACTTTGTCGGGAGTGGTAATCGAGTTCGGGACTATGTCATAGGACGTAATCGGGACTGATAATTTTGATAGTTTGAGACCAGCTTGGACAGGGGCAGAAGAGGATTTCTTGGGACTTTGGACTACGGCAAGCTCGCAAGATATTTTGACTGAGAAGTCTACGAGGACATCAACGAAGAATAGATAAGTTAACCGCGGTATAAAATTCTAAATTCAAAGATATCTTGATCAAAGGCATAACATAAATTCACTAAATTGTTTGCTAAAAAGGTAAAATAAACTTTGTTAAATTTTGTTCTTTAGAAAAGAAAGTGATCTTTCATTTAGTCAATCCAAACGGAAATGAACTAGGAATAGAATCATTCTATTTCAGATTCCCAGCTGCGCTGTATAGTCAGCGGATCCTATAATCCATTATAAAGGTAATAAGGATTATAATATATCGTGACCCATTGACCCAGCAAGCCGGACGCTAAGATCTTTGGCAGATATTAATGTAGAGAAAATTTTGTATATCTCAATACGTTCATAGTAGTTTTTGCATTTTCCATACTTATGGTTTTGTTTTTTCTAATTAATATTCTTTCGTTAAAGTATTCATTACTCACAGCAGCACACGCAACACATAACACAACACAACTCTTGACAACTGACTTCGACGTGACGCGACATGACAAAGTTATAATGGAGAATTACTCCACAAGCGCGCAATGTAATGGAGAAGTACTCCTCAGCGCATAGCACTCAACGCCCCTTAAGGGTCTTGGAGAAGCGTTGCGTCAAAATGGTAGACGCAATAAATTAAAAATAATAATGATGATGATAATAATAATAATAATAATAATAATGATAATAATAATAAATTAAAAAACAGGCAAAACAAAGTAGCGTAGCTAGAAGTACTTTGGTTTCGGCAACTGTATCTTGAAGTTCTCTTCCTGGCCGCTAGAGATTCATAGCGCTGATCCTCTTCCTATTGGCGTCTACTGTGAAGCTACGATGTAAGATATATAGGTGTGTCAACTAGCCGCCTTTCGGGCAAATTTTCTGAAGCCAGTTTGAGGCTAGTTCCTCAGTTGACCTTACGTTGCGCACGATCGGTTTGAGCACGGCCGAGTCAGCTCAGCTGCAGTCAGGTCAGCTGGAGTCAGCCGTGGTTTGGGCGCTTTTGACGACGTCTCGCGAATGTACTATTTTCTGGTGTTTTTGTTGCCTGAAAGGGATATTGGTCTTTGAACACACAAAATCGGGGAGACGCTACAGTAAATGATTTGGAATCTTTTAAGACGTATTGTAAAGTCTGAACAGAGGTGTTAATTTTTTTTTAATGTGTAGTGTAAAACGTCTAGCGAGAGCCATGCACAATTGCAACTATATATTTTAAGTTAGAAAGAAAGAGAATTTCGACTTGAAAGCAGGATTTGATGTTATAACAAAAAAGAAACAAAAAACAATAGGGATTACATTTACAAAATTACTTCAACAGTGATTTACTATTGATCATTTGACATTGATGTTGCTCAGGACTCAACATGTTTGTTTATCGTAACAGTATATACATCACTGGCCCTCATTGAAAAAAAAATTGTGTCGATTAAAATTTACTAGTGGAAATAACTTTTTGCATTTTGTTTACAGATTATCTTATGAGGTGAATTTTGCCTTGTTACTGATGTTTATGTACATATTTTGCAATTAATAAATTATACGAACTAAAATTATGCATGGGTTTTGTGTTACATATACAAACGTTAAGAATAAACACTTCACATCTCTGGGGTCATATCATGAAATTAACAAAATCAAGATCTGATCTTAATTGGATTCTGATAAAGAAATTCTTCAAAAACAGAGTAATTTATAGGTGGATCCAGCTAGGAAATTACCTCTTTGCAAACAACACAAGAATTCAAAACCATGTGTGATGACTACAGACCCATTCCCATGAACTTCAGCACAAGACTTACCTTTTTCCCTTTTATAATATGCAGAGCAGCCCCTCCACTACATAATTCCAACTTATCTACATTCTCAACATTAGTGTACTGAAAGCTGCACTTAAAGAAAAATTTTCACTGTCAAATAAAATATTTAAATTTTAATCTTCATCAAGAATGACCTAAAAAAATGTATATTATACTTCAACTCAATTCTTTACTTCAGTATTAATAATATTCCATTTATACCTATTCGAACAATAACCTGCTTACAAACAGTATACATACATTTTTAACTTCCTAAATATATTAATTGCACGTAAATATTACATAAGTAACACGAATTTTACATTTATTCCAGAATTATTATTAACAGTCATTTGCCTGTACCTCAATTTAAAAAAGCTGGTGAATATATGCATACCATTCATTGTAAAATTGCTTTGACTATGAATTTGGGAAGAATTTACTTTTGAGAAAAAGTCTTATGCATTCTTATAACTTTTCATCTCATTTGGTGACAGATTTTTTTAATTTAGTAATTTCTACTTATGTAGGGTTTTTCTCACCGAGTATTATTAGTTACGATTGTATTGTCTATTTGTAGTGCTATAGTGGTGAATAGAAGTGGGGCATGTTGCGTTTCCATCAATAGCATAATGGTTCTCGGATAAACATGGGTAGGCAAGAATTTTAAAATATTGAAAATATCTTTTATGTGAGACTCATGGCCCAATTTGTTCTATGGTTCAAATAATTTTTTTGTGATTTTAACATTGGTTCCACCTGAAATTTCCTTGCATTTTCCCACAAACCTAGAGTAGAGTACTAGATTTTACTGTGAAAGAGTTTCCATGTTATTCATGAAATGGTTTGTATGGTTGACGAATTGTATTCTCTCTCAATTAACGTCTATAAATTGCTAACAACCACTTCATTTCACTTTTAGATGTCTTCAAAAACATGAAATTAATGTCAGGAAATAAAAATTAATGTCCCTCCGTGAAGGTACTTTTAGAACCATTGCACAAAATATCACTTCACTATTTATAGATACAATAACTTAAAACAATGGTAATTATATTGTACTAGTTATTTTTATTGATAAGTTAGTTACTTTTAGTATCTTATGTTTGAAGACAATCAATGGAATTAACAATCTATACCTCTAAATTGTATTTTGTATCATTTTAATTTTAAAAACATGATTTATTTTTTATTTAATACATCATATTTTAATTAATTTTTAAACATAATTACTTTAATAATTGTAAAATAAATTATAAGCTCATTACAATAATAGTATAAATAAATGAAGTCCAGTACTCCACAACTAGTTCACATTTCACAATCATGTCCTAAGATTTTCAAAGAAAGCACACCATTTGTTTATTCTCAGATATTTTTTTTTTTCATAATCATCTTCTAAAATTTGATAGTTAAAAAAATTTAATTCTTACTGTTAGGTGGTAAATTATCCTTTATGAAGCTAGTAATTCCCTGCAATTAGAAAAAATTAATTATTAATATTAATTAAAAAATTGTACACCATAAGCACTTCATTAGCAATGTAGCTTCACTATGCGTTTTGTTGAATTTTCTGTAATTTTGCAACGAAAATATCTAGTTTTTAAAAATGTTAATCCTCGTTTTTAATTTATTATTATTATTACTATGATTTTGCATGTTTCAACTATTAATAGTTAAATTGTTAAAGGATTCTGAAACTCAAGAAAGCGTGCGCAGATGATTTTCTCCCCCATACGTCACATACAGTTTCTGACTGTTTTTGACTAAATAAATAAAAAATAAGCAACCTAAACATTTATAATACCAACATTGTTCAGTATGAGGATCACAGTTGACACATGCGGTTGATGAACGGGCATGGTGTTCCAATGGCAGTCTTTGCCCCAAAAACCAACTGAAAGTCGAACAAAATTAAAAACGAATGAAAAACAATAAGATGCAATTCTTACAGTTATTAATCTTAAAAATTAACTTTTTAATTATAAAAAATTTTATCTTCATATCTGGTATGTAAACCATAACTTCTACCAATTACTTGACAGTGTAAGGGGAATTACTAGAATTTCTTACCATGCATAACCACGTTCTTGTTGCTGCAATGCTTGACGTAAATATAATCATTGTCATTTAATTGTCTCCTTTTCTGGGGAAAATAAACCTTAATAATCTTCTCGCTTTGATGCAGAAAACAAAGCTATTTGATGTGACGTCTATCACTACTACTATCACACGGTTTTCTACCCGCATTTTCTACCCACTTTGAAAACTTAATTTCCTTCATACCCTGGAATACAGTTTATTACTGCGAAACATATCACTCAGTACTCACTACTCAATACAGCTGCCTACTGAAGCCATCTTGTCCAAAATCCCCCAACCGATCGCAACTCTATATGCAAGAACTAGCCTCACACAAGCTTCAGATGAGGACTGGGAGTGAACATCTCTATGTGCCTTACACCGTGTGTGAAGCGCACGTACTTCACGTTCCCGCTCCCGCACTCGCCTTCGCGTTGCGGGGCGTTGTGCAGTAGGGATGTGCCCTTAACAGCTAAACTGTTATTCTTAACAGTTAACGTTTCGTAACTGTTACGCAAAATAACAGTTATTTCGTTTATACATCATGATGTACCAGTGTTCAAATAATAGATTCATTAATACATAATTCGTCATTATTACACACCATGTGCCACAATATTTTTATATTCTATTGTATACACTACAATAAGAAGTTTGTCCTTTAAATTAAGTTCGTCCAATATGTTTGTTAACTTATTTCTGTCCCATTGCTTCTTATGTCAGATCAACTAATATATCCCTAGGTCCGATAACATAAAATGAGTTATGGTCAAATAACTCGCATCGTAATACGTGATATTCAATAGTCATTACTACTTTAGCTATAGGTAAGCAAACACAGTTTCTCTTCATTATGTTTTGGCAATCGTCACTTCACTATGGACGTTGCATATTTGAAAGAATATTTGCGATCTGAACTCGAATCACTTTTATTTTAGTAAATTATATCACATTGGCTACACATTAAAATGAATTACTATTCATCCTGGCATTCATCCAATCTCATTCATATCAGCTGCTTCTCTGTCCAAACATGTTAGAAGAGTGAAAAGCGCGTAAGGAGCTGCACAAGCTTTACGGTGCTACCAACGTTATTCGTTTTGCGTTGTTTAACTCTTAGCAGTCGCCACAACTGATTTAACTCTTAGCAGTCGGGCATGTTAGGTTGCAGGTTATGGACCTGTTTTTTCAACTGTTACTAATAACAGTTATTACGAGTCAGTTCTTATTGTAATAGCAGCAGTGGCGGCTCGTGGTCATGTAATTAGGGTGTGCAACGTTTTTCTTTTTCCCACACTCTCTCTCTGTCTCTCTCTCTCTCTCACACACACACACACATATACATTACATGCATGCAGTGACACTAACATTAATAATGACAATTAAATACAAATCATCTTATGACGTCTGATAGCATGCCGAAAATTCCATTCCATTGTTTTTTTTCAGCAATTTTTTCCTGTCTTTTTCATTGAAATCATTGATTTCACGTTTCATATTTTCAACGCTATTCATTGTTGGGTTGCACAAACAGCCTTGACAGAAAAAGAACCTGATTTGGTTTCCCGAAACACAGAAACGAGCCTAATACTTACGTTTACAAAATACACTGGGGGTTTGAATACTTGAATGGTTCTGAATTGCAACTCACTTTAAAACACAAAGAGAATACATATTATATACAATTAACATTTTTAGAATGCAACACTGCACAGCAATCGTTCGCGTTTCGCGTGCTAGTGCGAAAGCTCATTTAAGTGGAGAGATATCCACTTTCTTCGTTCAATGTCATATTCTTAAAAACTTGAGCTACTCGAGTGTTATATCTTCAAGACACGTCAAGGCTTTTCGCGAGATCGCCACTGCGCCTGCACCGTAGATGGAGCACCGCGCCGGGTTTGCTCCAGTCCTCCATAAGCCACCGTTGTTCCCCCACCTTCTCCTGTAGCCCCGCGGCAGCCTAGGACGCCGTTTCCTCGGTCGCATTTTCCTGAGAGCGCTCCCGCAGGCTTTCACGAAAGAAGGGACGGACGGGAAATCGCAGCTTCCGAATGGCGCGTTTTGAAATAACATGTTTCGAAATGCTCGAGGACTTGTTTTCCCTCCTTAGAGATGTTTAAGAGAAATGGCACCGAATTAATTTGGGTGAGCACATGCCAACGTGCGAATACCTACGAGCCGCCACTGAATAGAAGTTACTGAATAAAAGCTGTTAAGCCCATGCCTATTGTGGAGTGGCCTTCACGGCTGCCCGGCTCCGCTTCGGGCGACATCTCTTGGACGGCGAACGTACTATTGTCGGCGCCGCTGCGCTCTTGTGGCGGTCCCTTCAAACGCTCGTGGGCGACCACCACAGACCCGCCACGAGGATATACAGCAGTGGTCGCAATGCAAGTACCAGTTACTAGGCCCCTGTTTTTCATCAATGCGGAATGATCTTTTGTAATAGTGAAAGAAGGATTTTCGTCTTCCAATAATGTTATCTACTAGCCTCTTGAAGGAAGTAAACTAATAAACTGACACCCTGTGTCTATACATATGCATGCAACATGTTCTATTTTAACATCCAACGTGTTCTATTTTCCAGAAAGTTCCATTGTTGCTGAAGTTATGGATCATATTTAAAACTGGAGGTGTGATTCTCATCATTATTGGAACTGTTTTTCTACTTAGAACATACAGTATATATACCCCGGAGTCAATTACACTTAACAGTATTATCATTGAACAAGTTGTTTCTACTGGTAAGTAAACTAAATATCGCTCGTAGAATTAATTACTATTAACATTGAGAAAAATGTCCAACATGTTTATTTTAGAATCGTAATTCTTCATCTCGTATTTGTAAAGTGCGAATTGACGCGAGGTACACCAAAGGTTCATTATTGTGTACATTATCAATTCTCACCACGTTTTAAAAATTTAAAAGGTTCGCGTGGAAGTGTAAAACAAATGGAGAATCACTCAGATTATTTTCTCATGCCCAGCAATGTTTCTTCAGAAAACGAGGACTTCTTCTAAAGTGCAAGAATACAAACTTTTATCAATAGTATGAATGCGTGGTGCACAGAAAATTTATATTTTAATCCATCAATAGCTATGGAACATTTTTGTAACAATATTTACAACTATAACAAAAACTATAATGTAGTTAAAACATATAATACGTCGAAACTCATTTAATGGTTATGCAATATTACAGATATAAATACGCAAAACTAATTAGGGAGTGTGAACGACCCCCACACCTTCCAAGCCATTTGTGGCATCGAAATGCAGTTTTTTTTAAGTAATATCACGAGAAGTGCTATGCTGTCCGGTAAATTCACTACTCTTTTTTTATTTATTTTACGTAAAAAAAACAGTTAAAAACTGCGTATGACGTGCTATGGGGAAAAGTGAATTGTGTGCACATTTTCAAAATTCTGTGATCCCTACACTAAGTCATATATACTTAAATTTTGAATTTTGAAGGAAAAACAACAACAAAACTCCTATGTAATAAAATCTATTTTCAAGGATAAAAAACAATATATTTTGAATTTTAAAAGGGGAGAAAAAAAAAACTCCATGTAATAAAATCTATATTCAAAGATAAATAAGCAATAAATTTTGGCTCTTATTACTCCTGCCTGCGACAACATGGAAACGATAATTTGAATAATTGTATTTCATGAATTTAGAAGACGTACAAAAAATGAAGTTACATTTATGTCCAGAAGAAACAAGGGCCATTCAATTGCCAATGGATCGAAACTGAGCTACGAAAAGTCATTGACCGAAGCTGTAGTACAATAGTTTCAGGGTTTATACTCTTTTATACGCCCAAATGGTAAATACATTATGTATCATTTAAAATTAATGTTACTTTCTTGTGAGTCTATAATTCTTGTTAAAAACATTATGAGCGAACGATTTCATTGGATTTAAACTTTCATTAATTTAACGTTTAATGTCATCTGGCAAAGTGTTTAAATTTGACATGTATTGTAGGAATGTTCTGTGGCGTTGATACTGTCACCTGATGAATATGATTTCTGTCGAGTGTTAAGTAATAGACTTCGGCATTTTCTGAAAAATTTTCCGCCTTTGAGCAAGCATTTTTTACAAAACCACTGATTCGTAAATAAAAAGACACGGTAATGGTAGTTTTCCCTGGATTAATGAAGAAGTATAAGAATCACGTGGGATTTGCTATTATTAAAATTCGTTTTTGTAATCAAAAAGTCTGGGAGTTTAGATGTATTTCAGAATTTTTGCCTTTCTCAAGGGGAAATGAACATTCGAAGAAAACAATGAGCAGTATGGAAGGCTGACTGAATTTGAAGAATTCTGAACGCGTAGCATAATAACTTAACTTGTGTTCAATTCATTTAAATGGACGTTCCATTTAGGTTTGACTGAATTGAGGGCCTTAAAAATTTTGTGCCTTAACATCATCAATGGTACACTGTTCATTTTAAAGGAGCACAGAATTTTTTATTTGAAAGGGAAAAACTGCATTAAAACCGTTTTCTTTCGTTTACTATTAATTTGTTATTTGGGAACCAATTTGAAACATCTGATATTGTACTATTTACGGTTACTTTTTGCAAAGGATGTTCGTATATCCGCAAAGAGAACCGTTCTTCCGTTTCGAACCGTCGGGGGCATATCGTTTACGTAAAGTAGGAACAGAATAGGCCTAAAATCGACCCTTTGAGGAACTCACATGCAACGGGCAAAGAGTCGGAAAGGTGACGTAATGTTCCATCATTCCAGAAAGGTATTTCAACTCTCTGAGATCGTTGTTTAGGTACGACCATAACCAATCTAACAATACCACGAATTCCAATGAAGGAAATTTTGGAAAGAAATGTCATGATCAATGACGTCAAAAGCTTTAGAGATCAAAAAATAATCCAATAGGTCCCCTCGTTTGATCCAATGATGAGGCGACATCTTTAAGAAAAGAAAATATAGCTGTTCCGTTGATTTTGATTTTCTAAATCCATGTTGGCAATCTGAAAGCGCTCGTGTTTAGTAAAAAGGTTTCCATTCGTACGTAAAAAGTCTTTTAATATTTTGGAAAACTGATAGAAGAGAAATGGCGATAATTTTGAATTTCATTTTGTTCCCTTTTTTTGAAAGCGGCTTAATTTTCGCTGTTTTAATATATCTGAAACGTTCCATAAAAGATGCATTAAATATGTGAGTTAACGGGTGTATAATGCATAGCACAAGTCTTTAACAAAGAATCCGAGAATTCATCTAAACCGGACGAATATTTATTTTTTAGTTTACCGATTATTTTGAGAATTTCATAGGAAGAAGTTTCGGAAACGAACATTGTGTCTAAAATTTTGGCAACTCTGTGCAATTTACGCAACTCTGTGAGGAAAACGCCGCTTGTTAGTCTCGACGCGTGCTCCTACACTGTGTGCTTTCGCACCATTTACATACCTAAACTTTATGTGTTTTCGCACCATATACATACCAAAACGTTATGTCCCTTCGCACAATACACTACCTAAACGTTATGTGTTTTGCACCATAAAATAGCTAAACGTTATGTGTTTGCACCATAAACATCCATAAACGTTATGTGTTTTCCCACCATAAACATACATAAACGTTATGTGCTTTCGCACCATAAACATACATAAACGTTATGTGCTTTCGCACCATAAACATACCTAAACGTTATGTGCTTTCGCACCATAAACATACAGAAACGTTATGTGCATTCGCACCATAAACATACAGAAACATGAGAAAAACGGTACTGCAAAAGAAGGCGACATTAAATCACAATCATCTAAACATTAACATACTATGAATAATTCAATCCAATTCCATCATAGTGTGGCATATTAAGCCACTCCAAAAATTTAATCTTACATGGAGCCCTGTAAAAGAAAACAGAGAAAAAACATATCGGCATAAGGCCGAGGCGCACCCGACGCAAACAAGAAGTTGTGGCTGACGTTCGGGTGCAAGGCGGATGGCAAGAAATGCCGGGGGGAGCCCTTATATAGCTTCTCCGGAGGGGTGGCGTGCCACCAGACGCCACTGGGGCGTGACGAAGTACCAATCGATTGTAAAGGGGGGCTATATGCTCATTTTCTTACACAGAGTAACCTATAGCGCCTTGTTACTAGGCAAAATGCTTAACATGTGCTGCACCTGGCAAGTTGCCTATACACAAGCGTTTACAGCCAGTGAAATTATTTTTTCAGTGCACTTAAGGGGCGCCAGTGGAAACTTAGCATGTACATTGAATTTTTTTATTTTGCCTAAAAAATGGCTTTTTCGACCTTTTCAAAGGCAAACCAAGGTACCAATCATCCCAAAAATTATCTAAATTTGGGATTTTGTTAGTAGAAGCTATTTCTATGGCTGGTTTCTTTACAATGAGCATAAACCTGTTTTTGAATACCAAACATTCATGTCATTAATTATTAATTTTGATTATCCATCAAATAATTGCTGTTCACAACTAACTGTAAATAGCATTTTTAACACTTTTCTATGCCCATAGAATTGCATCATTAGGCTTTTAACTACCAGATCTTGATTTATAAGTACTTAAAAAATAAATTACATGTAGTACTTAATCTTAAATTTAAAAGCTAAGCTTTACATTTAGATTTTACAACGTTTCGCTCTTTGAATGGTGGATGAGCTGGCTTCTCGGCTGAATCGTGAGGAGACACAAGTTCAACACAGCTTTTAAATTTAACAAAAGTGATAATCGCATGGCGATAAGACATTTGGGATTGGTTGAATTTGAATATATTCTTGCTTAGCATTGGTTGCTTACGGCAAAAGACGAAAGTGAAATAGTGAAATTTGAAAAGTGAAAATAGTGAAAAGTGAAAAAGTGAAATTTCTGGGATGTCTGGGGGGACGCCCCCCAAGATCTTTTGGACCGCAAAAAATAATTTGGTTTTATTTTATTTATTTTATTCCTTTAATTTCTACTTGTTTAATTCCATTAATATTATATTATATTTTATTATATTTTGAGTTGTTCCATTAAGTGGGTTGTGATAAATAAAGTTTAAAGTTTGCTTTTAGAGGTATTGAATGGTTGGCTGGACTGTTCATATTTCTGGGATGAATATATTCTTGCTTAGCATTGGTTGCTTACGGCAAAAGACAAAAGTGAAATAGTCGATGCCTTCATGCGCCAGCGCCAAGTGGGCGCCATGATGGCGTTTCGGCCTTGACCGAAGGGCGAAGCCGTCGACCGTTAAGGAAGTCTGGGGATAAATGTTAAAATACAAAATAATAGCGTGAGCCCCGCTCGCAATGCCTTCATGCGCCGGCGAAGTGGGCGCATGATGGTTTCGGCCTTGACCGAAGGGCGAAGGCCAGTCGACTCGGTTATAGGAACGTCTGGGGACTAAAATGTTAAAATACAAAATAATAGCGTGAGCACCGCTCGCAATGCCTTCATGCGCCGGCGACATGTGGGCGCCATGATGGCGTTTCGGCCTTGACCGAAGGGCGAAGGCCAGTCGACTCCGGTTATAGTGAACGTCTGGGGACTAAAATGTTAAAATACAAAATAATAGCGTGAGCACCGCTCGCAATGCCTTCATGCGCCGGCGACATGTGGGCGCCATGATGGCGTTTCGGCCTTGACCGAAGGGCGAAGGCCAGTCGACTCCGGTTATAGTGAACGTCTGGGGACTAAAATGTTAAAATACAAAATAATAGCGTGAGCACCGCTCGCAATGCCTTCATGCGCCGGCGACATGTGGGCGCCATGATGGCGTTTCGGCCTTGACCGAAGGGCGAAGGCCAGTCGACTCCGGTTATAGTGAACGTCTGGGGACTAAAATGTTTTTGGTTCATTATAACCGAAGTTCACTATATCCGATGATGTCAATTTTAAATATAATTTCTGTATAATAATTGATTTTATTAATGTAAAGCAAATTTCATTAACAGCACGAACTGGAAATTTCAATGTATTTATTTGTACGTAAAAATCAATTATTTTCAATTTGTGCTTCGTATATTTTTAAACATCCTTCTGCAGAGTTCGAGCTTTCTCCATACCTGATTCTGGATGGTCCTCTGTCTCTAATCATTGTAATGCAGTCAATGTTCACCTTGTTGAAACACCATCTTACTCTCTCAAGGCTCTTTCAATCGCCTAATAACATAAGCCGAGGTTCAGGTTTACTATAACGAATCTTCTTATGCTTACTTGTAATGTGGGTGAAACGGGACCAGTGACTAAAGTTCACTATAACCGAAGGTTCATTATATCCGAGTTCACTAAAAGCGGAGTCGACTGTATTGGCAGAATTGTTGTTTTTAGGCACTGCTACGCGAGAGAGGAACTATCACCAGCGCAGGTCGCGAGAACTGCGGGGAGTTGAAGGCTAGAGCGGATTACTGTCTCACTTTGCAGCCTTGTTTTCTGCAAAGTCAAAATCAGCCTCATCTCCTTGAAGTAACATGTTCGACTCTTTCACTCAAAGACACGTATGCGTCTCTTCTACTCGAGGTCAATGATCCGCCCGCTCTACTTGAAGGCACGTATGAGTCTGTCACACTCAGCACAAGCTTCAAACTAGTAACCCTGGCCTCCCACGCAAAGTCTCTCACATCATTTTCTCCTTTCACTTAACCCAGGACCGGGAGCGGTAGCTCAGTGCATCAACTGATGCCGCTGCAGCGCCTCTGACCGGGAGGTCCTAGGTTACACCCCCTGGGGCAGGATATCTGACACTAGCCACCCAAGTCGAATTCAGTCGCTATCTCTGATCGGTAGTATTCTGTGGTTTCTCCGATCAACACCAGGCGAATGCCGGAGAAGTACCCTACCAAATGGACCACGAACCGCGCAAAACCCTGTCCTTCCTTTTCCTTGCCCCATCCTCCCCCTCCACACCCCTTTACACAACATGCAATACACTATCACATATTCCGGGAGACCGGTCGGGAGTTTAGAGCTTGTCCGGCTGAGGCGGCGCCGCTGGTAGAGTCCGTTAGGGGAAACCCCATAGCCGACGGAGGTCGGCGCCGATCTCGCCATCCAGCGGGGAAAACACCCCGCCATCCCCCAAGAAAAAGCATGCACTACACTAAGGGACTAATGATCAAGCAGGACGCGCCCGGACACGAAAAGCCAAACGAACCATCTAACCCCAAACAGAGAGGGGGACGTCCCCTTCTTGCCGAAGCACGCTCCACGCCGCCCCTTTCGACCGCCCCGCCCCACGAGGAGGCCACCAGTAGACGAGGGCTTTCCAGGTCCTATACAAGGATTTTGCTAAGAATGATCGAATTCAGTCGCTGCCTGGGGCAGAATTCTAGCGGCCTCTAGAGAGAGAGAGAGAGTATGAAGAGATCGAACATTTTGAAATATTTGATATACCACGCCCACCTACTACCTTCCAGCCGGTGGCGATGAAGCGTGAAACTATGAATGCTCGTGAAGCGAGCTTTGAATTCTCGGGAAGCAGGATCTTTCGGAAAGGGGAAGGTCTAAACCCCTTGACACAATGAATTATATAAAATTCTGGAAAAATGAGCATATATCGAAAACAAATTACACATGGCACAAATATAATAAGTATGTACTTTACGTAGATGGTCACTGCAAAGAAAAACAGAAACAAAAGAACAGAAATAACACAACCATAAGAGAATGTATAGGGGCACCTTGACTGCCCGATTACTTTAAAACGCACTATTTACAATACTTTTTCTTTGACCCACTTACAATTATTTATGTACCCATTAACTTTTGTTAATCTAAAGTTTTCCGCACGCCCCTTTTTGATTCTCCACAATTATTCTATATAGACTTTTACAGAGGTCACTTGAGGGTGCATTTATTACAATGTGTTAACTCTAACACAAGAATAAACGTGAAAACACGTTACTAAATCGTACCTTACAAAATTATAGCAACTGATTATCCTGACATCAAAATGGACACAATATTTTTCAATAAGATTACTTTTACATTAAGAAAATTATAATTTACTTTAGAAAGTTGTACAAGGTATGGCATTCAAACGAATTTACTGGTGCAGCAGCGAATGAAATCAAAACTGCCGCCTACATTCGAAATATTTCCCAGTAGTTATGGAACTTTACCATTTAGGACGCTACGCCTGGTGTTTAAAGTTCAGTTTCCCCCCAAATTGTCGCTAGAATGCCAGTTCTTTACCTCGGAAATTTCCCTTTCCGCTCGCCGTCAGTTAACCTTGGGGCTGGTCGCTCGCAGTCCTCGCCACGTCACTTGGGCTGGTTGATGTCCCCCGATTTCACCACTTCTTTCGCTCGATCTCAGGATCCCCCACACGTCCAAATTCCAAACCTTTCTCGTCCTCGGGGTCGTACCATCGACGGATTGATCCAGTCCTTCTGCCTACGCTGAGTGTTGGGGTCCCTCCTTCTGCCGCCTGCGCGCCGTTGCTCGGCTTCCAGTTTTAAATAAAAAACGTGCGAATTGACTACTTTAGCACTCGGCCGACATACCACATTTGAGCGTGCTGGTCGAGTACAAATTAAAACGGGTTTCGTCAGATCCTTCTGCCGAATTTTCTTCGATGATGAAACTATTTCGTTCGAAGCCTCGCTGCTTACTCGAATGTTAGTGCAAATGCTGTACATGCACTTTGCTTCTGAATTCATCACTTATCACCGCGTTTTTTAAATCAGCTTACTTGCAAGAAAATGATACTCCTGCACAACCAATCTACCGCTGAAGAATCTAGTTGAGTCGCCGTCGCTGTCAAGTCGAGAGCTCTACCAAAAGTGCGTTGGTATTTATGCGACTCCGCCTGGGGAAATTCGAGTGGTGAATTTCTCCTCCTTTGCGCCCCCTCGGAAAATTATCCCAACTTTGGGCATCGGAGTGCAAAACCTGGGGTAGATGTCGCCTTCTCGGACCATCGCTCCGCCTCTGACCCATTTTCAGTTTCTGGTTTTTTTCAGTGGCTTATGGTTTACGGGGCGTATAACCGGGGTCACAATATATATATATATATATATATATATATATATATATATATAATAAATTGGACCATCTTTATTCATCTCTGAGTTCTGTCCTATCCAGATACCATCTTTCTCTTCTTTTCTCCGAAAGAACTTCAATCCCGTTATCAGATCAATAAACTATCTGCTGCAACATTGAGTCAATTACTGATTTTCACCTAAGCCCTCAATGTCTTTCTACACGTTCACTTGAATTATTTTAATTTTACTGTCAAATTAGTATTCAAATTCTTTCATCAATATCTATTTCTAGTGATGCTTAAGTCCCCCAAAACTCCTAACATTAATCGGAGACGATCCGTTCATGAGCACGGCATAGTCAGAAGAATGCCCTCGTATTCTTTCAGCCCTGCAAAGCTCTCCATTTTTCGATTGTTTATATGCAGATAGCACTTGATGTACTTTCGTACCTAGCCAATCCCTAAATTTCTTTAAACGAACCAGCTGCTTCACTGTCACTGCAATGAAGATGTTGACTTGATGAGGGTTTGCTTACCGTTGCTATGCTAGCATTTACATATTTTTCCCCTATAATTTACGCCATTTATAATAAATATTGTACCATATTTAGTCACATATTGGTATGTCACAATATATATCAAATATTTCAAAATGTTCGTGCTCTTCATGCAACAACTATGTCTGGTCTCACTTTTCAATCGAAGTGCGTCACGCTTTTCAACCGTGGTGTGGTCACGTGATTCGCTTTTTCCCTATTTGAATTGGGTGTCAGAATTGGTTCACACACACACACACATACACACACATATATATATACATATATATATATATATATATATATATATATATACATATATATATATATATATGACATTTTGATAAAAATTTTGAAAGTGGCAAGAATAAGATACATACGAAATAACAGAATTGTGATATAATGTACCTGAAATAACAGAAATAACGTGTAATTGAAATAAAAGATGCAATATTTGAAAAAGTTGCTTACCTGTTTCAATGACTTGCAACTTTGATAATTTTGGGAATACACACGTAAAATTAGACGCAAACTGGTGCTTGAAGCTCATTGGCTGAAATCGGATGCGCGAGAGCCCATACCTATCCATACCAAAAGTATCCGATTGAGTTTGGTCCATAAATGTTGTAACACAAGATATCGTGTTCATATCGTGATGGAATCTATATTTAACTATTGGTAAAAGCATGTTTTCCACTCACATTTTGGCGTGTATTTCAAATTTTTGAAATGATAAAATTGGTTTTAATTTTCTTTCGCTCTCGCCCACATTGTTTAAAAATCAAAAAAAGTTACATAATGTTATAAGACACATTCTAGGGAGGAAAACGGAGAAAGTATTCGAACGTTACCACGTCGAAAATTCATTTAAAAATTTACTTTTTTTCCATTGGAATTTGGGCAGAATGGTTAAAAATTAACTTAAAATTGAACTATTATTTCAAAAATTTACTTATTTTTCCTATTGGAATTTGGTCATTCTGACACTTTCGATAGTAGCTGAGAAAAAATTAACCATGAAAATAGGTATCTCGGTGTATCTCTGCTACAGATTGCCCTAAGAGGCGTTTTTTGTTAATCTACGTCATTTTTATTCTCTTTGATTGATTGATTGATTGATTGATGTTTCGTGATTCCGGGCGCGTAAACTGCTTCGGCCCTTAGTCCAGTGTAGTGCATGTTTTTTCTCGGGGGATGGCGGTGATTTTCTCGCCGGATGGCGAGTCCGCGCGACCACCGTCGCTAGTGTTTCCAACCAGGGCTCCCACCAGGGGCACCGCCCAGCTGACAAGCTCTAGCTCCCGACCGACCTCCGAATATGTGGATGTAACAGTTAGTGGGAGTGTGTGGGAGAGGTAAGGGGGAAGGGGGACAGATCGCGCGCGGTCCCTGGCCCGTTTTTTAGGTACGCACGGGATTCGCCTGGTGTTTATCGGGGAAACCACGGAAACTACCGATCAGAGCAGCCGGTGTTAGAATTTTCGTCCAGACAGCGATGAATTCGACCCACAGCGAAAGTAGGATCAACCTCCGCCGTCAGGACTCGAACTTAGGAACTCCCGGTTAAAGGCGCTAGAATGACATCAGTTGATGCACTGAGCTACCGCTACCGGTTTTATTCTCTTTTTATATAAGCAAGGCAATTATAGATTTCATTAGGGGCAGTTTTCTCCGGGCCTTATTGGCTCTACTCTTTTTCCCGGGAGATGCATGTGTCTCGTCTGCCCAGAACTGGGTGCGGATTTAAGACCTAATAAGGGAGTGAGAAAAAAAGGTTATTTGCATATAAAAGTTCCATTTTGTAAAACGAACGTGTCTCGAAAATGAGATCGCGACGTCAGAGCATAACGCGTCACAGAATTAAGAAATTTTGGAAAGGAATAAAAAGAAATTGAACTTCAGTAGATTTTGCGACATTCAATTCCACTTCTTGCACTAAGGTTTAGGGGGGGATGTGGCTTTGTTCGAGGTTTACAATGCTTCTTTGTTCAGCGATATCACTCTTCTGTATACTGGTGGTGTGCGCCCACTATCAAGGTCTTAGGTCCGAATTGACTGTGGACCCAAAACCTCAGCGAGAATCTGACGAATCTTCATCCGAGGAGCAACGTTCAGCACATGGAAGCAGAAATCACGACACATCCTTGTACATCCTACGTTTAACTCGCGAAGAGATGAGATGAAGCGAACTCCATCGTTCTCCATGCTATTTTAAACAAAAGACGACTTCATTATATCCCGTAATTATTATAACAGACCGACTAGCAAGAAAACAAATCATATTCTTTTAAACTTTAGGTTTAACAGAGCTCAACACGTCACGAAGGAAAACCAACCGTTTTACCATGTATGACACAGCACGTCAAATGGCCTAAGACCACATGCCCCTCCATGCTGGCCATCGGATTTAGTTTTGGGAACATTCCAAGTGGTTCCGTTCCGCGCCAAAGCGGGTTAGGACCGCGCCGGCCACTGGGAATGTGTGGCATGTAACTCAATACAGTGCGAAACATTTCGGCCGGTTATGCGCAGTGCCACTTCATGTGACCCGCTTGATGAGGGTTTCCTGCTTCCGGGCGGTCGATCCACTGCCAGTGGTGAGGGTTTCCTGCTTCCGGGGGTCATCCCGCCAGTGGGTTAGGCCGCGCCGGCCACTGGGAATGTGTGGCATGTAACTCAATACAGTGCGAAACATTTCGGCCGGTTATGCGCAGTGCCCCTTCAGTGACCCCGGATGAGGTTTCGCTTCCGGCGGTCTATCCGTGCGAGGGGTTAGGACCCGCCGGCCACTGGAATGTGTGGCGTAACTCAATACGTGAAATTTCGGCGGTTATGGGAGTGCCACTTCTGTGACCGCTTGATGAGGGTTTCTGCTTCGGGGTCGATCCACTGCCCAGTGGGTTAGGACCGCGCCCACTGGGAATGTGTGGGTGTAACCAATACAGTGCGAACATTCGGCCGGTTTGGAGTGCCACTTTATGGACCCGTGATGAGGGTTTCTGCTTTGGGGTCATCCGCTCCGAGTGGGTTAGGACCGCGCCGGCCACTGGGAATGTGTGGGATGTAACTCACCCGTGCGAAACATTTGGCCGGTTATGCGCAGTGCCACTTCAGTGACCCCCTTGATGAGGGTTCGCTCCGCGGCATCCGCTGCCGAGTGGTTAGGACCGCGCCGCCACTGGAATGTGTGATTTAAATCAATCAGTGCGAAACATTTCGGCCGGTTATGCGCAGTGCCACTTCATGTGACCCGCTTGAGAGGTTCGCTTCCGGGCGGGCGATCACCTGTGGGTTAGGACCGCCCCGGCCATTGGGAATGTGGGCAAAACTGAACACAGTGCGAAACATTTTGGCTGGTATGCGCGTGCCACTTCATTTACCCGCTTGAGGTGCCGCCGGGCGGTCGATCCACGCTCAGTGGGGTTTGGACCGCGCCGGCCATGGAAATTTTGGCATGTAACTCAATACAGTGCGAAACATTTCGGCCGGTTATGCGCAGTGCCACTTCATGTGACCCGCTTGATGAGGGTTTCCTGCTTCCGGGCGGTCGATTCACTGCCTAGTGGGTTAGGACCGCGCCGGCCACTGGGAATGTGTGGCATGTAATCAATCAGTCGAAACATTTCGGCCGGTTATGCGCAGTGCCACTTCATGTGACCCGCTTGATGAGGGTTTCCTGCTTCCGGGCGGTCTATCCGCTGCCTAGTGGGTTAGGACCGCGCCGGCCACTGGGAATGTGTGGCATGTAACTCAATACAGTGCGAAACATTTCGGCCGGTTATGCGCAGTGCCACTTCATGTGACCCGCTTGATGAGGGTTTCCTGCTTCCGGGCGGTCGATTCACTGCCAAGTGGGTTAGGACCGCGCCGGCCACTGGGAATGTGTGGCATATAACTGAACACAGTGCGAAACATTCGGCTGGTTTGACCCGCTTGATGAAAGTGCCTGCCCGCGCCGGCCACTGGGAATGTGTGGCATGTAACTCAATACAGTGCGAAACATTTCGGCCGGTTATGCGCAATGCCACTTCATGTGACCCGCTTTATGAGGGTTTCCTGCTTCCTGGCGGTCGATCCACTGCCGAATGGGTTAGGACCGCGCCGGCCACTGGGAATGTGTGGCATGTAACTCAATACAGTGCGAAACATTTCGGCCAGTTATGCGCAGTGCCACTTCATATGGCCCGCTTGAAGTGGGTTCCTCGAAGGCGCTGCCTGTACAGGCAGCAGCGGGCCAGTAGATATGTAGGAACTGCAGAATGTGGAGCTACGGGAAGAACGAGACTACGGTGTTCGAGTGAGCATGACTGAGGTTTCGATTGCCTTACAAATCAAAATGAAACGGGACGACTTCAAAATGTAATCTGTATCTGCGGCGACTTTGGCTATATACTTGGTAATTCTCCTGGCGGCACGGAACATGGAATTGTAAAAAGGATTTTCTGTTCTTATTAGTGAACAATAAAGCATTGTAAAAGGTGTGTTCTTGGTTTTATTTCTGAAAATTTGTCACCTTTAATACAGAGTCCGATAACTGAGTGGATAAAGTAACTGTTAACCGGTACAGATAAAACAGCATATATTTTCTTCACTTACTTGCAACATTTGTAATTTCCAAATATTATGAGAGTCCATTAAACCTGCTCCAAGCAACATTTTACATTCTCGTATACGTAACTATATACGGAGTAATGTAAATAGTATTGAGAAAGTTATGTAATGCTGCTCGAAAAAACGGCGAATTTTCGAGAGAGAATAATGTAATGCCGGCCTGGAAACAAGAAAGTGGATAAATCCACTTGCAAAATTAAGAAAAAACTAACACGTGTCCTTGCTGCCGAAAAAACAATTGAAAGCAAAACCTCCGTCTGTTCGCCTGTCCGTCCATCTGTAAATACTACTAGCACCTAAACCATTTGTACGATCTTTTCCAAATTGTCGATCTGGATCTAGTTGAAGCTTTGAGATTTTGAAAAACATTCTTCAAAATTTGGGAGTACATTACGCGTGGAAATCCACACATTTTCGAAATTTTCTCAATACGAATCCAAATGTTTTCTTTAAATTTCGTGGAAGAACAGAGCAAAGTACACTTCTAAAAGTATAATAGGTGCCATTTTCACGGTTATCTCTGAATTTTCGGAAATTGCAAAACTTTGAATTGTTTCGGGGTCTTCCTACAACTATAAAATTGAAGATAAAGATTTTCTTTCAAATGAAATTTGTTGTCCATAAATACTTCTTTTATTGGTCATAGATGTTTGAAAATTTTTTTATTTGTGCAATTAGGGATAATATTTGCAATTTTAAAAAATAATACAAACATATTCTCAAAACTGCTCCAAATTATTTCTTTAAATTTTGTTAAGTTAGTTCAAAAAACCTGTACATACTAAACAATATTGGTTTATACTTTAGTTTTTTTCATTTTAATTTTAAATTATTCAATTTAATTTCCAATTATTCAATTTAATTTTTTTAACTTAGCTCTCGCGTCGGTAATATTTACATTAGATGCGATTTCTTTACGTCATTGAACTTATGGGTACATGTGCTTTAAATAATTTTAAATAAAGTTTCTCGAAAACTCAACATTTTTTTAAAACAAGCTCAAAATCTCGCATTTTCAGAAAAGCCCAAACTCCATTTTCTCAAAAACGGCTCCAAATGTTTTCTTCAATTTTTTCTAATAGATAGTGCCAATTGCACCGTTTAATATGACGGACTATCATTTTGGTTCATTTGTTTTCTCAAAAATTACACAAATATATTAACTTGATTTTTCAAAAAAATTTAATTATTGTATTTTTGAGTGTCAGTGCTTCAAAAGACTTTAAATAACGTTTTTCGAAAATTCAACAGATTCCTGTGAAAAAGAGCTTCAAATTTCGCGATTACAGTAACGCTTAACGCAATTTTTAAAGACGCTCCAAATTGCAAATTAGAACAAGGTTGTATCCTTCTTTGATATTTAAAAAATAATATTTAGGTTCTACTATTGAGAAACCGAAAAGAAGACTGTACAGTATCAGTCCATACCAAAAATTACAAAACTTTACTACGAAAATGGCTGTGCCATTCTGTAGCATCTCTAGTAACTTTCTCGTATATATATAAATATACACTTATATATATGTATATATATATGTATATATATATATATATATATATATATATATATATATATATATATAAGGAGTAGTATAATATATTGTAAGGTCTCATTGGGCGAGGCGTCCCGGGGTCGTCCTACACCGGCCTAGCCGAGCCCACCGTTTGCCCATTGTATACTCTACAAGCCGGCCCTTAAACTCTACTTTTAAGATTGCCCGCTTAGCCCTTCTTATGAACAAACAAACAAACACTATCCCCGCATTGGCTGCCAAAACCCTTTCCCGTTCTCCTACTACAATTGCCCGTCTGCAAACTACTGGCCTTGACTCACCTGGTGTCTGCGGGGCGTTTACAGACGGAGCAAGGTACTGTGTCACTGCGTGGATCAGTTCTAGTGCATGAATGATGGAAAAAATATTGATTTTACAAATCATGACCCCAAAGATGGCAATGAAATTTATTCAAATTGCTCTTTTCTGTTTTTTCTTCAATTTCAATATCTAGTGCCGTAAACCTGGTGCCCCTGACGGGACACACGACATAACCCAGCAAAAAAAAGAAACAACAAATAAATAATCCTCTTCCCACAATACACGAAACATGGAATATACTTTCTCATTCCCCAGATTATTTAAATAAACAAAAAAAATGCCATTTTTAAAATATAATTAAAACCCAGAATGCATTCTGTCGAGATTTACGTATTAAAATCTATTAATCCCTATGACTTGATTTTTGAAGAGGTTCTTCACTTCGCAAAAAAAAAACAAATGTCAAAATACTTTGCTCACGTATGATGCTGTTTCCGAAGAATCCGGGATTTCGATTATCCACGCACAACAGGCCTCCCTGTCGCCACCAGTTCCGAACACACTGCAGCATCATGTTCACGCAACATGTTCAATCACGCTGCCACCTTTTTCATAAATATTCAAGTTTTTTAAAATCTCTGAATCCGAATTGAATTCCGCGCCGCAAACTAAATGAACGTCGCGCTCCCCCCCGTTGCAAATTTCTCATACGGCCACCTCATTATCGTTTGCTTCCCCAAGTCCAACGGGCGTTCGGGAAATTTCGAATTGAAATCCCTTTTTTATGAAATTCCTTTTTACGGGAAAAATTAAACAATTTATAAAGCATTCCCAGTTACTATTACAAATTCAGTCCATTACCTGCACTTTAAAAAAATTCCCAAAAATCGCCTACGCGAAACACGTCTGCCTTCACCAAGTCCAGGCACGTTCTGGCAAATCTTTTCAACTTACCATTGTTATTCTTGTTCAACACTTTTCCGATCGCTCGATAACTGACGATCGCGTCACTTTGGTTCTCCCAAAATATTTAATTTTAACGTTTCGAAACACTTTATTTCGTTTTTTTTTTAATAAAATTCTCCCGGCAATTTCCTAAAATTAGTTTTCCCCTTGTTTTCCTTTTGGGCAAATTCCTTTATTTCCTATTTTCCGTTTTTGGGTGTGAAATGGGAAAGCACTGCAATTGTTCGCAATTGCTTCTTGCTAAGCTTTTGCTTGAATTAATTTATCTGTTTTATTAAAATTTTGATACTTTCCCGTCAAGATATTTAAATGGATAAATTTTGCATGATGCAGTAATTTTCTTTTTGCCCTGAAAGTCTGAATTGATATCTTATCGCGTTCTCTTGCATTATTGAAAAAACCCCCTCTTTATAAGCGTTTCATCCCTCCAAAATGGACTCCATTAATATTTTCCTTAACACAAATATACGAAATACGAAAATTTAATAACTTCTATTGCTGACGCGATTTTACTGATAACTTTTAAAATGTTCCTAAATTAAAGCCGGGTCTAATGTCTATGGTCAAAACTTGCACAAGTATCGGTTCCTTTATTTCTTCCCCAATCGGTTTTTTTATTATGGCGCCTTTGCTGTAAATGTCTTCAAACTGTTCATCATCCAAACGCACACTATCGGGGATCGTGTAAATCATTACAGTATAGAGCAAGTTATATAATACAGCGGAAAATCGATATCAAGATTTCAACGGAAATTCACGTTTTGGGGTTCCCAGATACCGAAAAAGTGTTGTTTTTTTTAATCGGCCAACCGGCCGGCTGTCTGTCTGTGCGTCTGGGATATGTTAACAACACTAGGGCCTAGGATCTTTTCCAAATAGAAGAAACTGCTTTTATAATATGCAGCGAATTCTGTATCAATCAAATATATTCCCGTTTGTTTCATTTGTCAAAGTAAGAAATGATTGCTGCCTTTGACTAGGCAGATATGAATGACAGGCGCTTTGTTTGAATGGGACGATTTCAAATTCTAGCTGAGGTATTAGTAGCGCAGAAAATGCAATATGTCAATATTAGATAGCTTTTCCTCAATAACGCGAGAAATTATGTGCTGTTTTAGCACAACTGGTTACTTACGTCTCGGCCAGCCCTAGCCAGTGGCGCATCAAGAACCGTACTTCCCTGAAACTAAGTACAGGTAATTGTTTTTTAAGCTACAGACAACCTTTTGTCTTGACCAAGCTCAGTCCCTTCATTGAAAAATAACATATAGGATTCCTTTTTCTTTTGTTTAATTTGTTGCGTCTTTGTTATGACGTAAGGAGTCTCGCTAACCTCGTTATGCGTTGAGTGCTTTTTATTGTTATTATTGTGATAAGGAGTAATCCTCCGTTACTTTTATATACATGTTAAGTCGTAGTCCGTAAGTCGTTGATAACATGACGCCCATGTAGTATCTCCGCATACGCACCTCTCTCATAAACGCTCCAGCGTCACTACCCAGCGGCCAGAATTGGGAAAGAATGAGGATAGGCGTAGGGTTTAGGACACTTCACAGGGGTTGGACTAGCCCTTGTGAAGCAGCCGAACTCGTTTTGTTGAAACAAATATCACGACGGGAATCGAAGCCGGACCTCAGTGGTGAAAGGCTAGCAACTTCGCTATGAGGCACGAGCGAACCTTTTGGACTCAAAGCATGTGGAATCTTTCTCGATTGTGCAATTCAACAATAAAAAATTCCTGAACAATACTCAATAAAAAGCAAGAAAATACACAAAAACATGTGAACTATGCAACTTACTAAAAGAACAAAGCATACAGATATACTCGCATAGTTCACAAAATACTTTCGTAATACAATCAGCTCTACCTTCAAGGTATGATTTCTATTCAACAAGGAAATTTATATCACATTATTCACTTTTAGTCTTATTTACATTGTTCATCGTTGAAACAAGGTAACAACTAATAATCCACTCTAAATTATGTCAATTACAAAATACATATTGGCAATGAAATTCGGAGAGATTATTATCCTCGCAAAATGAAAGCGCAGTATACTACAGTCTTATCTAGAATTTCTACTTCTGTTCATCCTATTATAAGGTACAGGAGTTTCCATTCAATCTTTTATATTATCCCTTCCTCAAAATTATGCAAACCGTTAATGTTGACCTTACTTGATGATGGGTAATTACACTGGGCGGCAGTGATTTTATTAAATGTCTAGCTGTAGTTGTTTACACTAGAGCGGTAAAGCAATAGCGTACTTGGCGGGTGTGTCAAGCTGGCATAACCACCATAATACAATCACATCAAACCAAATGAAATATTTAGTGCTCATTTACTTCCTAATTTATTACCCTAAAATTAAATTTATTACTCCTCCCTTTTCTGAAATAAACGTAGTTGTGCTGGCATGATTGTCATGCTACCACAACCAAATTTAAAAAATGGATTCAAACTCATGAAAATGAAATGAAATTTATTACTCATGCCGTTTACGGCGGCAGAATTTTCGACACTAGCTTTTCAGCTAGGTCGAATTCAGTCGCTGTCTGGAGGAGAATTCTAGTGTCCGGCTGCTCTGATCGGTAGTTTTCCATGGTTTCTCCGATCAACACCAGGCGAATGCCGGAGCAGTACCCTACGAAACGGGCCACGGACCGCGCGATCTTTCCTTCCTCTTCCGTCCATCCTTCCACTTACACATACACTTACACAACATGCACTACACTACCACATTCCAGGAGACCGGTCGGGAGCTTAGAGCTTGTCCGGCTGAGGCGGTGCCCGCTGGTGGAGAGTCCTGGTTAGGGAAAACCTACTAGCCGACGGTAGGTCGGCGCGGATCCGCCATCCAGCGGGGAAGATCACCATCTCCGAGAAAAACTGCACTACACTAACGGACCACTCACAAACAGTTGACGTGCTCAGAAACCCGAAAAAATCAATCAAAAACTCATGCCGTTTACGGAACAAATAATGTTAAAAACAGCATAGTTATGCAACCACGCACGATATTCGCGTATAACATTGGAGAGTACCAACGGCCACAAACAACTCAAACCTATTCAATAATTAAATACACATTTACTACTAATTCGTTACACCAAATATTAATTTATAAACGTTGCCACGTATTAAATAAATATTATTAAAACTAAATCATAGAAGTCCAAAAATGCCAGAAATTCAAACTCCATAACCAACGAGCACAATCAAATAAAACCCACAACATAATTTAACAGACTTTTGATACTAATTTATTACTCTCCAACATAACGCTCTAATGCATGTAATGTCGCACAAATGACTCCGTATTTAATTACGTATATTTAATAAACGGCAACAATAATAAATTTGAGTTCAGAGTAATAAAACAGTATGAATGTGTATTTAATTACCGATTTAGTTTCAGTTAATTGTTTTCTATCTTTCTCCATTTAATCTCGTTTGAACTTCTGACACACTTCAATAACTATGATTTTGTTTTTTTAAATTATTTAATAAATGGACAGATACAAATAAATCCAAATAGATGATTAAATACACGTTTTTTGAATTTTTTACTGTGCTAGTTTGTTCTCCGTAACATAATACACGAATGTTATGGAAGTTTGCCTAACTCTGCCAAATTTAACAATATTTTTTTTATTAAACGGCAACAGAAATTATTTTCTCTTTAGAATGAAAAATTATTGTGCTATATTTATTTATGAATCCCGCGTCAGTTGATTCTGCTCGTTCAATCTCATCTTCATCGCAATTCAAGTTCTCCCGATAGAAAGAAACTATGAATTTGAGTTTACAACAATTATTTAACACACGGCAGCATCAATAAAATCCTAAATTACTATTAAATGTGTATATAATATCTGCCCGTTCAGACTCTCCAATTTATTACTCAAATGTCGCCCGTGTTTACGTAACTATTAAGTGTTTAAAATTATTAATTTTATAAAAGCGAGAGTAATATATTTCTGTTTGCAGTAATATAGCATCAAATGTGAGTTTATATATGTCCGTTTTAGTTGTTTGTGCTCGTTGATTCTATTATCTAATTTGAAAACCTGGAATGTTTGTACAACTTTGATTTAGTTTTAACAATATTTATTTATTTCGTACACAACAAGAGTAATAAATTTCTTTTTTGCGTAATAAATTAGTATCAAACGTCTGTTAAATTATGTTTTACTTTTATTTTATTGCACTCGTTGGTTCTTTTAAATTTAAGATTCAGATTTTACAATATTTATTTATATATTAAAATGAATTTTATTTTTAATAGCTTTTAATGGTTTGTGGCCGTTAATACTCTCCAAACTACTACTCGAATATCGTGTGTGGTTGCATAAGTATGTCGTTTTTAAAATTATTTATTTCGTATATAGCAAGGATAATAAATTTATATTCAGAGTTATAAATTGGTATCAAACATATGTTAAATTATGTTCTTGGTTTTATTTGATTGTACACATTGGTTCTCTCTATTATCGAATTTGAATTTCTGGCATTTTTGGACTACTATGATTTAGTTTTAATAATATTTATTTTCGTCATTGCCGGCAGGCAGGGCAACGTATTTTCGTCTCAAAACATTATCTGCTAGCCTTTTCGAGGAAGTATGCCAATAAATTGACACACTGTACCTATACATATGCAACGTGTTTTATTTTAACATCAAACGTATTCTATTTTCCAGAAAATTCCATTGCTGCTGAAGTTATGGATCATATTTAGAACTGGAAGTGTGATTGTCATCATCGTTGGAAGTGTTTTTCTGTTGAGAATACTCCGTAGAGAGGGCTTGCCGATACATCCTCTTAGCAAATTTGTCTTTCAACAAATTATTTCTACTGGTAAGTAAACGAAATCTCTCTCCAAGAATTAATTATTAATAACTTTGAGAAAAATTTTCTAGCATATTTACTTTAGAATCGAAATGACTCATCTTGTATTTGTATAGTGTGAAACGATTCCAGGTATACCAAAGAAACAGTATATTAAATATTCATTATTTCGTACATTAACAGTTCTTCTCACCACGTTTAAAATATTTAATGGATACGCGTGGAAACGTAAAAAGTGTGGTTCGACGTACTGATTCTTTTCTCACTTGTACGCAACACGACACAAGACAAGAACGTCTTGAAAAAGAAAAAAAAAGAAAAAAAAAGAATGCAAATTTTATTAATAGTTATAAGTGCATAGTCCACAGTAAATGTATGTTTTAATCCTTCAATAAGTATGTCACATTTTTGTAATAATTACAACGAATATAATATTTTTGTTGTTATTTAAGGTCGCATCAACATCTACGTCATTAGCGACCACTATTGGCGTGAACGTTATAGTAACTCAAAAGATGAAACGATCTGGTGATGATAAGGGGTTAAAGGACAAACACAATCACGCCCAAGGCGGGACTCGAACCTGCGACTTTACGGACCGAGATCGCTACGACTCTACTGACTTAGCGATCACGGCCACCGGATCGGCTAGAATACAACATTATTAAAACAAGAATACGTCAAAACCCGTTTTACACCTAAACATATTGCAGGGAATATGAACGGTCTCCACAACGTCCAAAGCATTTGCGACATCGAAATGCAGTTTTCTTCCAGTACAAAATCATAAAGCAAGTAATATGCTGTGTATAGTCCTAAATATTATATTTGAAGAAATGGAAAAAATATTTTCTTCTTAAACTGAACAAGAGATGTTTTCTTCATCTGCTACGTTTCGTTCATAAAACGGTAAATACAAAATGATATATTATTTATACACTCTCTCACTTACTTCCTAAGGAGACAAAGTATTGTAGGGGTCCGCTTGAAAATGGCACATTTTTGAACAGAGGAACACGTATTTCCACGACCTGTTAAAACGAGTGGTGCTACAGAATAGCACAGACTTTCTCGTAGTAAAGTGTTCCAAATTTCGCGATGTGAACTGTCTTGTCCCATTCTCCTGCCAGTAACCACGTATCGCCACCCATAGCACTTTTTTCGAAATTTTTTTAACTTTTCGGTTTCCTAACAGTAGAACTGAACTTTTTCTGTAAGAATGTTAAAGAAGAATAAAAACTCGTCCTAGTTGCCAATTTCCATTGAAAAATTTAGTCATTTTAAAAAAATTGGCGTTTAAGCGTAACTGTAATACGAAATTTGATGCTCTTTTTTACAGGAATCTATTGAGTTTTCGAAAACTGCATTTTGAGTCATTTAAAGCACTTCCGTTCACAAATGCAAAAATATATACAAATCAATGAAAGTTTTTTATACATTTCATACATTTTACACATTTTACATATACACCTTTATAAGTGTATCGACGGCGTAAACGATATTTTAAAAAAATACATTCCTGATATTTTTTAAAAACAAAAGAATACATCAAAAGAATTTTACGTCAAAATTTTGAGCCGTTTTTGAGAAAATTTGTATATGTCCGAGGGTCTTTTGTAATTGCTCCCAAATTTTAAAAATGTTTTTCCAAATCTCAAAACTTCAACTACAACCAGACCGGGAGCGGTGGCTCAGTGCATCAACTTATGTCACTGCAGCGTTTCTGACCGGGAGTTCCTAGGTTTGAGTCCCGACGGCGGCAGGATTTTCGATACCATCTCTTCAGCTAGGTCGAATTCATTCGCTTTCTGAATGAGAATTCTAGCGGCCGGCTCTGTAGGGTTGTTTTCCGTTGTTTCTCCGATCAACACCAGGCGAATGCCGGAGCAGTACCCTAACAAACGGGCAACGGATCGCGCGCTATCTTTCTTTCCTCTTCCTTGTCCTATCCTCTCCCCTTACACACACATACTTATTCTAGCATGCACTACACTACCACACATTCCGGGAGATCGATCGGGAGCTTAAAGCTTGTCCCGGCTGAGGCGGTGTCCCACTGGTGGGAGAGCCCTGATTAGGGGGAAACCCCTTATCCGACGGCAGGTCGGCGCCGGATCTCGTCATTCAGCGGGAAAAGATCACCGCCACCTCCTGAGGGGAAAACATGCACTACACTTACGGGAGCAATGACCTAATATTTTTATGACCCTGGGATCACTAACCGACCTACCAACCAACCAACTAGAGCCAGATGGAGAAGTGTTTCTTCGATTTGAAAAAAAAAAATCCTACGCCCCGTTTAGGCCCTCGTAATGTTGACAGACGGACGCTACGTTTTGCTTTTAATTTTAATTTTCGGCATCGAAGACCCACAAAACAGGGATCCTGGCTGCACCACGTGTTAGAAGATTTTTTTTCTTAATTTAGCAACTAGATTTGTCATTTTTTTTGTAGTCAGGGCCCGGCAATGGATTTTTGTGCCGAAAATCTGCCGTCTTATTGCGCAGCATTATATAACTTTCTCTATACTACGTATTGTACTATGTATATTACTTCGTATATACGAACATAGTAATAGAGAACATAGTACGAGATAGTAATTAGAGGTGCTACAGAATAGCAGAGACTTTCTCGTAGTAAAGATTTCTAATTTCCTTGGTGTGAACTAGTACTGTACAGTCTTGCCTTTCCATCTTACTTGCTGCTATCTATCGCCGCCCAAAGTACATTTTTTTTAATGTTCACAACTTTTCGGCTTCCAAATACTAGAACAAAAATAATATTTTAAGAATATTAAAGAAGGCTAAAAACAATAACGTGAAGAAATCGCTAATAATGAAAATATTACCGTTGTGAGACAAGTAAAAAAATTTTTAAAAAGAATAGAGCAATATGGCTTTATGTATTGAATAAATTTAACCAAAATTAAAAGAAAACATTTGGAGCCTCTTTCATAAAATCTTGCTTTTGTATTTTTTTTTTTTAATTTATTATATCTATTCATTGCGTCCTTAATGCAATTACCGACGCAATGCGTCTCTTCGCCCCTGGTCGAGCGTTGAGCGCGGAGTAATCCTTCATTATCTATACCTCTATTCCAGAGGACGCTGTATTTTTTTTTTTTTTTGTCTCGTCTTGCCTAGTCAGTTGTCAAAGTGGACCGCTAGGTAGCATCTCCGCGTACGCGCCTCTTACTTCACGCGCCCCTGCGTCACTACCCAGGGGCCAGAAATGAGAAGTAATTAGGAAAGGGGTAGGGTTTAGGACACTGCACTGAGGTTGGACTAGCCCTTGTGAAGCGGCCAAACTTCTTCTGTTGGAACAAATTTCACATGATATTCGACGGGAATCTAAGCCGGACCTCAGTGGTGAAAGGCTTGCGACTTCGCTATGAGCCACGAGCGAGTCTCTATGTGAGTTCAGGCGATCAGGGCAGAATCCATTGGCATGCGCTTTGAAGCTTCGGGCCCCTCAAAGAGAGGTCGAAGTTGCTTCATGAGCAATTATTAAATTTAAAATTTTCAAATGCACGCACTATTGCAAGAAAACTACTATTACCAAAGAATCTACACGACCTAAATAAAAGAACTATTTATGAACAACAAATTCCATTTGGACGCAACATCTCTGTCTTCGATTCTGAAGTTGTAGGAAGACGCCGCAAAAAAATTCAAACTTTCGCAATTTTCGAAAATTCAGAGTTGACCATGAAAATCGGACCTATGCCACATAATAAGTGTATTTTACTATATTCTGGCAAGAAATTTAAAGAAAAATTCGTGGTCCAATTTTCACGGTTAACTCTGAATTGTCGAAAATTGGAAAAGTTTTTATTTTTTTGCATCATCCAACAAATATAAAATTCAAGATAGTACATTTAGTACTTTTCGTGCACTAGTGCGTGAAATATTTGCAATTTAAAAATATAACAAATACAAGATTTTCTCAAAAACGGCTCCAAATTTTTTCTTTAAATTTTTGGTAGACGTAATGCTAAGTGCACCTCATCCGATGACATACACGTCATATACCTTTGTTGCAAAAAGTTGAGAACATGTCACAAAAATGGACTTCGGGCGACGATAGATGGCAGTTGGCCAGACCACACCACGGAAATTAGAAAAATTTGGTACGAGAAAGACTATGCCATTCTGTAGCACCTCTAGTATTTTAAAACTGCGGAAGCGGAAACTGGGGAACTGCGGAAGCGAGAAATAGTTACTTGTTACTACGTAGGCAACACGAGGCCACAATTAAGAAATCGAAGAAATCTTGCAAGAGAGTGAGACAGCAAGAATAGAGGCAATTTTAAAACAATCATAATAAATCAATTTGGGAGTTATAAGATCACTGCGTAATAAAAGAAATGTAAGTAATGCAATTTCATCAGAGCGTGGAGCAGCACTTTCACGGGCGCTCGCAATGGAATATTGAAACGAGGATAGATATTATCACGGACCGGGTCCCTGAATTAGACGAACCTATAACCTGAATGAAGTAAATAGGCTATGCTAGCCATGAATAATAAGAAGGCAGGCGCGCGACGCATTCGACAAATTTATTTCGGAATGTGGCACATAGACCCAGAGAGTATTCTAAATTTATTTAATGCAATAGTTGATTCTGGATCGTATCCAGAAACGTGGAGTACAGCGATCCTCCAACCAGTCTTTAAGAATAAAGTTGATACGAATTGCCCACAAAATTATCGCGGAATTATCTTTACCAGCGCTGAGCAAACTATTTTGTAAAATACCAACGGCGACTGAGTGAATGGGCGGAAAAGCACAGTAAAATATCAGAATTGCAAGCAGGCTTTAGGAGAGGTTCATGACTACCGACAATATCTTTGTGTTAGATACTAGTAAGCAGGCGCTTGCGCGTAAACGGGACCACTTATATTGCAGTTTGTAGATTTCGAAATGGCTTTGACTCTATCAATAGGAAAGCTTTATGGCAAAACTAATGAGCTAGGCGTCTCACGTAAAGTTTTAAAGTGTTGCAGAGCATATAGAAGACGTAAATTTCGTGTCGGGGTGATGGAAGTACAACGCGAAAATAAAATCGACAGTAGGAGTAAGACAGGGCTGTCCTCTCTCACCGCTATTGTTTATCTTGTTTATAAACGATTTATTGACGTGGTTACAGGATGCGGATACATATGCGCCGGAAATTGAGGGCCTGAACATTCCCGGACTACTATATGCTGATGATTTAGTTTTATGTTCGGAGACTCATTGACGGCTTACAGAAAAGTTTAAATATCCTAGAAACGTATAGTGAAACATGGGGATTAAAATTAAATATTCAAAACCAAAGTAGTTGTCTCAAGAATGGATTTATCTAGAGGTAATAAGAGAAATGGTTTTACGCTCAGGAGGAGATTGACTGTAAAACATTTACATATCTTGGGGCAAAATTTTCCATGAATGGGGATGGAATAATCACATAGTGGCGGCACAGTAAAGGAAGAATTGCGCTCAAGAAACTGTTTGCGCAGTGCGCAAGGTTCCGGAATTGCCTTTAAAGGTGTCGGATACAATGTTTAAGTCGCTAGTTCTCCAGCAATGAATTATGGGGCAGAAATTTGGGGAGTGGATAGGATAGATCGACTAGAAAGCGTCGAAACAGATTATTTCAAATTAATCTCGAGTCTCTAGATTGCAGCAAATGCCGGAGTCCTAAGAGAGGTCGGTAGTAGGAGTTTGAAAGATTTTAAAATGAAACCATTAAACTTTGATCAATTAGCAGGTGAATAGCTGACACACTTATACATAGATGTTTCGAGTGCAGTACAGGAAGCAACCAACGCTACTGGTCGTATAAAATTAAACTGCTACTGGAACGTTCAGGTCTGGGAGACGTTTCTCCGGAAATGGTGGGAGATAGGGAACAGTGACATAGAACGGTTAATTTCGGATAGACTTGCGGATATTAGCGCAAGAGATCTGGCAGCAACGCCGAAAACGTTCGCTTGTTGCGCAAATTCACGCGAGTCCGTTAGGGGTTGCGAACGTTACGTAAACACACGCAAAAGGACGCAAGAGGAGGATACGCTTGGTTCAGGTCGGGGGTGGATGCAACGTAGATTAAAGGACTCGAATGGTAATGGCATCTGTGTGCTTTGCGGTGATAGGAAGACTGGATCCTTTATTTGCTATATCCTTTTAATTTGCAGTGCGACCGAAACTTGAGAAGAAAATGGATGGAATGGGAAATTACTACTCAACATAGGAACGTAACGCTCGCCCAAAACATTCTAGGTGATAAAGAGCTAACTTCATGAAAGAATTAGGAACATTCTCGGAAAGGTTCGACCACTAGAGAAACTGAAATTAGGAGTCGGAAAACAGCATTAGTTAGTACGAGGAGAGCCTAGACTGAGAGAAATAAATAATAAATCAATAAACTAACAATTAAGTTAGTCAGTAAGTTATGTTAGGTTATAAACAGTACAAAAAAGTTATAAATGTAGTCAATTGTTAAGTATAAGTAGATAAATAAGTCAATAAAAATAAATATATTAACTTAAAATAATTAAAATAAGTTAAATAAATTCAAATTAAATTAATTAAAATAAGTTATATAAATTAAAATTAAATTAATTTAAAACAAGTTAAATAAATTAAAATTAAATTAATAAAAATAAGTTAAGTAAATTCAAATTAAATTAAAATAAAATAAAACAAAAGGAAACGGTTAAAATAAAACACATTAGGGGCGAAGGGAAGTGGGAATCGGAAATGTTAGGGCAGAGCGTTGGTGCGGACGATTTTCTGTGGTGCTGTTTGTTTTCAGGTGCGGTGGAGGCCAAACACTGAAGGAGAATGCCTGACGCCGCGCCAAATAAATAAATAGTTAAAAACCGGATAGAGTAGATGTACTCGGCTTCGACGGCATTTTTCCCCTTCAGGGTTTTTTCTCACGTACCTTGGTCTCGTTTCGCGCTTTGATGCGATGGAGAGACCATTTGTGAATACCAGAAGGCGAAAGGTTAGAACGTAGAATGTAGGTATTGTAATGGCTTAAAGGTCTTCGGCCTAGCCACATTGCATCAAGTTTTCTAATTTGGCTGTAAAAATTTCCTATTAAATAAATTTAAAAAAAATTAAAATGCATATACTACACCCACTATTGCACAGAAACTACTAAAATATTCAAAAAAATCTACATCACCTTAATGAAGGAAGTATTTATGGACTAAAAATTTCATTTGAAGGAAAAATCTCTGTCTTCAATTTTATATTTGTAACAAGGCGCCGAAAAAATTCAAATTTTGCATGTTTTCCAAAATTTAGAGTTAACCGTGAAAATCGGACCCATGCCATCTTTATATGCTTATTTTACACTATTCTTACAAACAATTTCAAGAAAAAATTTGGAGCCTTTTTGAGACAAGTTTGAAAATGTCCGGGGGTCTTCGTGTAAAGTACCCCCAAATTTTAAAGAATGTTATTCAAAATTTCAAAGCTTCAACTAGAGCCAGGTGGACGGAGATTTCTTCAATTTGGAAAGGATGGTTTAGGTGCATGGTTTAGGTGCTAATAGTGTTCCGAGACGAACGGACAGACGGACCGACAGACGGTCAGATAGGCG